>QRFJ01000755.1:731279-842235 GCA_006176705.1 Cocos nucifera
ACATTCCACCTAAGAACCCCCAATTAGAAAATGCCAAAGCAATATCTGAACTTAGAAGTGGTAGGATTCTTAAGGACCCATATCAAGACCAGGTGATAGAGGCCAATACTGATGTTAGCCAAGATGAGAAATTTGAAGAAGAGGATAATCATATAGAAGAACTTGAGCTTAATGACTGGTACTGACACTGATAAGATGGATAAAGAAAAGAAGAGAACAGATGAATTAGCTGAGACATATAAACCCAAAGCCCCGTTCCCTTCGGCCTTAGAAGCAGGCTCTTCTCGCAAAAAGCAAGAAACACGCAACAAGGAGCTAATGGAACTATTTAAACAAGTTCATATTAATTTACCCCTCATCGATGCAATTCAGCATGTTCCAGCCTATGCTAAATTTCTTAAAGAACTCTGTACCCAAAAGCGTGAGCCACGAACCACCAAAAGAGTTATGCTATCCGAGGATGTAAGTGCGGTCCTGTTAAATCCAATACCTCAAAAGATGAAAGATCCTGGTGCACCCTTAATTTCATGTGTTATTGGAGGTATAACCTTTGACCGAGCATTACTAGACTTAGGAGCTAGTGTAAACCTCCTTCCAACCTCGGTTTATGAAAAATTTGGGATTGGAGAATTAAAACCCACGTCAGTCATTTTGCAATTAGCTGATAGATCTATAAAAACACCGCGTGGTTTAATTGAGGATGTTCTAGTTAGAGTAGATAAATGTTATTTTCCTGTAGACTTTCTCATACTTGACATGGAACCATCCCAAGAGCTGAACCAAAATCCCATAATTTTAGGACGTCCATTCTTAGCAACCGCGAATGCCAATATCAACTGTAAAACGGGAGCTATGGATATTTCTTTTGGGAATCAAAAAGTAAGAATTAATGTTTTTAATACCCCAAAGTACACCCAAGAGGAGGAAGACTGCTTTGTAATCAATCAGATAGATGAAATAGTTGAATCTAATTCCTCCTTAGATTTACTACAAGATGATGAACCCACTGAAGATACTCAAACCCAGGAAGTAAATACCCTGCTTAATTTACCTCAACCATCACATTCATTACCTTGGTCAGTGAAAATTGAGCCCTTACCTGAGCGAAAAATTGAACCAACTACGTCCTTCAATTCAGGCCCCACCACAACTTGAACTAAAACCTTTACCTGAATCACTTAAGTATGTATTTTTAGGATCAAAGAAAACCCTACCAGTAATAATTGCTTCCAACTTAACTACTGAACAGGAAAACCAATTGGTAAATATTCTAAAAACATATAAAGAGGCCATAGGGTGGACCGTTGCCGATTTAAAAGGAATTAGTCCGTCAATATGCATGCACCATATTTATACAGAAGATAATGCCAAACCAACTCGAGAGATGCAAAGAAGGCTTAATCCTAACATGCAAGAAGTAGTCAAGAAAGAAGTAATTAAATGGTTAGATGCTGGAATTATTTATCCTATCTCTGACAGCCACTGGGTGAGTCCTACACAAGTTGTTCCAAAAAAATCTGGACTTACGGTTGTCCGCACTGAACATGGAAACTTAGTACCAACACGACTTTCCACTGGGTGGCGTGTCTGCATAGATTATAGAAAACTCAATACAACCACCCGAAAAGATCACTTTCCCTTACCCTTTATCGATCAAATCCTAGAAAGACTAGCAGGCCAACAATACTTTTGCTTTTTAGATGGATACTCGGGATACAATCAGGTAGCAATCTACCCAGGAGATCAAGAAAAGACCACCTTTACATGTCCTTATGGAACCTTTGCTTTTCGTAGAATGCCATTCGGATTATGTAATGCACCTGCAACTTTTCAACGGTGCATGATGTCAATATTTTCAGACATGATAGGAGATTTCTTAGAAATATTCATGGATGACTTTTCGGTCTTTGGAGAATCTTTTGAGAGTTGTCTCAACAATTTGAAGAAAATATTAAAACGATGTATTGAGGCTAATCTAGTGTTAAGCTGGGAAAAGAGCCACTTCATGGTTCAAAAAGGGATCGTTTTAGGACATATAGTATCCAAGAAAGGGATTGAGGTAGATAAAGCTAAAGTTGAACTAATTTCTAAACTTCCTCCTCCCACTTCTGTCAAACAAATTCGATCTTTTCTTGGTCATGTAGGATTCTATCGTCGCTTCATCAAAGAGTTCTCTAAAATTTCTCGTCCTTTGTGTAATCTCCTTGCTAAGGATGTTTCTTTTAACTTTGATGAAAATTGTCTTAAAGCTTATGAAATTTTAAAAGAAGCTGTGACCAAAGCTCCAATCATACAACCTCCTAATTGGTCACTACCTTTTGAAATTATGTGCGATGCCTCAGATTTTGCCATAGGAGCTGTCCTAGGCCAAAGGGTAAACAAATGTCCTGTAGTGATCTATTATGCTAGTAGAACTCTGAATGAAGCACAAATGAATTATACCACCACTGAAAAAGAGTTGCTAGCCATTGTGTTTGCCCTAGAAAAGTTTAGATCATATTTATTAGGATCAAAAATCATAATTTACTCGGATCATTCAGCCTTGAGATACCTGCTCTCAAAGAAAGATGCTAAACCACGATTAATTAGATGGATTTTACTGTTACAAGAATTTGACATTGAAATTCGAGATAAGAAGGGATCTAAAAATGTTGTAGCAGACCATCTGTCTAGGATCCTAGTGAAAGATAATGAACCTGTATCAATCAGAGAATCTTTTCCAGATGAACAATTGTTAACAGTTTCACATACAAAGACTCCTTGGTTTGCAAATATTGTCAATTACTTAGTCATAGGACAAATTCCTGATGGCTGGTCTAAGAATGAAAAGGATCGATTCTTTGCTCAAATCAAATATTATTTTTGGGAAGATCCTGAGCTTTTTAGAATTTGTGCTGATCAAATCATTCGTAGATGTGTTCCTGAATCTGAACAATGGAGTATCTTACAATTTTGTCATACTCTTGCTTGTGGAGGACACTTTTCTGGACGAAAAACTGCGGCCAAAGTGTTACAAAGTGGTTTTTATTGGCCAACATTATTTAAGGATGCCCATACTTTTAGTCAGGAGTGTTTTAAGTGTCAAGCCTTAGGGAATATTTCAAAGAAAGACATGATGCCTTTGAACCCCATTTTAGTGGTTGAAATTTTTGATGTATGGGGAATTGATTTTATGGGACCTTTTCCACCTTCCAATGGATTTGAATACATTTTGGTAGCTGTTGATTATGTTTCTAAATGGATTGAAGCAATAGCAACTCGAACCAATGATCATAAAGTAGTCCTAAAATTTATTCAGAAGAATATCTTTTCCAGGTTCGGATTTCCACGTGCTATCATTAGTGACGGGGGTACCCATTTTACAAATCATCAATTTAGAACTTTATTACGAAAATATGGGGTGACACATAAGATAGCTACACCATACCATCCGCAAACAAGTGGTCAGGTAGAAGTCTCTAATAGGGAAATCAAGAATATCTTACAAAAGACTATTAGGCCTGATCGAAAAGATTGGTCAGATCGATTGGATGATGCATTATGGGCCTATAGGACAGCTTATAAAACCCCCATTGGAATGTCTCCCTATAGATTAATCTATGGAAAAGCATGTCACCTTCCGGTAGAACTTGAACATAAAGCATATTGGGCAATAAAATAATTAAATTTTCAATTTAAACAAAGCTGGTTCCAATCGGATGTTACAATTAAGTGAATTAGAAGAATTAAGGCAAGAAGCTTATGAAAATTCAAAAATTTATAAGGAAAAAATGAAAGCCTTCCATGATAAACATATTTCAAGAAAAACCTTTGAGCCAAATCAACAAGTCTGGTTATTTAACTCAAGGCTTCGATTATTTCCTGGAAAACTAAAATCCAGATGGGATGGACCTTATATAGTTAATCATGTATTCCCACATGGTGCAATTAAACTCTATGATCCCAGGACTAAAAATTTTTTTAAGGTAAATGGCCAAAGGCTTAAACCATATATTCGAAGGGATATCATTACATCGAAATATTGATCAAGTGCAATTAATAGAACCACAATGAATTAAACTGCATCTTGTCTGGCTGAAGACAATAAACTTAGCGCTTATTGGGAGGCAACCCAATACTTCTTGAATCTAATTTATTTTTTCTTTTAGGCTAAGTTGGAGAACCAAAAAGCGGGAGAAGGATCATAAGCTTCAAGACCCATGCTAAATAAATAAACATAATTTACACTCTTTTATTGAGGACAATGTCAATTCAGTTGGGTAAAAAGTAAAAAAAAAAAAAATATATATAAAAAATAATAATAATAATAATAAAAAAAATAAAAAAAAATATATATATATAAATAAATAAATCAATAAAAATAAAAATTAATAATAATAATAATAATAATAAAATAAATAAAATATTAAAAAATTTTAAAAAAAAATTAAATAAATAAATAAAATAAAAATAATAATAATAATAATAATAACTAATTAAAAAAATAATAATAATAAAAATAAAAATTTTGAACAAACCATATTTTGGGAAAGAGAATCTTAAGCAAAATAAACTAGGATAAGTAATAAAGTTAGAAAGTATTAACTAATAATGGTAGCGAGTCAAGAAGCAGATTATTTGGTCAGACCATTAGCAACCTACTTAGGTCATTTAAAGGCTAACAGCACTTCTACTTGCACATGCACACTAATGAAGCACAGCAGGTGTTTGATTATAAGGCTAAATTGAGGATTCAATTATCACTAAAAATTGATGGTTTATATATACTTCAATTAAAGAAACTTGAATTTAAGGAAAGAGCTACCTGCTTTCTAAAAAAAAAAAAAAAAAAAAAAGAGTGCAAAAAATAGAGTATATGTGGATTGCCCTAAACTAGAACTTTGCACCTTAAATGTAGAAGTTCACATCAAATGGTGAAGGGAAGGCCAGGATGCTCAGCACAATTTAAAAAAAAAAAAAAAAAAAAAAAAAAAAGAAGCAGTGTGAAAGCTACCTTAATTCATGCACTTAACTTGGGAGTATATAAAACTAACCAAAATAGGTGATAAAAAGAAGATTCATTTGCCCTTTGAATCAACACCCAAATGCTAAGTTAGTATTCACGACACAAAGTGCTGAAAATCTTTAGATGAACTCTAAGAAAGTTTCTAATTAATCTGCCTGTGAAATTTACTTCTGAAACTCAATACTTAGTTAGTGATACTGTCTAAACTTTTGATCTTAAATTCTAGATTTATTTTTGTGAAGGAAGATCTCAACAAAATATGGTAATTGATCTAAACTAAATTCTTTCTTTACTCGAGGACGAGCAAAGCTTAAGTTGGGGGGTGTGATAAGCATCGTAAATTCACCAATAAAAGTATTAATTTATTAATTAATTTATATTAATTTTTAAGAATTATCAATCAATTTATATATAATTTTTGAAAAATTCATATTTTTATTAATTAAAAAATTAATTAAAAAATAATAAAAAATAAATAAAAATTAAAGAAATAAAATTTTATTATTAAAAGAAAGAGCTCATTTTTTTGATCACAACGAAATAAATTTCAAGTAAAACGGAGCTAAAATGAAAAAGATATGAATTTTTAAAAAAAATATAAAATAAATAAAAATTAAATAAAAAAAAAGAAAACGGCTCAACCGGCTCCGCAAGCCGAGCCACCAAGCCAAGCCGAGCCACCAAGCCAAGCCGAGCCATCAAAGCCGACTCAGTCATTGAAGCCATCAGCCGGTCTACGATCCAGGCGTGGACCGCCAGCTCAGCAAAAGTCCGGCGAATCAGAGCCTGCCACGTGGTGGACCTAGACCCTTAAAGGGTCTACAAAATTTTATCGCGGCTCACAGGGCAATCTGGTCATTTCACTCGGTGACAGAAGCGTTGATTGGTTGCGGTGTGCGGTGCGGCCGGTCTACGCGGTCCATGGGAACAGTAATTGCGCGATCGGACGGCTGCGGTTGATTGCGGTTAAGATCGGACGGTCAGCATTTTTTTCGGTTGCCAATTTCACTCGGATCACCATCAAATGGCAGCGCCTGATTCCAGCTTCGATCCGACGGTCCAGAACGCTCCCGGCGGTGATCAGGACTCCCGAAGCGCGATTTGCGGCCAGATTTCCTCGATCAAGCGCGATCGGACGGCCAGAATTTAATTCGAGCTGATCTGGGCTGATAGGCATCCGATTTTGATGATTTTTGAACCGTTCGATTCCTATCGGATAGCCTGATTTTACCAGATTTACCAGAGACGTAACAGAGTTGTTTTTATTCAAATTTTATTCAAATTTTTACGATTACAAAGGGAATTAGTCCCATATTGCTTTTAGAAATAAATATCTACCTCTTCTAGCTCTATAAAAAGGATCCTAAGCCTCTAAGAAAGAGAGGAGGGTTGGAAGAGAAGCTAAGGTATAGGGTGGAAGTCAAGCTCGGGATTAAAGGTTGCTTCAAAGCTGCGGTGCTGCTGAGAAGAAGAGCCGGTCTTCTACGCCATCTTCATGCCTACGCCGATCTGCGATCTTCATCTAGTTTTTTTTCCTTTAATTTCTTGTATTAAAATTCTGAATTTTCTTTAATTTCTTGTATTTAAATTCTGCATCTTAGTTTTAAATTTAATAAAGAAAGTTTCATTATTCTTTTCAATTCTAGCTCTTTAAATTATTTGTTCTTTATTGCTTTTTAATTTTACTATAAGTAGTTGCTAAGATCTAAATAGTAGATCTTAGTATCAAATTTATTTTTGCATAATTTAAATTCTATTTTTATTTATAGATCTATTTTTTGACTTTAATTTTTTTAAAAAAAATCCTTGCTTTCTTTTCTTAAAAAAAAAAAAAAAATCAAAGATTTTAGAAATAAATCATTGCCTCTCTGTGGATTCGACCCGACTCACCACTTCTTCATAATTTTTAAGTTAGTTTAAAAAGTAAAGAGTCGGATTTAAATTGATAAACACGGTGTCTTAACGACAGCATCGTGTCCCTATCACGTGGTTTCAATCTCACATTTAGAAAGACACGCAAGAACATATTGAATGAAATTCCACTAGCCGATAAGCACCATCCTTATTATCCAATAGAAATCAAATTATGATCTATCCCATCTATTTTATTTTTAAGAACTTAATAATTTTAGAAGATTTAATTAATTTTATTTAAAGAAGAGAGAAGATCAGATGAACCAGCTTGTCATGATCCTCCCACTGGCTTCACCAAGTTAGATTAAGGAAGACCATTAATAGACTAGTCTAGAAGCACCTAAATTAGTCACACTGATTTACCTAGCTGACATGGGTTAGCTCAAATTGTCAAGTGATCTGATCAAAACATATTTCACCAAGAAAGCCAAGTAAGTGAGATCGGTAGGAGGGTCTGCCAAAGCTTTCCTTAGACACTCTTAGAAATGGCCAGGTAAGTAGGTTGCTAATTAAAAACCACTGGTCTAAATTGCCAGACTTATCTTAGATATCAACTGATTAATTAGTTTCAATTGGATCAACCTAATAGTTCGTGCTGGATCGCATAGCCAAGAATCAAGTCCATCTTGATTCTTATTAAAGACATGGACTTGACCAACTACAACTATTATAATTGATCTAGAGTATTCTTGATCTAATCTAAGACAACTATTGATTAGATTTAGTTAATTCTCTAATTAAGTCCATTTTTTAGTTTAACCTTAGGTCTAACCCAATTAATGGACCTAATTTCTACTAATCCATTAATCCAATGTATTATGATTTGTCTTAGGATCTTCAATTTACAATCCTAGATCCTAATCAAATAACTCTTAATTCTTAATTAAGTTTTGGGCTAAGGATTGGGGTTCAACATTTCAAAAATAATTTTTATGTTTGTAAAATATTTTTATAATATAGTTCTACTAACCAGTTGCATGTTTGATTCATAATCAATATACAAATTAAAATAGATATGAAACTACTTTAGATCTAATCTAAACATGTTCATGTAATTGAAACTATTTCAATTCTAATCAATCATAAATCAACTTAGATTGAATTTAACATATTTATGATGATAAAAAATTAGATTAAAATACTTTTAATGAGATCATAAAATCTCTTAGATCTAATCTAAAATTTTATGATCAGGATTTTAAATCAACACGTACTAGGACAACCTCTCTACTATAAGGGGTAAATCTTACAACAGGATAATCTTATAATCAGTCCATGCAATCTAAAATATTTATTTCTAAATTTAAATATTTTTTAAATTTAATAAATTATAAACTAATTTAGATCATATCTAAAAAAATTATAATTTATATTAGATCTACATGAACTAGAACAATCTCTCCACTATAAGGGGTAAACCTTATAGTACGACAATCTTATAATTAGTTCATATGAGCTAATTTTTTAATTATTTTTTAAATTTTAAATTTAAATATTAGATTATAAATTAGATCAAATCTAAAAAATAATTTAAACAAGCATAAAATCATATAATAAACTAACATGGCTCTAATACCAATTGAAGGAAATAGATATAGGATTCTAGGGTTAGCTTTTGAAATTTTTTCAAAATTACAGCGAAAGAGATGAATTAATCATATTAATTTATAAATAAAATAATATAAAATTTTAGATCTAGGATCCTGTTACATAATTAAAGTATGCTATTAAATTAAAAATTAATAGATAAGAAAATAACATGCTGATCGTATCAACATTAGAACATGCTAGATCAAATCTAGATATAAAAAAGAAGATCAGATCTTTCTTACCTTTGCAAGTTAGACTTTCTAACTCACTGATCTAGGACTAAGGTTGATGCTATGAGGATCACACACATCCAGCTTCTATAGGATGTCTACATGAGCCCTCGATCACTGATCAGAAATCTAATGGTTGGAAATTAGCACAGTATGCTAGTACTGTGCTGATCTTTCTTTGACGGTTGATCTAGATCTTCCTTCTTTAAAACTTGGACTCTCCAACAAGTAGAAGAAAGAATACTTATAAATTAGAGACACTCTCAAAACTCATAAAAGGATGGAAGAAAAGATGCAGAAGAAAAACCCTAGAAGATGACCCTTCTTCTTCCTTATTTCTCTCTCCAAGACATAAGATATTGTCTCTACAAAGTCCCATGCCCTAGCTCTTTCTCTCTCAGATTTTTCCACACCCCAAATGCCCTCTCTTAGATTTTATTGCTCATAAAAAAATTAGATCCAAAGACCCTTCTTATATAGAGTTATATAGGAATCCTTGTCTAGGTCAAATACCTAGACAAGGTATGTCCAAATAAGGCAATAGTTGGGGTGCCCAACACTTGGGCACCCCCTTCTTTTTAGTCATGGACTACCAGCAAAGGGTGCACATTATTCTTTCTTTTTCACCAAAAAAACTAGAGGAAAAATAGGGAGTGGGTGGCACATATGGGTAGGAGTTTTGGTTTGTTAGGATTCTATCACATAGAATTTGAAAACAAAACAAACTACCTTCCTTTGACTTGGTCCACAACAACTTGCCATATAAGAAGGAGAAGGAGAGATGGGGCATGCATGAAGAGCTTGGGGAGAGGAGTTTCCATGTACAAAAATTCCAAGAAGGGCATGGGGGGTGTTGGGACTAAGGTGGCGCAAGCTTAGGGAATCCTAGTCATACTAGGATTCCTATTTTGACTTGATCAAATATGGTTTCTTGAACCAAATTAAATCAAAATAGATCTAACCAAATTTGAGTAGGTCTTAGTCCAACCAAGATCTTAATTAAATTGGATTCAATTAGATTTAATTTTGATTTAATTTTTAAATAAATTAGAGATTGGGTTAATATAAGTCCTAATTGAACTTGGACTAGCTCTTCCTTACAATTAGTTCATCCAATAAACTAATTAGACTTGATCCAATCAAGTCTAAACTAAATTTAATTAAATTATATTTAATTAAACTTAATTTTAGATCTCTAGTTTAATCAAATTAAGCTAATTAATAATCTAATTGCTAATTGATCCTCCTACAATACTTGTATTAGGTTAAACATATCAATCGTATTGATTGTTTAACCTAGAATGATTTTTAATAGTCGATCAACCATCTGAACAGATCGAGAACTCTTATATGTGTGATTTCATAGGTTCGAACCTAAGTTGATAGTATAAAAATAAATTTTTGTACCAATTAAAGTGACCATCTAGCAATGGTATCTGATGACCGGATATGTCAAACGTATAGAACAACATCTTTAGAACCCATGTGGATATAGTTTCTATATAATTCATCTCCTTAACTAAAATGCTCATAGGATACCTCAAAGTTTAACTGTCAATCCTAATTAGGTCATCTACATTGTATTTCAAAGTATCAAATCCATCTCATGAATTATCTTGACCAAGGTTTTGCTATATTGAAATACAATGATGTATTCTTTTCCAACTCTTGGAGTGGTCAATCCCATCTTGACCACTCACCAACTTTGTAAGTACTAGACTGTGCCTAAAAACCTTTCATTATTTAATTAAAAATTTAGTTAGTCCAGTACCAAAGCATAGTGAGTTGATTGCAAGCCACTATAATGATCTCATGTCTAAGGGACATTTATACCTATATCCCATCAGAGCAATTCTCAACAGCAGAATGCTTTGGAGTTGGTCACGTTCAATGATGATGTACTATTATATCTCACTTGTATGCCATACCAGTGTCTCCACACTTCTTGGTTAAGAGGATAATCAATCTATATGACATACAATGACCTATGCTTGATAAATGCTGTCATCCTAATTAACAGTGTATCATTTGATCGTGAACTATTTAAGGACTAATCGATAAATTCCCTCTTTATTGAAAACTAAATAGTCCTAAGGACTTCATTATAACAATGGAGTTCATTAGAAGATGTAGACTTTATGATGAAAATGTCAAAATAAATATTTTATTCATTAATAAATCAATTATAATTATAAAGTAGTTCAACCATAAATAGGCTGATGATTGGCTTAAGGGCACATTTTTCAATAGGATGGACATCCTTGGATCATTTTTCATGTCATCAGGATAACGATAGTTCCTACTTGTCACCGTAGACTACTTCACCAAGTGGGTGGAGGCTGAACCACTTGCCCGCATCATTGAAGCTAAGGTGGAAGACTTTGTTTGGAAATCTATTGTATATAGATTTGGCTTGTGTTGGGTTCTAATTACAGACAATGGTTGTCAATTCACCAAGAAAATGTTTGTTAAGTTTTGTGAGGATCTAAATATATTGTACCACCTCACCTCAGTAAGCCATCCTCAAGCCAACGGAGAAACTAAGGTAACAAACCGAACTTTGTTGCAAGGCATAAAATCTAGGCTCGACAAAGCAAAAGGCTCATGGATGGATGAGCTTCATCATGTGTTATAGGCTTACTGAACTATCCAAAGGACATCCATGGGAGAAACTCCATTCAACCTAGCATTTGGAACTAAAGCTATGATCCCGGTCAAGATTAGACTCCTTTCGGCATGGATCAAAAACTTCAACAAGCAAAGCAACCTAGAGGACCTTCGAGCAAGCCTCAATTTACTAGAGGAGGTCTAAGAAAAAGCTCAAATCAGGATGATAGCATACCAGCATAGAGTGGCTTAGTATTATAACTTCCAAGTCAGAGGCAAGATCCTCAGAGCTATCAATTTGGTGCTACATTGAGTGGAGATCTCCCAACCAACCAAACAAGATTAGGAATAGTATTATCGATTTGGAACTCCCCTACCCTGACCATGGAATGCTGAGAATCTATAGATGTATTATTAGTAATTTTGATTTAATGCATGCTGAAAAATATATCCTAAAGCCAATTATCTAAGTAGTAGATGATTGAAATTAGTATATAAATTATCTAATAATAATAGTTATTTGGTTGATTTATCATAGAAGTTCTATCTTCCTTAAATGAATTTCTATATTATGATGAAGTCCTTAGAACTACAATCAATCGATAAAGAAGAATTTATCGGATGGTTCTTAAATAGTTCATGATCAAATGATAAGTTATTAATAAGAACGATAACTTATCGAGTGTAGGTTGCTGTATGCCATATGCGTTGGTTGTCCTCGTAACCAAGTGATGTGGAGATACTGGTATGGCATTCAGATGAGATGTAGGAGTACATCTATATTGAATGTGATCAATGTAGCACTCTACTATCAAGAGTAGCTAGCTAAGGCTAATGGATATAAGTGTCCCTCCGACCTGAGATCACCATGGTGACTTGCAAGCAACTCACTATACTTTGATGTCGGACTGTCTGTATTTTTAATATAAGTTTGGAAGGTTTCTGGATATAGTCAAGTATTTGTGAAGTCGGTGTATGAGTCAAGATAGGATTGACCACTCCTGGTTAGCTTCAGGAAGAGAATGTCTCATTGTGTTTTAATTTAAAAAATCCTAGGCCTCGATAATTCTCATGAGGAGTCATGGAATTTGCAAAATTTTGAGAGACAATAAAGATGACTTGTATGAGTATTTGACAGCATACTCAAAGTCTTCTTGAGCATTATTGATTAAAAAGATGAATTATATGATAACCATGGACTAGGGTTCTAAGAATGTTGCTTTGCATACATTTGACCTATCCAAACATCGGGAATAATTGCTAGATGGTTACTTCAATTGGTACAGTAAATGGTTCCTATGCTACCGACTTAGATTCAAACCTATAAGATCATACATATCAGAGATTGTAACCTAATTAGATGGTTAATCGATGATTGAGAATCATTCTTAGGTCAAACTATGAATACGATTGATGTTTGATCTAATGCAAGTATTATAGGAGGATCGATTAGCAATTGGATTGCTAATTGGCTAAATTTGATTGAACATTTGGACTGAGATCAAGTCTAATTAAATTAAATTTAATTAAAATTAGGTTAGACTTAATTAGATTAAGTTTAATTGATTTATTGGATAAGCCAATTGTAAGAGAAAAATTATTTCTAGTTGGACTAGGATTTGAGTGTACCTAATTTCTAATTAAGTTAGGATTTAAATTAGATTTAAATATGATTTAAACTTAACTTAATTAGGTTTCTAGTTGGACTAGGATCATCCATAATTAGATTATATTTAATTTAATTTAAATTAGATTCATAATAGTTTTGACCTAGTCAAACAAGAAGAATCCTAGTTGGACTGGGACTCTCACTCCTTCCTTATGCCAGTAAAAGTTAATGCCCATATTTTATTTTTAGATTTTTATAAGATATTCTCCATGCCAATAAGAGCTTTTTCATGCACCAAATATTAGAAGAGATTAATTAAAATTTGATTTCATCAAATTTGGTAAGTGGTTTGGTTTTGTTTCTTTTTGAAAGAGTCCTAATTCTCCAAAACACCTCCTTTCCTTTTGAATTTTTTTTTGTCTATGCTTCTTTTTCTTTTATGCACTTATTTTCTTTAGTTTTGCACGTGGTTTCTTGATCTTTACATTTAAAAAATATGGGGGGAGGCATCGAAGAGTTGGATACCTCCTAAAACTCCTCGGTCTCCTATTAAGATTAGGTTTTGACCTAGGCTTCCATACATAAAAGGGAGGATGCCTCCTATTAGGTTTAGGACATGTAAAATCTAAAAAAATCATGAAAAAATAGAAGAAAAGTAGGAGGAGCCATGGGAGACTTTGGATACCAAGTTCCATGAAGGAGAGACCTCATTAAGCCATCAATTATTGATGTTTTGAAGAGAAAAAGGTAAGAGAAAAATTACTTTCTCTTAGAAATTTAATTTTAATCATTCTTTATTTATTCTTTGTGATTTTTATATGATAAAAATTTGAGAGAGAGAGGAAGAGGGTGTGGGGATCTGTGCTCCAAGATATTGGGGCATAGTGATCTTTTTGGACATGATCTGATCATGTTCTGATGAGAGAAGAAAAAGAGAAGAAGGTCTTCTCTTGGAATTTATTTGAGAACCCTTCTTCTCCATATTTTGTAAGATATTTCTATGAGAAAATTTAGAGAGTATGAGATATGAAAACATGAGAAAAGTCTAGGAGAGAAGGTCTTTTCTTGTCCTAGCATAAGGATATTTTCAGGACATCAATCATCGATGTCCTAAAAGAGAAGATTTATCTTCTCTTAGGATCCTTTTCTAATATATTTTATTTTTGATTTTTGGGAGATTCAAAGGTTAAATTTCTTTCTTGATCCTTCTCATATTCTTCATCTCTTAGAGTGTCCAAGAGATCTAAAGAATAAATTTTAGATTAACCATCTAGAGGGATCCGCGAGAATTTAGCACTTCAAGCGGATCTTCGTTCGATGAACCTCCAATTTTGTTACAGCCTCGTATGGATTACCTATAGAGATCGGATGCATGTGCAGCTTCAAAGGCAATAATGAAAATTAACCATAAAGTTCTCGATCCACAGAAGATAAGAGATTTGATCTCTTCTCTTATCTAGATGTGATTTAGGTTTCAGATCTAGAATCATTCTAGATCTAGGATATTGATTTGGTTAATACCAAATGCTTTTATTTTTAGATTTAAAATATATTATGACATATTATAGATCCTAGATGTAGGATTTATAATTAGATTACAAAAATTTGTAAATTAAATAGTTTAATTTATAACTTCTACTACATTATTTTTTAAAAAAATTTTGAAATTCATGTATGAAATCCTGCATATTTCTCATCAATGGTATCAGAGCATCTACGTTCATTTATAATATGATCATATTTATATTAAATTAAATCTAAAAAATAAAATTCTAAAGATTGCACATACTGCTATAAGATTGTCCTACTGTAAGGTTTATCCCCTACAGTAGAGAGGTTGTCCTAGTATGTGCTAATCTATTCTTGAATCATGAATAAGTTAGATATGATCTAAGTAATTTTATAATTTATTTTTTAATTTTAAATCCAAAATTAAATAGATGTTAGGTTTATTTTAGATTGTTTATATTAGATCTAAATAATATCGGATTGTACATACTATTGTAAGGTTGTCCTGCTGTAAGGTTTACCCCTTATAATGGAGAGATTGTCCTAGTATGTGCTGACCCAAATTATCTAAATCATAAATATATTAGATGAGATATAAAATAATTTATAATTTATTTTTAGATTTTAAATCTAACTTTAAGTGATTTATGATCTGATCCATATGATATAATTTACGTTTAGATCTAGATCCTATTGTTACATATGTCGATATGTATCTTTTATTTTGAATCTAGAATATATATGACATACTTGTTTTATAAAATTTAAATTATGAACTTACTTTCTGTAAAATTCTAGATTCAAAATCTTAAGACATGATCAAAATATTAAAATAAATTAGATCTAAAACCATATATATTGAATAAGATTCAATGTAAATTATTTATCAATTTGAAAATGTTTCAAATGATTAAGTCAGAAATTAGTTCTGAGGTTCCATAAATCCAAACCCATAAGTTTTGAACTTAATTGAGAATTAAGTAATTATTTAGGATCTAGGTTTGTGATTTAAAGATTCTAAGATAATTTCATAAAATATGGATTAAAGAAAAATAGGTTAGCTTTGATAAGGTCCTTAACTAGGTTAGACCTAGGGTTAGATTAAATATAGACTAAGTTAAGAAATTGATCAAATCTAATTAATAGTTAATTAGGATTAGATCATTTCTTTAGATCACTTCAATAGTTGTAGTTGATCAAAGTCCATACATCTAACAAATGGATACTAATCGTGGCTCAGTAGTCGAGCCCGAGTCTTTAGGCAGACTAAATCAAAACTGATAAATCGATTAGTGTCTAAGGTAAGTCTGGCATCTCACACCGATGGTTTTTAATTAGCAGCCTGCTTACCTAGCCAATTTTAATGGTGTCTAAGGCAAGCCTTGGCAGACCCTCCCATCAATCTCACTTACCTGACCAATATGGTTAATCAGGTCTTGATTAGATTGCTCATTGATTCATACTAACCCATGTCACATAGAAAATTAGTGAGACTAATCTAGGTGCCCATGGACCGATATTAATCCTAGTCCTTGCTAAAGACTTGAGAAGTTAGTGGAAGGATTTGACTTGGTGAAGTCAGTGGGAGCAAATTGATCCATGTCCTTTCTATCCTTAAATCATAAATAATTTAAATTTTCTAAAATTATTAGATCCTTAAAATGATAAAATTATGGAGATAACTGAGTCATAGCCTCCCATTAAGGTGTTTGATAATAGATCCATTAACTCAATAATCATTGGAGGCCCATAGGCCTGGTGCTTATTGACTAATGGAATTATTATTCATCATATGATGGATGTGTCTCTCTAATGATGGTTAGGTTGACAAACCATAGTTGGGCTTAATCATTCATTGGTTAGATGCACCAAGTATAGTCATGTTAATGGTTGGACCTAATTGGATCCTTACAGTGGAGGCCCTAGCCTACTGATTAGATTTTTGGGGTAAAATTAAATTACTAGAAGTTGTTTGAAGAAATAATTGATTATGAACTTATCCTTAGATGTACATGGGTTGACCAACTGATAGGGATGCGATGCTATCGTTAAGACACCGTGTTTATCAGTTTAATCCAACTTCTTAAAATAATTAAAAATCAGTAGATAGCAGTGAGTCGGGTCGAATCCACAGGGAAGGTAGTGTTTTTAGATTTGAAATCTTTGATTTTATAAAAGAAAAAATAAAAAAGAACAGTTTCGAGATTAAAAGTGAAGTCAGAAAATAAAAAGTAAAAATTAAAAGATGCAGGAATTTAAACTTGGTACTAAGATCTACTAGTTAGATCTTAGCATTTACTTGCAAAGCAATAATTTAAAGTACAGAAATTAAATTGCAATAAATATAAAAATAAAAATTTTTATTAACTAAAATTTTAGAATTTAAATACATAAAATTTAAAAAGAAAAGATAATAAAATAAAATAGCCTGATCTCTGATCTTGGATCGGCATTGGCAGAAAGATGGTGTAGAAGCTCGGCTCTTCTTCTCGGCACCCGTTGCTTCGAAGCAGCCTTTAACCCATAGCCTGGCTTCGCCCTGTACCAAAGCTTCACCTTGATCGGAGATGTTGATTTCTGGTGGCCTGGGGTCCTTTTTATAGAGCTAGGAGGGTTGGATATTTTTTCTAAAGGCAATATGGGACTAATGCCTTTATAATCGTCAAAATACAAATAAATTTGGATAAAATTTGAATCAAAATAGCTCTGATAAATTTGATAAAATCTAGCCATTCAATAGAAATCCAAAGGTCCAAAAATCATCAAAATCGGATGCAGATAAGCTCAGATCGGGTCGGATTAAATTCTAGCCGTTGGATCGCGCTTGATCGAGGAAATCTGGCCGCAAATCATGCTTCGGGAGTCTTGATCACCACCGGCAGCGTTCTGGACCATCAGATCTTCATCACTTGGTTTTTTGGCCGTTGGATCGTGCCAGATCGCTTAAAAGAATTTGAATCAAGCCTGGAAATCACCACCGCCGTCCGATCATGACCGCAATCAACCGCAGCCGTCCGATCGCGCAATTACTATTTCAATGGACTGGATGGATCGGCCGCACCGCACACCGCAGCCAATCAGCGCTTCTGTCGCCGAGTGAAATGACCAGATTGTCCTGTGAGCCGCGATAAATTTCTGTAGACCCTTTAAGGGTCTAGGTCCACCACGTGGCAGGATCTGATTCACCGGATTTTGCTGAGCTGACGGTCCACGCCTGGATCGTAGACCGGCTGATGGCTTCAATGGCTGAGTCGGCTTGATGGCTTGGCTTGGCTTGGTGGCTCGGCTTGCGGAGCCGGCTGAGCCATTTTCTTTTTTATTTAATTTTTATTTATTTTATATTTTTAAAAATTCATATCTTTTCCATTTTAGCTCCGTTTTTCTTGAAATTTATTTCGTTGTGATCAAAAAAATGAGCTCTTTCTATTGATAATAAAATTTTATTTTTTAATTTTTATTATTTTTTTTATTAATTTTTAATTAATTTTTTAATTAATAAAAATATGAATTTTTCAAAAATTATATATAAATTAATTATTAATTCTTAAAAATTAATATCAATTAATTAATAAATTAATACTTTTATTGATGAATTTATTATACTTATCACACCCCCCAACTTAAGCTTTGCTCGTCCTCGAGTAAAGAAAGAATTTAGTTTTAAATACCTTTTAACTTTAGAGTTTCGAATTTTACCTAAGCAATTTTCAAAATGGCCATTGATATTCAGTAGAGCTTAAATGAGATATATCATTGGGGTATTAATACTTATCAATAGAAAAATTAAGTAAAGAACATTAAATTTTTTTAGAACTTTTTCTAAATATTCCACTTTTATCTCTGATTTGTCTAAACTTTCATATAGGCAAGTGTATTGCTACTTCCATCCTTCATTTTTTATTTTCACATTGTCCACTTTTTGATGCGAATATCATTGCTTACTTAGGCAACGGGATCCGGTTACTCGGTGGGAAACCAATGTTTCTTTTTCTTTTCTTTTCTTTTTTTTTTTTTTTTTTTTAACGTTGTACCACTATTGAGTGTCTTAACTCCTTAAGCTTTCTATTTGATCCATGTAGCGAGTCTTGGGCTAATGACTCCCAAATCAGTTGGCTTTAGGGCACTAGGTATAGAATACCCCTCGGGCTTACTAGCTCGAATCAAATAGGCTACGAGTTAAGACTAGCTTTACAACGAGCTTCTTTGCCCTTCCCACCTTTTGACGTGAAACTCAATGCTTGCTTAGGCAAAGAGGCCCGGTTACTCAGTGAGAAGTACTTGGAAACTATTTTATTAAAATAAATTTTTATATGAAGAAACGTATAGTTACCCTACACAAGCCTATAAAAAGTAGACTTTTCTTTGATGCTAGTAAAAATAATTAGAAATGCTCCAAGGAAAATTTTTTTATGTTCTGGACTTAACTCTTTATTGAATTTTATTAATACTTGATTCCTCAATATCTCACAGATTCTCTAATCTGTGCATCAATTTTTTTTTTAAAATGCTTAGTTTAATTCGATTCTTAAGCATAATCAAGTATCTAAATACTAAATACTAACTTTTTCGAGGACTTAAAATTTTTAAAAAAATTTTTATTTTTCTCTCCCCCCAACTTAATCGACATTGTCCTCAATGGAGAAGAAAAAATAAAGGATGTAATAAAAAAAAAAACATGGAAGAATACACCTAACTCAGTATATATATATATATATATATATATATATATATATATATATATATATATTTTTGGTCCAGCACATGCCTTTGAAAATTTGAGCTCTCTCTCCAACTTATTCAAATTATCCTAAAAAATAAACTAAAAAAAATAAATTAGATAAAAACTAAATATTGGGTTGCCTCCCAACAAGCGCTAAGTTTACCGTCTTCAGCCAGACACAATGCAGCTCACTATCCTGTGTCGAATATTGGATTGACAAATTCCAATAGTTTTGGATTGTCAATCTCAGAAAGTTGATTTTGATTTTTAATCCCATTATTGATATATTCACTGTTAATTTTTGGGATATATTTTATGATTACATTCTCAGACCCATGTTTATTAAGAATTACTCCTATTTGTTCTTCTAAAATGCTCATGAATGGAGTTTTTGTATTAGGAGTTAAGTTTGATTCAATGGGTACTGGAATGGTGACTAAAGGCGGTTTTAATTCTGGAGGTAAATTAATGTAATCCTGCTTAAACAACTCCATTGATATTTCATTACATGCCTTTTGATTTTTATAAGAAGAACCAGCTTCTAGGGTTGAAGGGAATAGGACATTAGGTTTATAAGTCTTGGGTAAATCATCTATTCTCTTTTCCCTTATTTCTATCTCATTTAAACTGGAACTAGCATCAGTACTAATTCCTGGCTTGGGTTCTTCTATGTGGTTAGTCTCAGTACTAACCAGTTCCTCTAAATTTTTATTTTGGCTAGCATCAGTACTAGCCTCTCTCACCTGGTCTTGGTATGGGTCCATAAGAATCCTATAGCTTTTAAGTTCAGGAATTACTTTGGTATTCTCAAATTGAAGATTCTTAGATGAAACATTAGATTGATAATTTAATCCAGGTGGTTGGTAGTCATTAGGTGGGTTATTTGAAATTGGTAGGTTCGGTAGTTGATCTAGTTCTCTCCTCATGTTAGACTCAACTAATTATCCTATTTGAGCTTCTAGTCTGGCGATAGATTGCTGTTGAGTTAGAATTAATTGTTGAAGTTGGTTAAATCTATCATCAGCTAGATTGGTCTGTTGAGGAGGTGGGTATGAAGGCTGATTATAATATGATGGCTGGTTAAACTGACTAGGCTGACCATTATTATAGGCATAATTTTGATAATTTTGCTCAAGTGAAATTTGGGTCTGAGCCTGAGTCTGTTGGGATGTCCAAGAAAAATTAAAGTTACTCCAATTTGAATTATATGAATTTGAAAATGGATCATTAATCAATTTGGAGTATCCTTGAGTAGCTTGAACTTGTTCTTGGATAAAATACGGAAACTGTACAGTCATAGGATATTCACTTACATGATGGGTTGGACTAGCACAGATTGAATAATTCTCCTGATAATTAGAAGATGATGTGAATTGTGCAGGAGATTGTTGACCTAGGATTAGGAGTTGATCTATTTTCTGAGCAAGAAGGTCAACTTTATCTAATTTTTGAAAAATTAGATTCATATTAGCCATTTGATTATTATGTTTAATGTGAATTAACTATTCAATTATGTTCAACTAAATCAGAAAAAATGATTTCCTACCATGCATGTATTAGTGTAACCCTAATGTATGGTTTAAAAATTTTTAGAATATTTTTTTATTTATTATTATTATTATTATTTTATTTTATTAAAAATTAATTTTTTTAATTATTTTTATTTATTAATTTTAATTTAATTTAATTATTAATTTTTAGTTAGTTTAATTTTTATTTTATTTTATTTTTAGAGGAGAAAGGAGAAGAAAGAAAAAAGTTTTAAAGAAGAGGTCCTAAGGAGTCCTAGAACTAAGAAGAAAGAGAAAAATTTGGTTTAATTAAATCTAATGTTGGTTAGCAATCAAGTTGGTCAATCAATCCTTCCTAAAGGTTGTCCTAGATCTAGACAGCTCCTAACTGTCAAGGTCACCTTCAAGCCCTCCAAGTGTAGGATTAGCCAATCAACTGGCCAGGTAAGTGTAAGATTGGTGGAAGTCCCCCCGTTGCTTGCCTTAGACACCAATTATGCTTGGCCAGGTAAGCGAACGGAACCAATTAGAAACCACCTTCCTTTGGGCCCAATCGTCCCTGAACCACTTTCCTAGACACCAGTCAAATTGATTAACCCTAACTTGGTTCAACTCTTTGGATTCCTTATCCTATTGAGCTCGAGTTCCTAGGGTTGATGTCTAATTGATTTTAAAATTAAAGGCTTAGGTCAATGCAGGATGCTGGTTGGTTGTTTGTGGGCTAAGGAAGGGTGATCAAATCCCCACCTTATCTTGTTTAATTGGGTTGTGCCCTTAATTTGATTTAATATGAATATGCACGAAGAAAAAAAAATTCAATCAAAGGATTTTATGCAATTTAAACTAGATGCATGCAACTAATTGAATTCTGAAAGGCTTACCTTGCTTCCAGCAATCACCAAAAAAAATAAAAATAAAAATAAAAATAAAAATAAAAATAAAACTAATATGATGTATGCTCTAAACAGTTAGGGTTTCTAATCTTATCATGAGGCTTTTAATTAGATTTAAATGAATATTTTTTAAATTAATTTAAAAATAAATAAATAAATAAATAAATAAAAAGAAAAGAGAACTAGGGTTAGGATTGATCTCACCAGGCAAAACTTCTGATTCTTTTTGTTTTTTTTTTCTTTTCCTACAAAATAATAAAAAAAATAGCAAGAAAATAAAAATTTTATTTATAATTTATTTATAAAAAAATCAAAGAGATCAAAAATTTAATATCCGTGCCTTCCCCGGCAACGGCACCAAAAACTTGATAGGGTTTGCCCAAATTATTTTTAAAATAAATCAAAGAAATCAAAATTAAAAATCAAAAACCTTCCCCGGTAACGGCGCCAAAAACTTGATAGGGACACGATGCTGTCGTTAAGACACCGTGTTTATCAGTTTAATCCGACTTCTTAAAATAATTAAAAATCAGTAGATAGCAGTGAGTCGGGTCGAATCCACAGGGAAGGTAGTGTTTTTAGATTTGAAATCTTTGATTTTATAAAAGAAAAAGATAAAAAAGAAGAGTTTCAAGATTAAAAGTGAAGTCGGGAAATAAAAAGCGAAAATTAAAAGATGCAGGAATTAAACTTGGTACTAAGATCTACTAGTTAGATCTTAGCATCTACTTGCAAAGCAATAATTTAAAGTGCAGAAATTAAATTACAATGAATATAAAAATAAAAATTTTTATTAACTAAAATTTTAGAATTTAAATACATAAAATTTAAAAAGAAAAGACAATAAAATAAAATAGCCTGATCTCTGATCTTGGATCGGCATTGGCAGAAAGATGGTGTAGAAGCTCGGCTCTTCTTCTCAGCACCCGTTGCTTCGAAGCAGCCTTTAACCCATAGCCTGGCTTCGCCCTATACCAAAGCTTCATCTTGATTGGAGATGTTGATTTCTGGTGGCCTGGGTCCTTTTTATAGAGCTAGGAGGGTTGGATATTTTTTCTAAAGGCAATATGGGACTAATGCCTTTGTAATCGTCAAAATACAAACAAATTTGGATAAAATTTGAATCAAAACAGCTCTGATATGACTCTGATAAATCTGATAAAATCCAACCGTTCAATAGAAATCCAAAGGTCCAAAAATCATCAAAATCGGATGCAAATAAGCTCAGATCGGGTCGGATTAAATTCTGGCCGTTGGATCGCACTTGATCGAGGAAATCTGGCCGCAAATCACGCTTCGGGAGTCTTGATCACCATCGGCAGCATTCTGGACCGTTAGATCTTCATCACTTGGTTTTCTGGCCATTGGATCGTGCCAGATCGCTTAAAAGAATTTGAATCAAGCCTGGAAATCACCACCGCCGTCCGATCATGACCGCAATCAACCGCAGCCGTCCGATCGCGCAATTACTATTCCGATGGACCGGATGGACCGGTCGCACCACACACCTTAGCCAATCAGCGCTTCTGTCACCGAGTGAAATGACCAGATTGTCCTGTGAGCCGCGATAAATTTCTGTAGACCCTTTAAGGGTCTAGGTCCACCACGTGGCAGGATCTGATTCGCCGGATTTTGCTGAGCTGGCGGTCCACGCCTGGATCGTAGACCGGCTGATGGCTTCAATGGCTGAGTCGGCTTGATGGCTTGGCTTGGCTTGGTGGCTCGGCTTGCGGAGCCGGCTGAGCCGTTTTCTTTTTTATTTAATTTTTATTTATTTTATATTTTTAAAAATTCATATCTTTTCCATTTTAGCTCCGTTTTTCTTGAAATTTATTTTGTTGTGATCAAAAAAATGAGCTCTTTCTATTGATAATAAAATTTTATTTTTTAATTTTTATTAATTTTTATTAATTTTTAATTAATTTTTTAATTAATAAAAATATGAATTTTTCAAAAATTATATATAAATTGATTATTAATTATTAAAAATTAATATTAATTAATTAATAAATTAATACTTTTATTGATGAATTTATTATACTTATCACCAACCATAGTTGGGCTTATGTGCAGTTTATGTGGATTCTAGTACCTACTAGGAAATTAAAGTAATTCTCCGAATTGAAGGTAGAGGCTATTAATTTGAATAAAATAGTGAAAGAATCTTTAGACTAAAGTTCAAGTCTCTAGGCTTAAAATAATTCATATACTTAGGTCATTATTCTCTTTTCTCAAAATAAGGCTAAACCCTAATTGCTCCTATCACTGTTAGACAATGATGACTCATGGGATCCAACTTCGATAATTTGTTTCAAAAGTTGAATTTGATTCAGCAGTATGAATGGATTCATATTGGGGTCCTTGAGTCCAATCAAAATAATTAGTCCAAAATTAATCCAAATCAGGCATAGTGTTTCTAATGTAAGAAGCAGGATCATAGGAAGAAGAATTATCTTACTTTCCTTGACTATAATAGGCTGAATAAGAGAAAGGAGCAAGAGTTGCTCATCAAGGATGTTATATGATAACACCTTGAAATCTCTCTATATATAATTCTGCTACTTGGGTATGGGATACCGATAGTCCTATGCAATTTGTTGCAAGAATTTTAGGTAAGTGAAATATTTGAAAATGATAAGAAATACCTAAATATTGGGGATGGAAGTCTTATTCCAATCCTAGTTTTAGAAATTATCAAGCTTATTTTTAAAAGATGTCATTTTGAGTGATTATCACCATTGTCCATTGTTTATGATAAATATGATCTTTATTGGCTTTTTGATCAGTGATGGTTATCATTTATCAATAAAAAAGATTGTTGTGATATTATTATGAATAATATTACAATAATACATGAATAATAAAAATAATATTTAACATCTATACAGCCTGTTAAGTATAATGTACACATTTAATAAACATCCAAGTTAGATTATATCATGAATGTCTATCTTTGGCATTATAGGCTTAATCATCTTGACAAGAATAGGATAAATGTGTTAGCTTAAGAGGAAAACCTTGATATCAATGATTCTGAATCATTGATAGTCTGTGAGTCTGGTCTTCTTGAGAAGATGACAAAGTCATCTTTTACTGAAAAAGGTGAAGGAGTTGATAAAGTTCTAAGTCTCATACATAGTGATGTATATGGACCTATGAACTTAAGTGCTAAAGAAAGATATTAATATTTCATTATAGATGATCTATCTTGGCATGGGTGCGTTTGGCTTGAATCATTTAAAATATTCAAATGATTCAATAATGAAATAGAAAAATAAACTAAAAATAATATTGGAACTCTTTGATAAGATAAAAGAAGCAAATACTTATCCAGTAAGTTTGTGACATATCTAGGAGAGAATAGGATTCTCTCTCAATGGATTTATTTTTGAAATATAGTGTATCTAAAAGAAGAAGTTGAACTTTGTTAGACATGGTTCAATCCACGATAAGGTTCACTTATTTGCCTATTTTAAGATTGTGTTGTTATGACTACTAGTTTTACCTTGAAAATATATTGAGTAAATTTGTTGTAAAGGCTCCATATGGGATATGGATCAGGCATAGACCTAGACTCTCTCATCTTTAGGTTTGGAGTTGATTGACCTATGTCAAAGGTTTGCATACAGATAAACTTGGATCTTGGTTCAATAGGTCTTTGAGGGTTATTAATTCTACCATGCTGAAGAACATAAGATGTTCATCAGCAGAAGGATATTCCTTTCGGAAAGAAGTTTCTTAGAGAAGGAACTGATGCTTGTCAAGTTGAACTTGAGTAAGTTTGACTAGTAGAAATGAACCGACATAATCTAGTAAACCTATAGAGCCAGATTTGATTAGATCAAATTCGAAGCTCATTAAAATAGCATCTTTAAGGAGATCCAGTAGAGTACTACATTAGCCAGATAGATACTTCAATGTCTTGATCCAGAATGGTAATCTTGTTGAGCTTAATGAGAACAACAAGGATCCGATCACCTATAGGCATGCAATACAGTGGTCTAACTCTAAGAAGTGGCTTGGAGCCATGTAATTCAAATTGAAGTCCATGAAAATCAATAGTGTATAGATACTAGTTGATTCACCTGAAGGAATAAAATCCATTGGGTGTGAATGAATTTTTTAAAAGAATCAGAGTAGCGCAGATGGAAAGATAAAGACATGTAAAGCCCATTTGGCTATTATCTCAGTTTTGGAACATACGTTTTGAACGTATGTCTTTGTTATGAACAAAGACAAACTCTACATTTGTAAGTGGACAAAATATTCTATAGTATTATTTCTTGTGTTGTCTGTGGATGAAATTCTCTTAATCGAAAATGACATTCCAGCATTACAAGAAATAAAGGTTTGGCTATCATCTAATTTTTCATGTTCAAAATTAGATATGGTATACTCACTAATGTAGTGAGTAGATACCAGTCTGATCTAAATGAGGATCATTGAAAGATTGTATAGACAATCTTCATGTATTTAAAAAATACTAAGGTTCAGTGACTTAAATATGAAAATACTGACTTAAAACATGTGGATATTTTAATTTTAGTTAGAACAAGATGACAATAAGAAAGTGTCAGATCATACCCTAATTATAGGAGCAATCTGTTGGAAAGGTTTCAAGTAGGATACTGTAGCCTATTCAGTTAGTGATGTAGAGTACATCATGGCATATGATGCTGTCATGTAAACTGTGTAGTTGCCTAGATTCATTAGCAGGTTGAGAGTGGCATCCTCCATTGATGGTCTAGTCCTATCGTAGCACTGAAATCATAGCTCAGGCTAAAGAATCAAAGGACCAGCATATTCTGCATCACTATCACCTTTGATTTTAGATCAGAATGACGTCGATCTTTGGAAGATTGATGGAAAAGGAGAACTTGACTGACCCATTTGCTAAGGCCATGGAATTAAGGTGTTCTATGAACTCAAGTGGAAGATAGGATATTTGATATCATTCTAATTGGCTTTAGTCCAAGTGAAAGTTATTAGAAAATATATCCTAAAGCCAATTATCTAAGTAGTAGATGATTGAAATTAGTATATGAATTATCTAATAATAATAGTTATTTGACTGATTCATCATAGAAGTTCTATCTTTCTTAAATAAACTCCTATATTATGATGAAGTCCTTAGAACCATAATCAATCGATAAAAAAGGATTTATTAGATGGTTCTTAAATAGTTCATGATCAAATGATAAGTTATTAATAAGGACAATAACTTATCGAGTGTAGATCGTTGTATGCCATATGTATTGGTTATCCTCGTAATCAAATGGTGTAGAGACACTGGTATGGCATCCAGGTGAGATGTAGGAGTACATCTGCATTGAACATGATGAATGTAGTACTCTACTATCAAGAGTAGCTAGCTAAGGCCAATGGGTATAAGTGTCCTTCCGACTTGAGATCATCATAGTGACTTGCAAGCAACTGACTATGCTTTGGTGCCGAACTGCTTGTATTTCTAATATAGGTTCGAAAGATTTCTGAGTATAGTCAAGTACTTGTGAAGTTAGTATGTGAATCAAGATGGGATTGACCACTCCTAATTAGCTTCAAGAAGAGAATGTCTAGTTGTATGTTAATTTAGCAAAACCTAGGCCTGGGTAATCCTTATGAGGAGTCACGAGATTTGCAAAATTTTGAGATACAATAGAGATGACTTGTATGAGTGTTTGACAGCATACTTGAAGTTGTCTTGAGCATTATTGGTCAAATGGATGAATTGTATGGTAACCATGGGCCAGGGTTCTAAGAATATTGCTTTGCATACATTTGACCTATCCAGACGTCGGGAACCATTGCTAGATGGTTACTTTGATTGGTACAAAAATTAGTTTCTGTACTACCGACTTAGATTTGAACCTATAGAATTATACACATTAGAGATTGTAACCTAATCAAATGGTTAATCGATGATTGAGAATCATTCTTAGGTTAAACTATTAATATGATTGATGTTTGACCTAATGCAAGTGTTGCAGGAGGATCAATTAGCAATTGAATTACTAATTGGCTAAATTTGATTGAGCATTTGGATTGAGATCAAGTTTAATTAAATTAAATTCAATTAGAATTAGTTTGGACTTAATTAGATAAAGTTTAATTGGTTTATTGGATAAGCTAATTGCAAGAAAAAAATAATTTCTAGTTGGACTAGGATTTGAGTGCACCTAATTTCTAATTGAGTTAGGATTTAAATTAGATTTAAATATACTTTAAACCTAACTTAATTAGATTTCTAGTTAGACTAGGATCATTCATAATTATGTTGTATTTAATTTGATTTGAATTAGGTTTAAAATAGTTTTGACCTAGTCAAATAAGAAGAGTCTTAGTCAGTCAAATAAGAAGAGTCCCAGTTGGACTGGGACTCTCACTCCTTCCTTGAGCCAATAAAAGTCAATGCCTATATTTTATTTCCAGATCTTTATATGATGTTCTCCACACTAATAAGAGCTTTTCTATGTATCAAATATCTAAAGAGATTAATTAAAATTTGATTTGATCAAATTTGATAAGTGGTTTGGTTTTGTTTCCTTTTGAAAGTCCCAATTCTCCAAAACACCTCCTTTCCTTATGGAATTTTTTTTCTCCATGCCTCTTTTTCTTTTGTGCACTTATTTTCTTTGGTTTTGCACATGATTTTCTGATCTTCACACCTAAAAAATAAGGGACGAGACATCCAAGAGTTAGATGCCTCCTAAAACTCCTCCTTGGTCTCCTATTAAGACTAGGTTTTGACCTAGTCTTCCATACATAAAAGGGAGGACGCCTTCTATCAGCTTTAGGACATGTAAAATCTAGAAAAATTATGAAAAAATAGAAGAAAAGTAGAAGGAGCCATGGGAGACTTTGGATGCTAAGTTCCATGAAGGAGAGACCTCATTAAGCCATCAATTATTAATGTCTTGAAGAGAGAAAGGTAAGAGAAGAATTATTTTCTCTTAGAGATTTATTTTTAATCCTCCTTTGTTTATTCTTTATGATTTTTATATGATAAAAATTTGAGAGAGAGAGAGAGAAAGAGGGTGTGGGGATCTGTGCTCTAAGATGTTGGGGCATAGTGATCTTTTTGGATATGATCTGATGAGAGAAGGAAAAGAGAAGAAGGTCTTCTCTTAGGATTTATTTGAGAACTTTTCTTCTTCATATTTAGTAAGATATTTCTATGAGAAAAATTAGAGAGTGTGATATTTGGAAACATGGGAAAAGTCTATGGGAGAAGGTCTTTCCTTGTCCTAGCATAATGATATTTTCGAGACATCAATCGTCGATGTCCTGAAAGAGAAGATTTGTCTTCTCTTAGGATCCTTTTCTAATGTATTTTATTTTTAATTTTTGAAAGATTCAAAGGTTGAATTTCTTCCTTAATCCTTCTCATATTCTTCATCTCTTGGAGTATCTAAGAGATCCAAAGAATAAATTTTAGATTAACCATCTGAAGGGATCCACGAGAAGATAGCACTTCAAGCAGATCTTCGTTCGACGAACCTTTGACTTTGTTGCAGCCTCATATGGATCACCTGTAGAGAACAAATGCATGTGCGGCTCCAAAGGCAACAATAGAAATCAACCACGGAGTTCTTGACCTACACAAATTAAGATATTTGATCTCTTCTCTCACCTAGATGTGATCTAGGTTTCAGATCTAGAATCATTCTAGATCTAGGATATTGATTTGATCAATACTAAATACTTTTATTTTCAGATTTAGAATATATTATGACATATTATAGATCCTAGATGTAGGATTTAGTAATTAGATTACATGTATTTGTAAATTAAATAGTTTAATTTATAACTAAAAGTTTTGAAATTCAAGCATAAAATCCTGCATATTTTTCATCAATACAAATATCCTATTTTTAAATAGTATTCTCTATTTGAAATAATTTTTAGATAGCTGCATGCAACACTTACAACCTAACTTCAGTCACCCAATGAAATGAGATGCAGCCGAAGAACCCTCATTCTTAAATGAGGTAGCCCTAGAAAAGAGCAAAATCTTATTTTTAAATGAGGTAGCCCCAGAAGCCCTAGAAAGAAGTGAAATCTCATTCTTAAATGAGGTAGCCCCAAAAAGCCCTTGTTCATAAACGAGATAGCCCCGAAAAGGAGCAAAATCTCGTTCTTAAATGAGGTAGCCCTGAAAAGAAGTGAAATATTATTCTTAAATGAGGTAGCCCTGAAAAGCCCTCATTCTTAAATGAGATAGCTATAAAATGAAGCAAAATCTTATTCTTAAATGAGGTTGCCCTAGAAAGAAGCAAAATCTTGTTCATAAATAAGGTAGTCCTGAAAAGGAGCAAAATCTCATTCTTAAATGAGATAGGCTCGGAAGATCCTCATCCTTAAACAAGGAAAACTAAGAAAAACCTCTCTTAAATGAGGTAGACTCAAAAAACCCTTGTTTTAAACAAGAAAGATAAAAAAAAGAAGCAAAAAAAAGAAAGGGTTTTAAGGCAAACTCAACTGTGAATTCTAAGCAAAGCAAGCATTTAAACTTGTCAAGTATCAAGATGTACTAGATTCATTTTGCATTCCAACAATCATGAAGATTATGAACTTAAAGATCAGAAAGAAACTTTGATTCTAAAAAAAAGTGCATTTCATTTGCTAACCAAGATATAAAAGAGTTATAACACTAATGCTTAAAGTGTGAATAGCCTCGCAAAGGCAAACAAAAAAAAGAGGAGAGTTTACAAGAGATCTAATTAAACACTCTGAGGTACTTCAGATGGTAGTGATCTTAACGGAACAACATCCAACACAACCCATTCTGAACTTGAAGTATCATGTAAAGATAGGTCAACATCGAGAAAAAGTCGTTTCACCAAATGCCCACATCTATCGAACCTGACCTTGCACACCATAGCTGAGATGTCACACATCTTAAGAGTTATAGCACGCTGAATCATAAGCAACAACTTTTCCAATTGCTTAACTATTTCTTTAGATTTTTTGTCGGCTGCCACACTCTTGGCCAAGTCATTGCAAAGTCAGGTCAGTTTGGCTTCGGATTCCTTGCCAGCTGCTTCACTCATTGCTAGGTCAATATGGAATCAGGTCAGTTTTGGCCCTACTTTTACTCAAAATTTTAGAAAGATTATCGGCAAAGTTTTGAGCTGAGGTCAGCTCTCTCTCATTATGACCAACATTCAATCCTCTAGTGCTCGGTGCTTGTCTCATGTCTATTGGGATTTTTCTTTCTTCATTGGATTGATGCTGAAGGTTGGCAACCTCCTCTTCGGCAAAGTGCAAGTGGCATCAAAGGTTGATGATTTGCTCTTTAGTAGAATGTAGTTGGTTCCAAAGTTCGATGACCTCCTCGGTAGCTCCATGCTTGGCCTCCTCAATAGCCTTATTAGAATCGATGTACTGCTTCAAAACTAAAATAGTCACTCATGCTGAATGGAGCTCATTATGGAACCAAGCTACCTTTATCATTGAGTCCTAAGTCTTTTTTCAGCAAGTTTTGCTAATATTTTGCATTTTTCTGATAGCCGATTCCTCTCAACAATGTAAGCTTGGATGGTCGGCCAGATTGTCAACCTCAAATGCTTGATTTCTATCAAAGCTACATTGAAGCTCTTCTTTATTTTTGAAAGCTTCTGTTCAACCTTGATGGCTTTTTTCTTTGCCCGACTAGCCACCTTTTTGAGCGTTTTATAACGAGCTCTAATCGATATACCCTAAGGAATGGGATTGGCTTGAAGATGTATAGGCAAACGATCAGGACTTTTATGTCTATCAAATTGATTATGGAACATATATGAGAATCAAGAAATTGTAAAGGGACTCCAAAGGTAAAGAAAACTTCCTTTTCATTGATTGAGAAAGCTTTTACATTAATAGAAAGTAAAAGCAAAAATACAAGGCAAAAGTTAGACCCCAGTGACCTCAACTTGAGGGCCGGTAGAAGAGCTCAAGACCACATCCACTGGTTGAACAGATCCTTCAGTTGGGAGAGACGACAATGTAGGTGGTGGAGCTTTAGCAGGGAGGTCATTAGCACCCATAGGATCGGAAGCCTGCTGATCATCGCTAGGGGCACCCTCATCTAAGAAAGAAAAGTTAAAATTTGGATGATGAGCCAAGATCTTTTGCCGACAATCTTCTTGTTCGATGATGAAAACCTTCATGTGGAACTGAATCTTTTCATCAGAAAACTCCTTTGATTTTTTAAAGGCTTCCATCGCTAGATGACTTGCCTCTGCCATCTTCTCCTTTATCTTCTTCTTGGTCTTAACAACCTTCTTCTTCTCCAAGGCTAGTTCACCCTTGACTTTATTCAACATCTGCTTTAACTGCTGAACTTCTGCCTCTACTATCTTCACTGCTAACTTAGCTTCGACAGCAGTATTTTTTGACTCAGCCACAGCAGCCTCTGCCTCTTTGCATTTTTCCTTAATAATGAGGGCTTCATCATGAATGTCTCTTATTGTGTTAGCAAAAAAAGCCATGTAATGACACATCTGAACCCACAAGAAAAATAGATCAAAAAAGGAAAAGAGTGAAAGAAAAGCCTTAATGAAAAGAAAAAAGATACAAAGCTTACTTGGATTGCAATGATGACGGATTTCCTCTGCTGTCTTGAGAACTTTGTCCCTCTTATTTTGTCCGATTATAATCGACGAGTCCTACTTCAAACAAATCATGACTGACTGTGGGTCCTCAAAGGAGACGTGTGGCATAGGGAAAGGAGAGTTGGACCTATCGCTGGAAGGCTTGACAAGCACCAACTTAGCCTTACCAGCCTAGGCCATTCCTCAGTGACCTCCGACTTGGGGGGGTAGTAGTGCTATGGGTTGGGCTATCCTGGCTGGGATTGGTGATGCCAACACCACTTCGATTGGGGCGGAAGGAGTCTTAGCAGGTGATGCCGACATAGCATCAGCAGTTTTCTATTTTTTTTGGGCCCCGCGAATGGCCAAAGCCTTCCACTTTTAGGCCATATTATTTTTCAATTTCTTAAGTTCCTCGAACCTCATCTCTACATAGGAATGAAGCAAATCAGGAATCAAAGCTAAAGAGAAGATGTTAGAAGCGACTGGAGTAGTTATACCTCTGGGGTTGGCCTGACTAAGATCCACATTAAATAAGGTCTGCTCGGATAGAAGTTGCTTCAAAGAAGGTATTTTATGTTCCCGTAGAACTTGAAAGTGCTCCATGTCCTCCCTTCCTAAAATAGAAATCTCCTTTATAATGGACTCCCTCAGCCGACCCCAACTCAATATCCTCCAGTCTTCATCAGCAAGACCCGAGATGAACAAAAATCGTTCTTTCCATCCATGAACCAAGGAAGGAGCCCCTTTTATTAGAAGAGGTATCCCTATCTATGAAAAAATATACCACCAACCCTCAGAGTGAGGATGGTTCTTGATAGTGAAGAAAGACCAAAAAAGAAAGATGGTCGGATTAACCTTGGCCAAAAAGTAAGCGGTAAAAAAATCGATGATAAATTAGAATGAGTTAGGGATTAGGGAACACAAGAAAATGTTTAGAAAGCAAAAAAGGTTGATAAGGAAAGGATGAAGGAAAAGTCTGAGCCCAGCCCAAAATGCTTCCTCATAAAGCTTGAGTTCAAAGTTAGAAAGAATTCCAAACTGAGGTCAGATCAAATTTAAATCATCAAAATTTAAAGAAGACTTGAAGGTACCAAGTGCAAAAGTTGGATCGACCTCACGCTCGATACCCAACTCTACCGAATTCTCCTCCAAAAAGGAGAAAGAATCCAAAGACCAATCCCCAATAGAACTCACAGAGTCAACCATGGGGAAAATATAGAAAGATCAAAAAGGCAAAATAAAAAAGAAAAGAAAAGAAGATAAAAAGGAGAAGGAATGGGAGATGATCAGCACAAGAAGAATGAGGTTAGAGGACTAACCTGTGGTTATGCGAGTGGCAAAAAGGAACAAGGACATGGGGAAGACCCTAACGATGATTGAAAGAGAGGGAAAAGGTCTTGATGGCAACTGAAAAGCATGAAAACACAAGGAAAGGGCGGCCGACAGGAGCTCTCGTAAGATGAATAGAGAGAATAAGAAGGAAAGAAAGAGAGAACAAAACTTAAAAATAAAGAGAGAGATGGTATTTATAGCCAAAAGTGATAAGTACAACTAAATATCAAATTGCCACTAGCCATTAATCTCCAGCCATGTGGCATCTCTCTATTAGCCCAGGCATTTTATCAACTATCCCATTTCAAAAAGATGTGCCCAAAATAGAGTTAGCCACCCTTCAAATTTGGAGCCCTCATGATTACCTTTTGGCATGACTTTTTATTTCCGGTGGAACCCATAGATGCATTGTTTCAACTGAAAAGATTCTGCTATGAGTCTTTGGCATCCCCGACTCAATATACTCCCTACATCCGAGCCTACTTTGACTTAAACTAGGGAGTAGAGGGGCATGTATTGGGGGTAAAACTATCCCTGCAGAAAGCCCCAAACTCAAGATGCTTTAAATTCTATATGATAGTCCACCAGTAGGATTTATGAAATGTCCGTCGCCAACCCCACAGCAGAATCTGATCTATCATCGGCTTCCTGCATCTAGAACAATAGTCAGCCCCCAAATCATTGCTTGCCAATGGTCAGTGAATGGTAATTATCGACCCATCATCAGATTTAATCGACCCATTATTGGGTATCACTGTCCCATCATTAGTTATTAGCCTTCGCTATTGACCGCTGGCACTTCAACCACCAACACCGTCAAACAGCTACTATCCTCTACTGACCCTTCCTCAGCATCTAACCTATCCTTTGTTATCTATCCTGTGGATACCGACACCCATCATCATCCCTAGATTGTTGTTCACCAAAATTGAACCCTATTCAATGAGGCCCGAATCATCTTCGGTAAGTAACCAATCATAAGTCAAAGAATTGATCCCTTATCCCTCTTTTCAATCACTGATCCACCTTTGGGATACATTCGATCCATCTTCAGTTGACTACCAACCTTGTCTCGGCTCTCTACCTCAATTAGCAATTCTGGCTGATTCAAAGTTCTCTTTCAAAATCAAGCGATAGTTTTCTCCAGCTAGCCACGATCTGAATAAGATAACCATAATTTTTAGATCTCGAAGATCTCGACTATGAATCTTGCCACATCATGTCCTAATTGGCTGAAACAACCCGTAGATTGCTCCCTACAAATGACTCCAATTCCAATCTATAAATAGGGATCTCAATGAAATCCTCAGGTACAACATTCTTACTCTTGCATGCTCCATTTCTATCTCATTGTTTTGACTTGAGCATCGAAGGGTCCTTATCGGAGCTACCTTCGATTTGAACTTATTTTGTAGGTCTCGCCGTCGGGACGACCAGCGCCACCAACTCTAGCCAATCCAGTGAAGGTTAGAATTCTACAGCAACAAATAAATTTAAAGCAAGGAATAAGGTCTTCATAATATGTATTCTAGTGTCATACATGCATATGAAGCATCAAAATCAAATAATTAAGCAAAATAAGTTCAGCAACCAATGATGGCATGATGTTAAAAGGATTAGCTTTTACCAAACATTGATGTTAAAAGGATTAGCTTTTACCAAACATTATCATCCATTCATTCTGAGTCCTATACATCCATTTTTCAAGAAGTGACTCCTTTCAAAATATTGGATGCTTAGCACACCAGCAAAATAATCATTCTCTAGATTTTGGTATCCAAGCTTTCTTAGATCTATATGAGTTAGTACATATGGTTACTTTTGGAATCCAAATTTATTTAACAAAAGTATGACCTATTCTGTTGATATTGTATTCAAAAATTTTATTATCTATTTGTTATATTTATAGAAAACAATAGAGTGATTTTCTTGAAAAACTCTAGCAAACATATTTTTGACAAACTTTTATTTTCTCAAAAGATTGAAACTGATTCTAGCTTTGTTGAAAATAGCTTTTTGATTGTTCCAAATCAATTAAAGCTTTTGAGAACTAAATATAAACTTGTCAATCATAGGCTTCAAACTTTTAATCTTTTTTTCTTAATTTTGCATTCTCTTCTACTAAAAACATTTCAAATTTCAAAAAAATTTCATTTTCTTTAACCAAAAATTTTTTTTCTTTCAAAAGTTTATCTTTTTCTTTCCAAAACTTATTCTTTTCTTTAGCTAAAAGCAGATTTGATCTTTTAAACTCTTTTGTTTTCAGCCTTATTTTTTTGAAATCATCCATAAGCTCATGAAAGGCTTCAAGTAATTTTTCCAAAGTAAATTCAAAAGAATTTTTAATGTTTACCTCATCATTGTAAGCCATGAGACAAAGATTTATAATACCTTCTTTCTTTTCTTCTTCATTCGAACTTGAAATATCGCTATCTCCCAAAATGGCCATCATAGCACCCTTTTTAGTTTTTTTGGGGTTCCTTTTAAATGGGGACAATTTGACTTATAATGCCCCGATTTGTTGCATTTGTAGCATATGTCATTTTTTCTTTATCTTCACTATCTTTTTTTTTTTGCTTAACCATTTCTTTTTGAGGAACTTTCTGAATTTTCTAATAAGCAACCTCATATCCTCATCATCATTTTTATTTTCATCTTCATCTTCATCCTCCAACTCATTGCTTTCTTTGGATTTAGCAATTGATTTGAATGCGATGGTCATCCTCTTCTTTGATTCTACTTCCTCATTTTGGTTTATATTCAACTCATGTGTCATGAGTGAACCTATTAATTCCTTGATGGATAGCTTACTAAAATCTCTCACTTCTTGAATGACTGTCACTTTAGCTTTCCAAGCCTTTGGCAAGCACCTAATAATCCTGCAATAAGCTCATTGTTAGTGTAGGTTTTGCCAAGACCATTCAAAGCATCTATAATATCTGTAATCTAGAAAATATATTAGAAATTGGCTAATATTGTATCATTTTAAATAATTTATACTTATGAACAAGCAAATTAATTTTGAACTCTTTGACTTGACTTGTTTCTTCATGAGTAATTTTCAATCTATCCCAAATTTTTTTTATAGAAATATAAGTGAATATTCTATTAAATTTATTAACATCTAAAGAACAATAGAGAGCATTTATGGCTTTTGCATTCAATTGAGCCATGTTTTTACCAAACTTATTCCAATTCTTTTCCAATTTGGGAGAGGGTGCTCCATTAATTAAAATTATGGGTGTGTGAGGTTTATTAGTTATGACATCCCACATATCATAATCTAGTGCTTGTATAAAAATTTTCATGTATACTTTCTAAAATGTATAATTTGTGCCATTGAAAAGTGGTGGTCTCGAAGTTGATTATCCTTTAGCAAATGAGGGACCAACCGAGATTGTCATAATCTTGAGGCTAAGACCTTTAGGTCAACAAAGATATAAGAGCACCTGCACTAATGCCAATTATTGTCCAGAAAGATAGCAACCCATGAGAGAGGGGTAAATCAGATTTTTTAGAAACCTCTAAAAAATCTAACAAATATGTGTTTTTAACCAAATTAGCTCAAGTGTAAGTATGGTGTATGCAATGTATAGCATTGAAATTTAAAGAATAAATGATGCAATGAAAGAATTAAAAATAAGAAAGGCAAAGCACAACATAAACATAAAAAATTTATAGTGGTTCGATACAACTCGATACCTACATCCACTCCTCAAGCTCCACTTAAAAATTTCTACCATAATCCCTTAATTACCATGCGATTGTTTAACTCAGGCTCACAATCAAACCCTATTGATGTTCTAATATCACCAATCAAAATCTTACACAATTATTTTTGGGCTAACAATCCAATCCAGTTAGTTTTCTTAGCTCACCAACCAAAACCATACAAAGTCTAATTTTGAACTTAGATCGCCCTAACCCAAGTTTGACCTCAAAGTAATTTATAAAGAAAATCTAAAATATGATAGATAAAAATTTTGAGCACAAATAAAAGCAAAAGAAAAACTCTTTTAAGCTTAGAGAAGTTGTTAATGAGTTACTTTATTAAGGCTTGAACTTCTCTTTTTTGATGCTTGAGAGGATATAGCTAAAGAAAGAGTAGATCTCTCTTAAAAGCTTACTAAAATCTTTACACTAAAAATTTCTCTCTTTTTTCTTTTTCTAAAGATATTCAATAAATACTCCAATAAATGATGTATTTCTCTTTTTAATTCTCTTCTCTTCCTTTTTTAATGATTCTCTAGCTTTTTATAAGCTTGGAAGTGGTTGGAGAATGATTCTTAACCATTGGAAAGGTTGAACTAGCAGTTAGAGTAAAAAAATAGCTATTAGAATAAGACAGAAAAATTAGCCGTTATAACTTTCCTGTATCAGAAGTTGACTTGCAGTCTTTAGGGGTTGATTCAAGCTATCTACAAGTTGACTCGAATCACCTAAGAGTTGATTCGAACACTTCTTGAGAGAGTTGGCTTGCCAATCTGAGAGTCAGCTCAAGTACTTCATGATCAACTCAAATAGAGTCCTAAAAATATAGTTATCTATCTCGATTGAAAGAATCCACTTGAGCTCCATAGGAGTCGACTCGTAACTTGTGCCACTCAGCTTCAATGTATCAGACTCTTCATTCTCTGAGGTCGACTCTACAGCTCAAACGTGTTTGTTATTATTTAGGGTCGGCTCCTATACACCTGGCTTCGACTCTACTAAGTTAAATATATGAAGTTTCATCTTTGAATTGCTTTAACTTGGCTTCTTTAAAAGGATTTTTTTCATGGATAATTTTTTCATTATGAGCATCTAAGAAATCTTACATCTATTCTTAAAATATATGATTAGTACCATTTTTACTCAATATTTCGTTATCATCAAAATGGATCAACATAGTTAGATCTTCATCTTCTACAAGGCGATCTACACCATGGAAGTGCCTTTGGCGAGAGATCTCATTGGAGCAGGAAGGGAGATCTAGTAAGGATCTGTGACTTCGATGAGTTCTAATGGATGAAGGCCTTCGATAAGGTGGTTGCAGTAGTCTCCAACGAGCTAGGCGAGGGCTTCACTAGAGAAGTGGAGGTAGTGAAGGCTTTCATGAGGAGATTGGCGGGCACCATTGATTAGGAGGATGGTGATGAGAAAATAGAAAGCTTGATGGATGCAGATGGTTGGGAGAACTACCATTAATGAATTTTCACTTAGGGCATCGTACAATGCATAAGATAAGGAACCATTATCTCTCATGCTAAGAAAGCAAAAATTATCCAAGATTTCATGTGGGTTCTACATTATAAATGCACAAAATAAGATGTATGAGCGCCGTGGCATTTGGATTTAGGAAAAATTATGGAAATACCATCTCAACTTTAATCTAATTTTACTTACATCCTATGTACATTAAAAAGTATCAAACTAACCTTTCTAGTTATCGATATATTTTAATGTAATCTAGTTGTTTACTTGCTAATAAACGGTGTTAGCTTTTTCTATCAATAGATAAAAATATCCCATGCTAATGGATGGGCATAGAGGAGGAAGAGGATGAGAAGTAGAAGTGGATAAGGAGGAAGAAGAGGAGGGCAAAGGGGCCACTGGCAAGGAATAGATTAGAGGAGGACGAGAACAAGGAGGAGAAGAGGATGGGAAGGAAGAGAAGGGGAAGGATGGGTTGCTTGCGAGAAGGAGCAGAGGTAGAGGGGGTTGTCATGGAGGGGGATGGCTTGAAGGAGGAGAAAGACAAGGAGGAGAAATGAATGAGGAAGAAAGGAAGGAGGTGAAGCAATAGGTAGAGGTGGAGGATCCATCATAGAGAAGAAGAAATGAATAAGGAGGAAGGGATGGAGGAAGGATGGGTTGTTGATAAGAAGGGGCAGATATGGAGGGAGCCATTGTAGAGGGATAGGGCTCATGGATGGATTTGGAGGAGGAAAAAGATGAGAAGAAGAAGCGGATAAGAAGAAAAGAAAGGAGGGGAGAGGGGCTACTGATAAGGAATGGCCTAAAGGAGGAGGAGGATAAGGAAGAGAAGAGGATGGAGAGGAAGGAGAGGGAGAAAGATGGGTTGCCGATGAAAAGGGGCAAAGGTAGAGAGGGCCACCATGGAGGGGGATGGCTTATGGGTGGCTTAAAGGAGGATGAGGAGGAGAAATATATGAGGAAGGATAGGAGGTGGAGGAATGAGTGGAGGTAGGGGGAGACATTATGGAATAGGAAAATGGATAAAGAAGAGGAGGAAGGATGAGGGAGAAAGGAGAATGCTAGTGACGGAGAAGGAGATCAATAGGAGAGAAGGGAGGAGAGAGAAGATAGAGATAAGGATATTTTTATCATTTTATAAAATAATGATATCATGTGATGGTCACGTGATATCATTCCATTAATAGAGATAGATGATTGGATCATATTAGAATATATTGATAACTAGAAGGACTAGTTTGATACTTTTTAAAGTGTAGAGGATGTAAGTAAAATTGGGCTAAAGTTGAAAAAATATTTTTATAATTTTTTTCTTAAATTTAAACAAGCAAATATTTTTCTATGATCAATCGTGAGTACTATAAGTATTTTTTTTTTGAATGGGGATGTAATGTAACTTTCCAAGGACTCGATTTCCCACCATCTAGGCATTTTAGCTCCCTTCTCATGAAATCTATACATCTTCTCCAATCTTAAAATTTTTCTCCTCCCTTCTCTCTTTTCCCCATGACCAAAAAACACTCATAAGTGTATAAATATTTTTTTATGAATGAGGTAATTTTAGTCATGCAACTTTTTAAGGGCTTGATTTTCTACCATCCAAGTGTTTTAGCTCTCTTCTAAGTATTGATATAAATCTTTACCTATTCTTAATTTTCAAAATTCTTTCTCCTCCCTTCTCTTTTTAATACCTTTGAGATTATAAATCTATACCCATATCCATACCTAAGGAGGATTATAATCACCTACCAGTGGAGGAACTTGAAAGTGTTGGATGGTGGCCAACTTCTCACATGCAATGTATTTTTTTCTTGAAAAATAATACTTGATATTATTTGTTTGATTGAACTACTATTTTAAGATGAAAATCATTGTAAAAATTTATGTTAAGGGGTTTTTTATTGTAATTTAGAAGAAAATAGAAGGCATTTCTATAATATGATATTAATGCATTAAAAATTAATAAATGTGATATGTTAATAGTATATTAATAAAATAAAATTTATATTGATCAAATAATATCTTAATGCACTAATAATATGATATTTTATTAAAAACCAATAAATATATTTATTAATAAAATAAAAAAATTATATAATAATAAAACATTTATAATTTTCTAAATAATTATATAATGAATAAAAATATTATTTTAAAATGATATATTTTTTAACTAAAAAACATATCCTATATGATGCGTGGGTAATATGCTAGTGATATATTTACTATGGAGAAGCATTTGATAGATAGCTATGATGACATAAACCAACATTGAAAGTAATTGATTTGAAAGTGATGTGCATGAAGGTGTTATTAGAGATGCAAATGGGTTGGATCGGATTGGGTCATGAGTCATTCCAATCTAATCATATTCTTTGATCGGATCCTAATATTAGATCTAGACTCAACCAATAGAAGATCAAGTCAAATTGAAATTTTTGACCTAGCAGGTCATTTGAATTAGGTTGGATCCATATATAACCCAGCCCCAACCCAAATAATTCAAGTCTAGATCGGATTCAGCTTAGGTCCTAGCTATATTGCACTTTTTCTAATAAAGTTTAGTGAAAAGAAGTACAAGATATGAGAAAGTTCTGAGTTCTCTTTTTTTTTTTGGTACAAGTGGGTGATTGCACCGATCTAGTATGAATGAAACCCAAGAAATCAAAATACAAAATATCTTGCAAGGCTCCTAGCATCACCCTAACACTAGATCTAGTCTTTGATGCGTTCGACAATACAGGATGCAACCCAATCTACCATGCTATTTACCTTTCGAAAGATGTGCCGAACAAAAATTGCAATCGAATGATGAAGGGACCTCCAGATGTCATAGAGGAGTGGATGAGCTTCCAGATGCTTCGCCTCATCTTAGATCTAGCCAATAACTATGGCAGAGTCATGCTCGATGAAAATTCTTTCCATCTGCAACTCCTACCTCGTATAGATGGTCCCACCGAAGCTGCACAAAGCTCTGCTCCCAGGATGGAAGGCTTAAAAAGATATGAGTCTCCCATAGCCAATAGCTTGGCATTCAGACCCTGAATGACATAGCCCACACCATCCCTGCCATCCCTAATATTGCTATCAAAGTTGACCTTGACAAACCCTGAAGGAGGGGGCTCCCAAGAAATGAAAAGAACCCTCCAAGTCATTGCAGGTATAGCTAGGGAGTCGTAGGAACTCGGCCAATCAAGGGATGAGCCAGTAGTGTCAAAATGGTGGTACTCCACAGCAAAGCAATAGGCTCTCTCAAGCACCCGATGCATAGGCACAACCTCGGCTCTGAAGATCAGGTTGTTCTTATAAAGCTAGATCTGAAAGGCAATGTGCGCCATCCTATTACCCTAGGTTAAAAGCTGAAGCACATATCATCTTGCCATATATGTTTGATTGTCATGATTACCAAATCAACATTTCCCGCTATCTTCATATACCACTATAAATTTTGAAAGAAAACAAAGTAAGAATAGGGTTGCAACCCAAACTAGGTCATTATTCATTTAGTAATACATGTAACCTTGCAATTCATCTAAAATATGTCTAGAATTTTTTTTTTAATGAACCAACATGGTATCTTCTAAAAAGAATACCTAGGATATGGGTTCAATTGTGTAGGTCCATATGCTATGTTTGGATCAGATCAAAATAGGATTTGGTAAATTTGGACCCAACCCAAAAAATAAAATCGATCTAATTTTAAAATCCAAACCAACTGCATTGGTTCTTTAAAATGGTTTGGATTGGATCTAAATGGGTTGGGTCAAGTTGGGTCATAGGTCAACCCACCCATTTGCACCCTAGGCATTATTTGCATTATAAGAAAAATGTCTCCATGCTGGAACCCAAGAAAATCATGCGAGCTAATCACAAACTTTATGATGATTTTTTAATTAATTTCTTTCTTTGATTAGACTATCTTTCATGGGTGTTTCATTTTGTTTTTTTCTTATAAACCAAGAGACCCCAAGCAAGTAATTACATAGAGCATACAAAGTTACAAGCCATAACATCATATTCAAAATCTAAATGACAAATTGAATATTGGTTGAAGTCCACTTTCTTTGTTTTCTAGCAAACAAGCCCACAGGGAAGCTGAAGGATAGAGTTGTGCACCAGATCGATCAAAGTTAGGAGCACCATATTTCAAAATTTTTAATCTTACCCAGCACGTGATGCATAGGTCAAAATCAAAAATTAAATCATAAATCAACATTAAAAGAGATAGTGATAAATACTTTATCACCTTGAGTGGGTAGGTGAACTCCGCAGTTCGATAATCATGGAGTTATGAGGTTCACTATTGAGCCGTACACGTGCCCAGCCTCTATAGGTATCCACTTGAACTTGGACTAGGATGCTTTCTTTGTCTTCAATCCACCTACTTCTAGACGGATTTGCAAACTCTTGGATCAACCTTGGATCTAATCTCTAGCAAAGTTTCGATCAATGCTTGATTGTAGCCTTCTTGTTTCTTCATGTAGATCGGATGGAACTCAATACCTTGAGGCCACTAGATGGGATGCCCAACTTTTAGGTATGAAATAGAGAGGAGAGGAAGAGGAAGCATGGAGATAGGGTGAGAGCATAAATTCTAAATTTGTTCATCTTCAGACCCTAGGAGAAGAGCTTTTTAAATAAAGTTCTTCATCTTAGAGCTCGATTTAGATTCCATTCAGGTTAATAGGCAAGTATTTATCATATAAAGATGATGCCTTATTAGTCAATTTTCTTTCCAAGAGATCCAAGCTCATATGGTATAAGATAATTGGGTTAATAGGCAAGTCTTTATCACATAATGATAATGCCTTATTAGCTGATTTTCTTTCCTAGAAAACCAAACTCAAATGGAGTATAATCTCACCCATAAAGAAAGCAGAGGGGGCATGTGCCCTCCCTCCTTCTCTTCACACAAAAGGGAGAAAGAAACGTGCACCCCTCAGGATCTCCATGCACTTCCACATGCCTTACACATCTAGACATTCCAAGAAGGGAGGAGGCATGTGCTTCCTTAGAGGTGGTGTGTGCTCCTCTTAATCTTGACGATGAAACCATGTGGGGCGCCAATAATGTTGGGAAAAACACCTTAAATTCAACCCACAATAGGAGAAAAACTCAAGATGTTGAAGCCCAGATCAAAGAACACATCGTGAGGAGCTCGGAGGCATGTCGTTATGGGGCCAGCAGCATGTGGGCTTGTAGGCTGGCCCACAGGGCACAAGGCCTACAGGGGCATGGCCTAGGTGTGCATGGGTGTGCATGGCCTAGATGCACGTGGGCACACATAGGCGGCGACGGGCATGCGGCCCTGGCCCAGGCAAGAGCACGTGCAACCTAGGCCTAAGCAGGCACACACGCAGGCATGGCCCAAGCCCAGGCGGGCATTTGCAAGTGGCAAGCATGCAAGCATGCCCATGGGAGCTTGTCCACGGAGTTTACAAGCCATCGCATGTGGACATGGTCTATTCATGGGGTTCATGTGCATTTATGCATGATTTGATAGTTGAGGAGGGCTGCGATTGTGATTCGATGGTTGAGAGACACTTCGAACATGATCAAAGATGATTTGGACTTAGATTCAACTAGTTTTGTGCCTATTTAAGGGCTAACGGTGCTGTAAAAATTAAGAGATGCATAAAAAGACTTGGCAGCCGCTAAGAGGAGTTTGGCAGAGTACCGAGAGTGTGCAGCCTATAGAGCAGTTGCAAGTAGAGCATCAACACAAAGTAAAGTATCAAGCAGAGCAAGGCAATGGCCATATGAGTGGTTGTTAGGCATGATATAGTGGCTTTTACAGGAAGTGTCCAGGGCATCGAGGATTCTAGTACTAGCAGGCCTATGAGAGGATCTCTTTGAAAATTTTTTGAGAGATCTTTTATGAGGGTAGCTTCTAGTTAAGAGAGATTTGTGTATAGAGAGTAGATATTCTCCTCTTGTACTTATTTTTTTCTTTCATAGTAAAGCTTGCATGCCCCATGGAGGTAATACTTGGGCTAATCCACATACTTGATTATGTGTTCTCATTTTATTTCTTCTTTCTTCCTACCGTAATATTCTAATTCAAGATCCCCAATAAACAATTGGTGCCCCACCAACTCTTGGTACCCAATTAAGCTTGCATGAATTTGGATGAGCCCTATCCAATAGGGAACCCAAATTAAGTAGGAGAAAATGGGTTTAACCATGTGCTAGCATGGTTTCCTTAAACCCAAAGCTAGATCTTAGTTAGTCTGACCCCAATTAGACTACACTTAGCTCTATAATCGTAGGCCAAAATCCTTATTTATGTGACCCTATAAGTTCAATTCTATCAGGTTGTGAGAAATATTATGATCTCCATCATCAATATCATTGAAACCTCTTTCAATGGATTGGAACCTTTTCAATTCATTTAATTAAGAATCATCGATCATCAAAATGATTCTTAATTAGTCTCACAATCTACTAGTGATACCTAGCAGTATGTGGTGGCAACCCAGCATAACTGAATGATAAACTTCTAGGTGCAATTACCATATAGTTTGGTTCTTCTATCATAAGTCCCGATAGGATGCATGTCAAGGATAATTCATCAAATCCGTTTGTTCATCATATGTTAGATTCAATTGACTCGACTCTATGAGAAACCTTATGATAACTTTTTTCTATCATTCACTTACCATGGCCATAAATTTTAAGACTCAATTTTAAGAACTGCATAGGACCTCTTCCTAAAAATATACTAAGATCGATAGATCCCATTTTAGTGCACACCTTATTCTTATAATGGATCTACTGTAGCTAATATATACCGTAAGATTTCGAATGGCTAGATAGCCAAATAATTGTACAGTCAAATTACAGCAATCCTACTATAAACAATCGAAACACCATAGGTCAAAGAACTATCTACAATGCAACTTTGAGCAAGTCACTGATGTATGGGTAGCCATCCTAATGACTTCTCGTGATTGATCATGCTCAGTACCCTTATTCCTAATAAGCACTTATACTTTCACTCCGGTATCTCTATATAATATATTTAAGACTCATCTACCTGAAGAAGTAATTATACACCAATCTTTTTAGATCTATCACTATCCTCATGATGATCCTACAATCGAAAGCAATTTATAATTTAACTAATAATAACATATGTTTCAAATTCTCAATACTTGAGAATATGTATTATCATATCCATTAACTCAATAGATGATTCACATACACAATAAACAAAGATGTGAATAGATAAAAATTTAAATTTTATTTATTTTAAAAAAATAATTATAAAATTATCTTTAGAAAGGATACATGTGTCAGCCAATCTGGCTTCTAGGGCATACATCTAACTCCCACTTGACATAAAGCTAATTAGCCATAAACCTTAGCTTTATTTTCTCAAGGTGAGCTTTAGTCTTTTATTAGCTCAGTAGCTTGGTCAGTCAGTCAGCTATATTCTCTATGGAATCGACCCTCTATACCTCGCCAAACTTCTTCAGAAGGTATTCATGAATCAAATGAAATTGTTGCTTAATGTGCTTGGACTTCTGGTGAGACCTTGGTTCCTTAGCAAGTGCTATGGCACCATTGTTGTCGTAGAAGAGTGAAATGGCATCTGATGGCATCATATCTTGCTCCGTAACAAACTTCTTGAACCACAATCCTTCTTTAGCATCCTCCGACATGGTGATGTACTCTACCTCTTGGTGGAATCAGCAATAATTAGTTGTTTGAAACTCTTCTAGCTAACCACACCACCATTACATAGAAACACAAAATTTGATGTACACTTTCTATCATCAATGTTAGATATAAACTGTGTAACCTTGTACCCATAAATCTTCTCCTCCAAAGATCGAAAAGAGATTCTTACTCCTTCTTAAGTACTTAAGGATATTCTTTACAGCAATCCAATGTTCCTCATCTGAATTCAACCAATATCTATTTGTGACACTCACAGTAAGAGCAATATCAGATCGTGTACATAGCATAGCATATATGAGACACCCTATAGTAAAAGCATAAGAGATCTTACTCATATGTTGAATCTCCTTAGGTGTGCTACAATATATTTTCTTGGAGAGATAAACTCCATGCTTGAATGATAACAGACCCCTCTTAGAATTCTCTATGCTGAACTACTTCAGCACTTTTTCTATGTATAGTTGCTGTGAAAGATCAAACATCCTTTTAAATATATCTTTATAGACCTTTGTTCCCAGAATATAGAATGCTTCTTCAAGATCTTTCAAGAAGAACTTTTTGGAGAACCAAAATTTCACAAAAATCATCATAAAAATATCATTTTCAATTAGGAGGATGTCATCCACATATAATATGAGGAACATGATAGCCCTCCCACTAACCTTCTTGAACATGCGCGGCTCCTCCTTATTCTTGATGAAATCAAATAATTTGATCATATCATTGAATTCAGTATTCCAACTCTGAGGCGCTTGCTTTAGTTCGTAAATGAATTTTTGTAGTTTGCAGATCTTGTGATCTCCATCACTGAATATGAAATCTAGTAGCTGCTCCATATAAATATCTTTACCAAGATATCCATTTAGGAAGATAGTTTTTATATCTATCTGTCAAATCTTATAATCATGAGCTGCTGCAATAGCAAGCAGTATCCAAATGGACTTCAGCATGGCTACTGGTAAGAAGGTCTCCTGATAGTCAATGCCTTCGCACTGACTATAGTCTTTAGCTATAAGCCTTGCTTGAAAGGTCTACACCTTTCCATCCAAACTGATTTTTTTCTTAAAGATTCATTTACATCCAATAGAAATTATTCTTGCAGGTGGATCTACTAAGATCCAGATTTGGTTGGTATGCATTAAGTCAATCTCTGACCTCATTACTTTCAACCATTTCTCGAAATTGATATTTGACATCATCTCGTCATAGGTTTTAGGATCATTAATATGGTCCATATCACCCATAAGGAACATTTTTTCTACATCCTGTTCTAGTATATCCATGTATCTTTTTAGAGGACGTGTGATCCTATTGAATCTATGAGATGAAATGGGTTCCATGGGCTTGATGACTTGTTGCTCTTTAGGAACACTCTTCTTGAGCTAAATTTTCCTCCCACTACCTCCATCCTAGCTTTCCAAAAATTTGGTATGCCAATTTATAATCACATTATGATCCTCTAGAAGGTAAAAATAGTACCTCAAAGACTCTGGGTATCCTATAAAATGAGCTCTTATAGACCTAACCTCTAACTTGTCCACTTATTACCGTTTGATATAGGTTGGACATCTCTAAATTTTGAGATAACCAAAATTCAACTTCTTACTATGTCATATTTCATATGAAGTGATAGGCATGGATTTAGAAAGAATCTTATTAATTAAGTAATCACTATAAGAAATCCACTCTTTTGCGATGGACTTATTTATGATGAAAAAAATTTTATTACAAATAAATGTATTAGTGATGAAAATTTTTTTACGTTGCTAATAATGATTATTTATAATAATTTTTTTTATCATAAATAGTTAATTATTAGTAATGAAAATACAATTTTTATCATAAATAATCTATTATTTATAATAAAAAAATTTCATCGCTAATAAACTATCATAAATAAATTATTTTAAAAAATTAAAAAGGTAGATTATTTGTGATGGATTATTTTTGTTGCAAATAATCAATTAGAAGCAATGAAAATAATTTTCATCATAAATAATTAATTATTTATGATGAAAAAATTTTATTGCTAATAAACTATTCATAAATAAATTATTTTTAAAAAATTAAAAAGATGGATTATTTGTGATGGATTATTTTCATCTAATCCATCATAAATAATCAATTAGTAGTGATGAAAACATAATTTTTGTTTTAAATAATCAATTATTTACAATGAAAAAGTTTCATCGCTAATAAACTATCATAAATAGATTATTTTAAAAAATTAAAAAGGTAGATTATTTATGATGGATTATTTTTATCATAAATAATTGATTATTAGTGATGAAAATAGAATTTTCATTGCTAATAATAATTATTTATGATGAAAAGGTATTGTTGCAAATAAACTACCATAAGTAATTTATTTTAAAAAATTAAAAAGGTAGATTATTTATGATGGATTATTTTCATTATTAATAATCGATTAGTAATGATAAAAATTTAATTTTCATCATAAATAATTATTATTTATGATGAAATAATTCATCATAAATAAACTACCATAAATAAATTATTTTAAAAAATTAAAAAGGTGAATTATTTATGATAAAAATTTTCATAATCCATTATAAATAGCTCAGCTAAAATTTTAAATTAAAAAAAATATGGACTATTTTAAAAATAAAAAAAGGACAAAAATATGCCATGCATGGTCTTTGAGGGGTACGAGCACATCCACTATTAGCTAGCTTGCAAGCAAATTAATATTCTTTATAATTTTTTAAAAATTAATATTTTTTTAAAAAAATTATTTTTATTGAATATTATATAATTTTATTATTTAAAGCATATCTTCATCATTCATTATTTAAGTAATTATCGTGCAAGCACCATCATAAAATATCATCTCGATTTGATAGCTCTAGCTATGCAGATCGATAAAATTTAATTTTGAAATCGTATGATAATCTGATAGATAGAAACTATCGATGGATCTAAAAACTTACAACGATGATTTCTATGATATTTATAGTATACTATCAAAATTTTACTTCAATCAGATATAATTATTATAGTCAATTTAGCATAAGCTGATTTGGATAGTTAAGTAAAAAATGAGTGATCAAAAGATCAAATGTTGTTTGATTGTAAGATAATTTTTTGATAAATGATCTTTGCTACTATTTTAATTATCTGTATAGTGATGACTGTAAAACCTAAACTTCGTGTATATGAATCATCCACATTAAGTACATTTTATAAAAGTATAAGTGTAATTGCTTAAGAACTTTAAGAATATATATCACCTGTAGTTTTAAATAGTTTATATACACGTGGTTTGCCTTTTATGATTACCACCATAAAAATGATTAAACTATTAGTAAAGATTATTTATCTAAAAAGATCATCTTATAATCATACATCAATTAGCATTTTAATCACTCATTTTTTATTTAATAGTTCAAATCATTCCATTCTAAATTGACTATGATAATTATATCTGATTAAAGTAAAATTTTGATAATGCACTATCATAGAGATCATCATTGTAAATTTTTGAATCCATTAGTAGTTTTTATTTATCAGATCATCATGCGATTGTTCGTGACTATCAAAATTAAATTTTATCGATCTGCATAGCTAAAGCTACCAGATCGAGGCGATATTTTGTGATGCTGCTTGCATGATAATTACTTAAATAATAAACATTGAAGATGGGCTTTAAAATTTAAAATTATGTAATATTCAGTAAGAAATAAATTTTTTTAAAAGAATACTAATTCTTTAAAAATTTTAAAAAAATATTAATTTGCTTGCAGGCTAGCTAATAGTGAACGTGCTCGCACCCCTCAATCCTATCACATCGACCATGCACGGTGCATTTTTGCTCTTTTTTTATTTTTAAAATAGTTCATATTTTTTTAATTTAAAATTTTGGTTGAACTATTTATGATGGATTATTAGCGATAAAAATTTTTCATTGCAAATGATAAAAATTTATGATTAAATTTTTTTTATCATAAATAATTAAGTATTTAAGATGCAAAAAAAATTTCATCATAAAAAATGATTATTTACGATAGAAATATTTCATCACAAATAATCAGCCTTTTTATTTTTTTATGATTTATTCTCAGTAGATGATTAGTGATGAAATTATTTATGATGAAAAGTTTCATTGCAAATAATCAATTAATAGCAACAAAAACTCCATTTCCACCATAAATAAATTATTTTAATATTTTTGGAGAGGAAAAAGAATTTTAGAAAAATATTTGGTGGAAATTATTAGGGATGAAAATTATTTTTTCATTGCTAATAATCATTTTAGCGATGAAAAGGGCGTTGCTAAAAGTCCATCATTAAAACCCATTAAATATCCCCCCACTCCCATAAAATCCACTCTCGAGGTCTGATTGAAACCCTCTCCTCTCCTCTCTCTCCCCCTTCATCCTCTCTCTCCTCCTCCTGGGCTTCCACTGGCCAGCGACCATATTTTTTGCTGTCACTGTCATTGCTACCGCCGTTGTCACCACCATTGTTGATGCCATTACCGCTACCACTATGCTTGAGCTGAAGGTAACTTAATTTTCGGCCAGTCGTGGATTAGATTTTTTTTTTTCAATTTATTCTTTTGATCATCTGGGAGGCCAGGTGTGTTACCGTGCGGTGGTCGATGGCGAGTGGCAGGGCGTGGAGCATGGGTGCCAGCTGCAGGCTATGCATGATGGTTGATGGGCTTGGTGGAGGCTGCTAGTGGTGGGAGGTGGAGGGTTGGCACCGCAGGTTTGGGGGACATGGGGGGTGGGCGGTGGTGATGAGATGGGTGGTGTGAGGTGGAGGGCACTGCATGTAGGGGTGGAGGCAAAGGGGGTGCATGGCGTGGAGTGGTGTGGTGAGGGTGGGGGTTGTAGGTGGTGAGCGATGGAGGGCGCCGCAAAGAGGGGGGCCATGATGGTGGGCGAGTGGGTGTAGAGGGGGCCACGTTGGTGGGTCGGAGGGTGAATGGGGCGTGGAGGGGCGGTGGTGACGCTTGGATGGGGCTGCAGGTGAGGGCAGTGGAGGGAGCCATAGGGGGTGGGGGCGGAAGGCCCATAGGATGTTTAGTCCTAAGTCATTTTTTAAATTTAATAATATTTAAAATAATATAATAAGATAATAATAAAATAGTAATAGTAAAAGTGGTAATAGTAATAATAATAGTAGTAATAAAATAATAATAGTAATAGTAAAATAGTAAAATAAAAAATAGTAATAATAATAATAATAGTAGTAGTAAGTAATAATAATAATAATAATAATAATATAATAATATAATAATAATAATAATAATAATAATAATAATAAATAATAATAATAGTACTGGTAATAAAATAATAGTAAAGTAATAGTAATATGATAATAGTAATAGTAATAATAATAGTAAAAGTAGTAGTAGTAGTATTAGTAGTAATAGTAATAGCAATAATAATAATAGTAAAAATAATAGTAGTAGTAGTAATAATAATAATAATATAATTAATAAATAAATTTTAAGATAAATTGATAAAATATTTAAAAATAAGATACTTTTTATAATTAAAATAGTTAGATTTTTAATTATATTTTTATGCTTTTACTTGTTATAATTTATTTTTTATTTATTTACTTTTTTATTTCATTATGATTATGATCTAATATTTTAATTTGCATTAACCAAAGGTTCTAATTTTTAATGCATATGAACTATTCGGTCTATGATTCGGATTGAGTTTTGATCAGGAATATGAGTTGGGATCCTCTCTGGGATTCGAATCATGATCTTGGTCAGATCTCGATCTGGGATCCTATCCAAGATCTGGTCTGGGATCATGTCTGGGATTGGGTTCGTGATTTGGATCATGATCTAGGTCAGATCTTGGTCAGGATCTAGATAATGATCTGGGTCAGATTCGATCGAGATCCATGTCGGGATCCTGTCCGAGATCCTATCTAGGATTTGGTTCGTGATCCGGTCTTGGATCTTGTCTGATAATGATTTAATGCATGCATTGATGTAACCTTAGACTCCTAGTTAAGAGTCAATCCCAGGGTCCTCCAAATGGACTTTGTGAATGGCTTTCAGATGTCCCGATTTGGATAGTTCAAAAATACATCAATATTTTATTATTGTCATAGTGTTCTATGTTCTATTATGGAAAATTCCATTGTAGTTATCTCATTTATTCTTCGAGTATATATTAGATGTGGTTAAAATATGATCCTTCTATATTGTGTACTTGGAGAACTGTAGGGAGATGCTGTCGGATTTTTCCTGGATATGAAATAAAGAACAAAGCTGTGGCAATAATAAAAGTGAGACATTTTTTGAAAGGGATAGAACCACACACTATTAGGAAGGAGTTAGTGGAGTTAGGATTCATGAATCATTATTCTTTGTTGTTAGATGGATATTGACAAAAGTTGGATGAACGTCAGGGATATTTTTTTGCTTGAATATCGAAAAGATATTTGAGATTTTATTAAATTTGTATGGTGTAAGGTTGATAGTGCCAGTCGGATAAAGTGTCTATGCAAAAGATGTGTCAATATGGTATATCATCATATATCACTTGTTAAGGAGCATTTGCTATGTTTTGGTATGGACAAGAAGTATACTCGCTGGATATGACATGGAAAGGGTGATCCGAATGAAGTTTTGTATGATGATGATGATATCGAAGATGATATTGATGCTGCTAAACCTATCAAATATGGTGGTATAGGTTCACTATTGGATGATTTACATCAGGATGTTAGCTCAAATGTACCAATGAGTGCTAGTATTTCTTAAGGTAGTTTTGATCATGAATACAATATTAATAAGGTAGAAGGAGCTTCTAAATAGTTTGCAAAGCTTGTTCGGATGCATAAAAGCTACTCTACCCAAATTGTATGAAGTTCTCTAAGTTAGAGTTGTTGATCAAATTGCTTCATATTAAAACTATGAACCGAGGGAGTCAAAAGTCTTTTAATCAAAATTTAGCATTGATTAAAGCAGCTCTTCTCGATGGATTGATATTTTTGAAATCATATACTGAAGCAAAAATATATATGTGGGAATTAGGACTTGGCTATATTCCTATACATGCTTGCAAAAATGATTGTATATTATTTTACAAAAAGAACGAACAAGCAAGTAAATATCCACAATGTGCTGAGCCTAGGTATAAAATCGATAATAGGAAAGGAAAGAAGATTCCTCATAAGGTTTTAAGTTATTTTTCATTGATTCCAAGACTTCAAAGGTTGTATATGTCCACAAAAATAGCTGAAGAAATGAGATGGTATCATGAACAGCGGGTTTTGGAGGAGAACATATTTAGCCACCTGGTTGACTCTATAGTATGAAAGACTTCGATGCAAAGCATCCACTATTTGTGAGTGTCCCGCGCAATATCCGGCTTGGTCTAGCGATAGATGGATTTAATTCTTTTGATAATTTGAGTACTTTCCACAGCATGTGGCCTGTGATGCTAGTTGTATATAATATGCCACCTTGAAAATGCATGAAAGAGCCATTTATTTTTATATCACTATTGATTTCGGGTCTGAAAGCACCAGGTAATGAAATTAATGTATATCTATGACCCTTAATCGATGATCTGAAGGAGTTATGAGAAAACAGAGTACAGACATACAATTCTATCAGCCAAAGAAATTTTAAGTTGCATGCATCGATTTTATGGACCATAAATGATTTTTCTGCATATGAAAACTTATCTAGGTGGAATACCAAGGGATATCTGGCATGTCCAATATGCAACAAGGATACTATTGAGAAATGTGTCCCAAAACCAATCGTCAACCTATTGATGGTTGAGCTATCTTATAATTATAATTAATTTATTAATAAATAAAATATTTATTTTGATATTTTTTATCATAAAATCTACATCTTCTAATGAACTCCATTGTTGTGATCAATTCCTTAAGAGTATTTAATTTTGATAAAGAGAGAATTTATCTATTAGTCCTTAAACTGTTCACGACCAAATGATAGGCTATTAATAAGGATGACAACATCTATCGAGCATAGGTCGCTGTATGCCATATAAATTGGTTGTCCTCTCAACCATGGAGTGTAGAGATACTAGTATGGCATATAGATGAGATTTAAGGGTATATTATCACTGAACGTGCCAACTCTAGAGCATTCTGCTTTAAAGAATTGCTTTGATGGGATATAGATATAAGTATCTCTTAGACCTGAGATCATCTCAGTGGCTTGCAAGAAATTCATTGTGCTTTGGTATTGGACTAATTGAATTTCTAATTCAGTAATGAAAAGCATCTAGGCACAGTCAAGTACTTGCGAAGTTGGTGTGTAATCAAGATGGGATTGACCACTCCAAGAGTTGGAGAAAAATGTATCACTGTATTTCAATATAGCAAAACCTTGGCCAGGATAATCCATGAGATGGATTTGATTTTTTGAAATACAATATGGATAGCCTAATCAGGGTTAACAGTTAAACTTGGAGTTTTCCTATGAGCATTTTGATTAAGAGGATGAATTATATGAAAATTATATCTATATGGGTTCTAAGGATGTTGTTCTACACATTCGACCTATCCAGCCGTCGGATATCATTGCTAGATGATCACTCCGATTGGTACAAAAATTTATTTCTGTGCTAATGACTTAGGCTTGAACTTATGGGGTCACACATATAAGAGTTCTCAATCTGATCGGATAGTTGATCGACGATGAGGAATCGTTCTTGGTTTAAACAATTAATATGATTAATGTTTAACCTAGTGCAAGTGTTACAGGAGGATCGATTAGCAATAAAATTGTTAATTAGCTTAATTTAATTAATTTAAAAAATTAAGATTAAGTCTAATTAAATATAATTTAATTAGAATTGGTTTGAGCTTGATTGGATCAAGTTCAATTAGTTTATTGGATGAGCCAATTGCAAGAAAGAACTAGTCCTAGTTCAATTAGGACATGTATGAATCTAATTTCTAATTTGATTAAAAATTAAATTAAAATTTAATTTAATTTAATTAGGATCTTAGTTAGACTAAGATCTATTCTAATTAGATTAAATTTATTTTATTTTAATTTGGTCCAAAGACCATGTTGGATCAAGTCAAAATAGGAATCCTAGTATGACTAGGATTTCCTAACCTTGCACCATATATATCCCAATGCCCCCCATGCTCACCTTGGAAGTTTTTTGTGCATGGAGACTCCTCTCCCCAGGCTCTTCATGCATGTCCCATCTCTCCCTCTCCTTCTTATATGGCAAGTTGTTGTGGACTAAGTCAAAGGAAGGTAGTTTGTTTTGATTTTGAATTCTATGTGATAGAATCCTAACAAACCAAAACTCCTACCCATATGTGCCACCCACTCCCTATTTTTCCTCTAATTTTTTTAGTGAAAAAGAAGGAATAATGTGTGCCCTTTGTTGGTGGTCCATGGCTGAAAAGAAGGAGGGGGCGCCCAAGTGTTGGGCGCCCCAACTATTGCCTTATTTGGAGATACCTTGTCTAGGTGTTTGACCTAGACAAGGATTGTTACCTCTCTCCCTATTTAAAGAGTCTTTGGATCTGATTTTTTAGGGGCTTTGAGATTTGGGAGAGGACATTAGGGGCATGGAAAAATCTGGAAGAGAAAGAGCTAGGACGTGGGACTTTGTAGAGACATAATATCTTGTGTCTTGGAGAGAGAAATAAGGAAGAAGAAGGGTCTTCTTCTAGGATTTTTCTTGTACATCTCTTCCTCCATTTTTTATGAGTTTTGAGAGTATTTCTAATTCATAAAGTCTTTTTTCTTCCTTCTACTTGTTGGAGAGTCCAAGTTTCAAAGAAGAAAGATCCAAATCAATCGTCGAAGAAAAATCAGCATCGTACTAGCATACTATGCTGATTTCCAGCCATTGGATTTCTAATCTATGATCGAGGGCTCATGTGGACATTCTGTAGAGGCCGGATGCATGTGTGGCTCATAGGATCAACCTCAGCCCTGGATCAATGAGTTAGAAAGTTTAACTTGCAAAGGTAAGAGAGATCTGATCTCCTTCCTGATATCTAGATTTGATCTAGCATGTTCTAATGTTGATACGATCAGCATGCTATTTTCTTATATTTTAATTTTAATTTAATAGCATCCTTTAATCATATAATAGGATCCTAAATCTAGGGTTTTATATTATTTTATTCATGAATTAATGTGATTAATTTATTTCTTCCGCTGTAATTTTTGAAAAAATTTCAAAAGCTAACCCTAGAACCCTAGATCTATTTCCTGCAATTGGTATCAGAGTTTTGGTTCATTATTACATGATTAATATGCATGTTTAGATTACTTTTAGATTATATCTAATTTATAATCTGATGTTTAAATCTAAAATTAAAAATTAGATCACATGAATTGATATAAGGTTGTCCTGCTGTAAGGTTTACCCCTTACAGTGGAGAGGTTGTCTTAGTTCATATAGATCTAATCTAAATTTTAAGTTTATTAGATGTGATCTAGATTGATTTATGATTTATTAGATTTAAATTTATTAAAATATAAAAATAAATATTTTAGATTTCACGGACTAATTATAGGATTGTCCTGCTGTAAGATTTATCTCTTATAGTGAAGAGGTTGTCCTAGTACGTGCTGATCTAAAATCATTATCATAAAATTTTAGATTAGATCTAAGAAATTTTATGATCTAATTACATATATTCTAATCTAATTTTTATTATCATAAATATGTTAGATTTGATCTAAGATAATTTATGATTGATTAGAATTGAAATGTTTTAATTACATGAACATGTTTAGATTAGATCTAAAGTAGTTTCATATTTATTAAATTTGCATATTGATTACGAATCAAATATGCAATTGGTTGGTAGAACCATATTGTAAAAATATTTTATAAATATAAAAATTATTTTTGAAATGCCAAATTCCAACCTTCAACCCAAAACTTAACTAAGAATTAAGAGTTATTTGATTAGGATCTAGGATTGTGAATTGAAGATCCTAAGACATAAATCATAACACATTGGATTAATGGATTAGTGGGAATAAGGTCCATTAATTGGATTAGACCTAATGTTAGATTAAAGAATGGACTTAATTAAAGAATTGACTAAATCTAATCAATAGTTATCTTAGATTAGATCAAGGATTCTCTAGATCAATTATAATAGTTGTAGTTGACCAAGTCCAAATCTTTAACGAGAACCAAGATGGATTTGATTCTTGGCTACGTGGTCTAGTACGAACTATTAGATTGATCTAATCGAGACTAATTAAACCAGTTGGCGTCTAAGGTAAGTCTGGCATTCCAGACTGGTGGTCTTTAATTGGCAGCATGCTTATCTGGCCATTTTTGATGGTATCTAAGGCAAGCTTTGATAGACCCTTCCATCGATCTTACTTATCTGGCCTTCTTGGTGAGATTATGTTTTGATCAGATTACTTGATAATTTGAGTTGACCCATATCAGTTAGGTAAATTAGTGTGATTAATTTAGGTGCTCCTAGACCAGCCTATTAATGGTCTATCTTAAGTTGACTTGGTGAAGCCAGTGGGAGGATCATGAGAAGCTGGTTTATCTAATCTTCTCTCTTCTAAAATCAAATCAATAAAATCCTTTAAAATTATTAGGTTCTTAAAATAAAATAGTTATGGTAATAATTAGATCATAGCCTCCATTAAGTGAGTGATAATGGGTCCATTAGTTGGATAATCATTGGAGGTTGAAAGGCCTGGTGCTTATCGGCTAGTGAAATTATCATTCATAATATGACTCTTGGCCACATTTTTCTAAATGGTGGTTAGGTTGATCAACCAAAGTTGGGCTTAATCATTCATTGGTTAGATGTACCAAGTATGGTCATGTTAATGGTTGGACCTAATTGGATCTTTTCAGTGGAGGCCAAAGCCTATTGATTAGAGATTGGAGCAAAAATTAAATTACTAAAATTTATTTAAAAAAATAATTGGTTATGAACCTACTCTTAGATGTATATGGGTTGACCAACCAAAGTTGAACTTGTGTGCAGTCTATGTGAATTCTAGTACCCACTAAGAAACTAGGATAATTCCTCGAGTTGGAGGTAGAGACTACCAATTCGAATAAAATAGTAGAAAAATCTTTTAATTAAAATCTAAATCTTTAGGTTTAATGAATCAATTACTAATTAGGCTTTGGTTTTTCTATGTGTAGATATGACCACTTCTCTTTCGCTCTGATCATTGTAAGACAATGATAAGCTGATGGGATCCAACTTTGATAACTGGTATCGTAAGTTGAAGATTGTCCTAGAGCATGAATGGATCTTATATGTACTGATAGATCCAGCACTTAAGGAGCTAGCTTCCAATGCACGTGGAATAATCAGAGATACTTACCAGAAGTGGCTCAGTGATCGAACCATGGTGTGCTGTATTATACTGGTAGCTATGAGTAATGAGTTCAGTCGTAGGTTCGAGATGGCTCAGCCAAAAGATATGCTTCAAGTGTTGGAGAAATTTTTTGGCATGCTCGATGCTGTTGAGAGGCATAAAACTAGTTGTGCCATCTTCAATGCTAGGATGCGGGATGTAGCTTCTATCACTGATCATGTATTATATATGATCGAGCTGATGGAGCATTTGAGCAAGCTCAGCTTTTTCTTGCATGAACAGCTTAGGAAAGATGCAATACTGAACTCGCTGCCTAAGTCTTATCTCCCATTCCTCACTCATTATAGAGTGATGAAGCCTGAAGTAAACTACCACGGGTTATTAGAGTTACTTCAGAACTTTGAGAAGGATCACCAACTCCATAAGGAGTTGGTGAACTTAGTGGGAGGTTCTACTTCGAGTTCTCAACCCTTTAAGAAAGAAAACAAGAACAAGAAGAAGAAGGGCAAGAAGATGCAAGTTTAGGTTGGGACATCTATGCAGGGCCGACCAGGTCGATAAAGCCCGATAAGAGTCAAGCTGAATGCTTCTTTTGCAAAAAGCAGGAGCATTGAAAGAGGAACTATCCTTAGTACATTGCCTCCTTGGATTCGAACAGGCAGAGAAAGAAGCAAGCTATTGTTGGACAAGATATTTATATGATAACTTCTATAATTTCTCTATTTATGATATTATTGATTGAATATTGGATACCAGTTGTCCTTACCACATTTGCAATTCATTGCAGGAGTTGTAGGTTAGTAGGAGATTCGAGCAAGGTTAGAGGTTCCTAAACATTGAAAATGGAAGATCAATTCTAGTTCTAGTATTAGAAATCTTAAAACTTATATTTGAGTTCCATACTATTGTTATTAATGATTCTTATTTTTGTCCTAGTTTCTTTTTGAATGTCATTTCTCTAGACCTTTTAGCCAAAAATAATTATGAGATTTCAATAAAAAAAAATTTATAATATCATTATAAATGGTATTACTATATTTTTTGGACATTTGAATAATGGTGTATACATGCTATCACAATCTATTAGTATAATCTATTTCACTAGCAAACATCCTAGATTAGATAGTGTGTCTGATATCTACTTATGGCATTGTAGGCTAGGTTACATCAATAAGAATAGGATAAATAGGTTGACTCAAGAAGGAATCCTTGAAGTCAGTGATTGTAAATCAATTCCAACTTATGAATCTTATCTTCTTAGAAAAATGATCAAGTCACCTTTTACTAAAAAAGATGAGAGAGCTACTGAGCTCTTAGGTCTAGTACATACTGATGTATATGGATTAATGAGCATAGGTGCTAGAGGTGAATATTTCTACTTTATTACTTTTATAGATGATCTATTTAGGTATGGATATGTCTATCTAATGAAACACAAGTTAGATTCATTTAAAATGTTCAAATAATTTCAAAGTGAAATAGAAAAATAAACTAGGAAGAGTATTAAAACTCTTCGATTTTATCGAGGAGGGGAATATCTTTCTGATGAGTTTTTCACATATCTAGGAGAGAATGGAATTATCTTTCAATGGATTGTTGGGAATGGTGTCCCAAAGCCAATCATTAGTCTGTTGATGATTGAGCTATTTTATATAATTATATATAAATTATTAATTGAATAAAAGTTATTCTGACTTTTTCATCATAAATCTTTCATCTTCTAATGAACTCCTATCTATTGTGATGAAGTTCTTAGGACTACTTAGAATCGACAAAGAAGAATTTATCATTTAGTTTGTAAAATTATTCATGATCAAATGATACATTGTTACTATGGATGGTAACATTTATCGAGTATAGATTATTGTATGCCATGTAGGTTGGTTGTCCTCTTAACCAAAGAGTGTGGAGACACTGGTATGGCATGCAGGTGAGATGTAGGGGTACATCTGCACTGAACGTGATCAACTTTAGAGTTTTTCTACTATCAAGAATTGCTCTGATGGAATATAGGCATAAGTGTCCTTTCGACCTGAGATAACGATGGTGACTTCCAAGCAACTCACTATGCTTTGGTACCGATTACCTAAATTTTTAATTCAGTGATGGAAAGTTTCTGGGTACAGTCAAGTACTTAAAAAGTTGGTGCATGAGTCAAGATGGGATTGACCACTCTTGGACACAGGAGCTGTGTTCAATAGTATTTCAATTTAGCAAAGCCTTGACCAGGGTAGTCCTAGTGAGGGGTCATAGGACTAATTGCTTTGATATATGATTTGGATGTATTTTCTAGAGTTGATAGTTAAATCCTAAGTCATCCTATGCATAGAGGTCAAAAGAATGAATTATGCGGTAACCATATTCACATAGGTTCTGAATGTTGTGATTGCACTATTCGACCTATTCGAACGTTGGGTACCATTACTAGATGATCACTTCAATTAGTATAAAAAATTGGCTCCTATGCTATCAACGTAGGTTTGAACCTATGGGGTCACACATACTAGAGATTCCTATCTGATCTAATGGCTGATAAAGAAAAGTTTTATTAGTGATTTGATCACTAATTAACTTAATTTGATTGAGTGATTATTTTTAGATCAAGATCAATTGAATTAGATTCATTTGGATTTGACTCGATTAGATTATAAGATGATCTAATCATTAAGAAGATTTAATCCCTGATTAGATCAGGGATTTGATTTGATTAATTCTTGATTTGATTAGAATTTAACTGAGCCTAATTAAGCCTAAATAAGTTGGATTTAATCTGATCTAATTAGGCCTAACCAATTTGGATTGGATTGGTTCAATTGGATGACTAATGTAAGACTAGTTTGACTAGTCTTCTCATGTGCCACATCACCCTTTGACTTGCGCCTTTCTATCTCCATGAGAAAGAGGTTTCTCATGAGTTTTTTTCATGCAAGGGAGGGCATGCATTATCCCTTTTAACGCACCATAAGGATTGGTTTTATCCAGTTACCAATTCAATTCGAATGGGATTTGAATTTTGAATGGATTACCACTTGATCTAAACCAATCCCTCACGCCTCCCTTGTTAGTGCACATTTATAAAATATCTGATTTTATGGATGTGCGACATAGGAAGGAAGAAAAGAGAGGAACACTGAGAGACCAGAGAAGAGAAAGTCTCTTCTTTGCATGCGTGATAAAAACCAGGCATAAAGGATTTTGGGTGAGAGCATACCTTAAGATCTATACCTAGGGTTTGGGTTTTCAATTAGGAGTTACGAGGGTCGTGACTTCACAAAATTGGTGGAAGACCTCCTCTTCATCATCTTCTACATTCATCGGGATCTGAAGAGTTTGAAGACCCCATGAAGAAGATCAAAAGAAGTTTGATCTAAATCAACCGTTGAAGGTTTCTGCAGAGCTAGCACTCAAGAAGAATTGATCAAGATTAAGGCCTTGTGTTGATTACCCGTGGAGGCCAGATGCATGTATGGCCATGTTGTGGCATTCAGATCTACACTAAGGAGATCAGATTATAGCATTCTTCTACTCGCGAAAAGATAATTTGTTCGGAACACGTAGAGCAGTAAAATAGTTTTACTGCTGATCTTATTTTTATTTTTAGATATGCATGCATATATAATACATTAGATCCTATAGCATGTAGGATTTTCAGATTAGATCTGTAGCTTTTCATTATTAATATGATTAATAATATTATCCACTATGCATTTATCGAAAAAAAGTTTTTGAAAGTAGAGCTAGAAATCCTGCGCATTTTCTTCAATTGGAATTAGAGCAGCAGGTTCTTTGATGTATTATATATGCATGATTATAGATTATTTTTAGATTAGATCTAAATAATAATCTAATCTAAGAAATAAAAATAATGATCACATGGATTGTAGGTTGTCCTGCTATAAGGTTTATCCCTTACAGTGGAGAGGTTGTCTTAGTACGTTGTGATATATAAAATTGATCATAAAAACTTTAGATTAGATCTAATAATTTTTATGATGAGTTTGAAGGATTTAATTTGAATTTTATCATGAATTAGTGTTTAGATTAGATCTAAATAATTTCATGATTTTTTATGTAGATTACATAATTTTATATTAAACCTAAATAGGATCTTAAAAAGATTTTATTCATCGGTCGAGCTAGCTCGATTCATGTTTAGATTAGATCTAAATAATTTTATGATTTTTTATGTAGAGTACATAGTTTTAGATTAAACCTGAATAGGATCTTAAAAAAGATTCTATTCGTCAATCGAGTTGGCTCTCTTAGGAATTGAGCTAGCTCGACCAGCATGCCAGCCATGATACGATTTTTGGATTGATGCTCCAACCAGCTCGATCGAGAATCGGGTCGGCTCGAATTCTCGATCGAGCTAGCTCGGATTCAATTTGGATTGGCTCGAATGGGATCCAAGCCTACCCAACTAGAATGTTGGTCTTTGGGTCTTCTGCCTAAGCCGATTATCTCAAAAATCAAGCCAGCTCGGCTTCTACTCGGGCCAGCTCGGATGGGATCCAAGCCAATCCGACTAAGAAGTTGGCTGAATGTCATAATTGGCTGATTTTATGTGATCAAATCTACATCTAGTGCTTATTTATGAAATAGGTTAACCTATTTTTGAAATGAATTGACCTATTTAGTGAAACAGTGCTAGGATGTAAAGAACCTTTCAAAATTCTGAAAAATATTTTCAAAATATTGAACCCCAACCCTCAGTCTTAAACTTAATTAAAAATTAGCATGATGAATTAGGATTTAGAATTGTGAATTAAAGATCTTAAATCATTGATCATATAATGTGGGTTATCGGATTAGTCGAATTAGGTCCATTAATTAGGTTAGACCTAAGGTTAGTTAAAGAATAAATTAAATTAGAGTAATTGATCAAATCTAACTAAATGTTGATTTAGATTAGATCAAGGACTCTTTAGACCAAATTATAATAGCTGTAGTTGGTCAAGCCCATATGTTTAACAAGGACCAAATGGACTTGATTCGTGGCTACGCGGTCGAACCTAAAATTGCTAGATTGGTCAAATTAAAACTAATAATTGGATGTTATCTAAGGTAAGTCTGGTAGCTCAGATCAGTGATTTTTAATTGGGAGCTACTCGCATTGATTCGATCTTTGATGAGTTAATGACATATCCCTTCCACTGATCTCACTAACCTGGCCATCCTGATGAATTAGATTTTAATTAGACTACTTGGTGATTTGGGCTCATCCATGTTAATTAGGTAAATCAGTTTGACTGATTTAGGTGCTCCTTGTTAGATATATGTGCCCTAGAAGCCAAAATTGGCGGACACTTGTAATACACTTCTAGGGGCAAAATTGTAATTTTGACTAAAATCAATAAATGGGTTATTTTCTATCACATATGTGTATTTAGTGTCTGTGATACATCCTTTAAGTTAATGGTAATGATAATTCATATTTTCAAGAGTTGAAAATTTAAGACATGAATAATCATTATTAACTCATAAATTGCTCCTGACCATAGGATCATCACGAGGATGGTGATTGATCCGAAAGGTTGGTGTACAATCGCTTCTCTTTAGTAGATGAGTCTTGAGTCGATGGTGTGGAGACACCGGAGCGAGAGTATAGGTACTCGTTAGAGAACGAGGGCACTGAGCGTGACCACCTCGAGTAGTCATTAGGAAGTCTACCTTCTCGTCAATGACTGACTCGATGCTGCAGTAGTGTGTCTGGTTCTTTGACCTGAGATGCATCGGCAGTTCACCTTGAGGGTGTTATAGTTTGACTACACCATTACTCGGTCTCCTAGCCATATGGAACCCTGAGGTGTATGTTGGCTATAGCATGTTCATTGTAGGAACTGGATTGCATCAAGATGGAATCTATCTACCTCGGTGGTAGAGGAGCAGCCCTATGATGATCATGAGAATCAAGTCCAGAAGCCCATGGCCATGGCAGAGTGAAATAATAGAAAGAGTTTCTATTTAGATTTTCACATTGGACTCGAATCGAATGATTACATCATATGACAGAAGACTAGGGTTTGACGAGTTTCACCTTAACCCTAATCTGATCGGGGCTCAAGATAGAAGAACTTAATCACACAGGTAGCTGCACCAAGAGGTTCGCATTCAGCTCTGATGGGTTGCCACCATATACTGCTAGGTGTCACTGGTGGATTTTGGGAGCAATTAGAATGATTTAGATGATCGATCATTCTAGCTGTTCGAATCAGAAGAGTTCTGATCCATCGAAAGGAGTTTCGATGATGTCGATGATAGAGATCATGACATATCCCATTACCATACAGAACTGAACCTAACTGGGTCACACAAACAAGGGTTTGAATCTGGTGATCATCAATTGAACTGATCTAGTTCAATTGATCTGAATGAGATTCAATTAGGTTCAAGAAAAATCGTGCTAGCACTCGATTGAACCTAACGTTCTTCTTTTACTATCATAAATAAGTTGTCCTGACTGAGCCAAAGGAGTTTGTGCTCAATCAGAGGCCTTCATATGGTCTGACTGGAGGTTGTCCAAGTTCAGAAAAGGTTGTCTTATTTTGTAAGACATTACCTGCCATTTTTGGTCACCTGTCCTTTGACTTTGGTCAAAAGTCTGACCTTTGACTGGTCAAATGTTGACCATTGACACTTTGACTTTTGTCCACATGTCATGCACCTATTGGAGAGCTGGTGGGGGCCTGTCCCCCTGCCAGAACCTGGCAAGGAGGAGGGCGCACGCCACCCTAGGCGTGCGCCCAAGTTGGAGGCGCCTAGGAGTCCTTGTTGGACAAGGACTCCATCTCCCTTTTGGATTCCAATTAGAGTTCTACTAAGAATCCAAGTTTGACTGGTCTTAGGCACCCTCTAAGGAGGAATCCAGGGGACTCTATTCCAACCAATCAGATTTAGATCTGATTTCACAAAGGGTTGTGATTGGTTGGGAAGAAGAGGAGTTGGATCACAAGAGTCTATAAATAAGACCCTGCGCCCAACTCAAAGAATAATAGAGAATTTCCCACGCCCCAAGGCTGCCTCTCCTCTTCCTCCATGCCTAAACCTTCTCCTCCTTCTCCTCTCCACGTCCAAAAGAGTTTTGGATTTGGTTGGTGCGATTCCAGATCAAAAGAAAGGCGATCAAAAGAAGAAGGCTGCACTGCTGCAAAGGACGACTGCTGATCTTCAAAAGGAGTTTTGAAGATCCTCCAGATCAGATCTAGATCTGATTTTTGGAGACGTGATAGAGAAGAAGAGGATCTCCAGATCCAACCCAAGTGGATATCGATAGAGGCCAGGCGCTTGCGTGGCTAGATCCAGAACCTTCTGCTGCAATCAGGATCATCTACAGGGTAATAGGATTACCCAAATTAGGTAAATTAAATTTGATTTAATTTATCTTATTTTATTTTATTTATTAAAATAATAAGAATCAGATCTAAAACATATTAAGATCTGATTGGGATCAAGAAAATTTTTTTGAAATATATCTCTTGATCTGATCAGATCTGGACGAATCTGGACCGGAAAATCAGGATTTTCCTTCACTCCTAATGCCAGTTTTAATTAGATCCTTATTAATCTGACTTGGTGAAGTTAGTGAGAGGATCCAAATTGGCAGGTCATTTCTTCTTAAAATTGGTTAATAAAATTTTCTAAAATTATTAGGTCCTTAAAATGATAAAGTTATGGTGATAACTAAGTCATAGCCTCCCATTAAGTTGAGTGATAATAGATCCATTGATTTAATAATCATTGGAGGTCCAAAGATTTGGTGCTTATTAACTAATGGAATTATCATTCACAATATGATAATTTGATCGTATCTTTCTAATGGTGGTCAGGTTGGCCAGCTAAAGTCGGGCCTGATCATTTGTTAGTTTGATGTACTAAATATGGTCATGTTAATGGTTGGACCTAACTGGATCTTGACAGTGATGGCCAAAGCCTACTGATTTGATTTTTGGGGCAAAAATTAAATTACTAGATGTTGTTTGGTGAAATAATTGGTTATGAACCTACCTATAGGTGCACATGGATTGACCAACTAAAGTTGGGCTCATGTGTAGTCTATGTGGATTCTAGTATCCACTAAAAAATTAGGGATAATTTCTTGAATTGGAGGTAGAGGCTACTGATTTGAACAAAAAAGTGGAAAAACCTTTAGACTAATGTCCAAGTCTTTAGAGTAAATAATTCATATACTAATTAGGTCTATGGTTTTTCTTTTGTGCAGAAATGGCCACTACCCTATCGCTCTGATTATTGTTGGATAATGACAAACTCATGGGACCCAACTTTGATAGCTGGTATCAAAAGTTGAAGATCGTCCTAGAGCATGAATGGATTTTATATGTATTGACTAATCCAGCACCTGAGGAGCCAGCCCTAAATGCTATTAAGGTGGTGAGAGATACTTATCAAAAGTGGCTTAATGACCGCACCACCATTCGGTGCATTATGTTGGCGATAATGAATGATGAGTTCTACCGCAGGTTTGAAAATGCCCAGCTCGAGGAGATGCTTCAAATATTAAACGACTCCTTTGGCATGCCTGATGACGTTGAAAGGTATAAGACTAGTTGTGCCATTTTCAATGTTCGTATAAGAAATAGGGCATCAGTTATTGATCATGTATTGTACATGATCGAGATGATTGAATGCCTAAGTAAGCTAGGTATTTTCCTGCATGAGCAGCTCGAAAAGGATGCGATCCTGAATTTTTTGTCTAAGTCCTTCTCCCTTTCCTTACTCATTTCAGAATGATAAAGCCTACAGTAAACTACCATGGGTTATTGGGGTTACTACAGAACTTTGAGAAGGATCATCAGCTCTAAAAGGGGTTGCTGAATGTTATGGGAGGATCTTCTTCTGGTCGACCCATTAAGAAAGAAAAAAATAAGAAGAAGAAGAATAATAAGGTGCAGCCGCATGCTGGGACATTTGCACAGGATCAGAGCAAGAAGCACAAGCCTGATCAGAGCCATGTGGAGTACTTCTTTTGCAAGAAGCAGGGGCATTGGAAAAGAAACTATCCTTAGTACATTACCATCCTGGACCCAAACAGGCCAAGGAGGAAGCAAGTAGTTACTACGCAAGGTAATTATATGATAACACCTTACAACTTCTCAATTTATGATACTACTACCTGGGTATTAAATACCGAAAGCTCTTATTATATTTATAATTCAATGCAGGATTTATAGGTCAGTAGGAGATTTGGTGAGGGTGAGAGATTTCTGAACATTAGAGATGGAAGATAAGTTTCAGTTCTAGTTTTAAGAATCATGAATCTTGTAATTAATTCTCATAGAGTTATTCTTAGTGATTGTCACTTTTGTCTAAGTTTTTTATTGAATATAATTTCTATAGGCCTCTTGGCCAAGAACAATTATCAGTTTTCAATAAAAGTAAATTTTTATGATATCATTTTGAATGGTGTTATAGTTTGTATTGGATAATTGAATAATGAAATATATCTATTATCACAACCTGTTAACGTAGTCCAAACCTTCGGTAAACATCCTAGAATAGATGATGTGTCAGATGTTTGTCTTTAGGACTGTAGGCTTGGTCATATTAACAAGAATAGAATAAACATATTGGCTCAAGAAAGAATTCTTGAGGTCAATGATTGTGAATCACTATCGACCTGTGAGTCTTGTCTTCTTAAAAAGATGATCAAGTCATATTTTATTGGAAAGAATGAACGAGCTAGTGAACTCTTAGGTCTAGTACATACTGATGTATGTGGACCCATGAGCACAAGCGCTAGAGGTGGATATTTCTACTTCATAATCTTCATAGATGACCTATCGAGGATGGGTATGTCTATTTAATGAAGCATAAGTTAGAGTCGTCTAAAATGTTCAAACTTCTGTAATGAGGTAGAAAAGCAAACTGAAAAGAGTATTAAAACTCTTCGATCTAATCGAGGGGGTGAGTACCTTTCTAGTGAATTTTTGATATATCTTGGAGACAATGAGATTCTTTTTCAATGGACTCCTCCTAGAACACTATAGCATAATGGTGTGTCCGAAAAAAAGAATCGGATCCTATTAGACATGGTTCGATCTATGATGGGGTTTGCCGGTCTGTCGATCTCCATCTAAGGATATGTGCTTGAGTTAGCTTGTTATATTCTGAATAGAATTTTGAGTAAGTCTATTTCTAAAATGCCATTTGAGATGTGGACAGGGCATAAACCAGTACTCACGCATCTTAGGATTTGGGGGTGTCCGACTTATGTCAAACATTTAGTAACGGACAAGCTCGGATCTAGGTCTGACAAGTGTAGCTTTATAGGGTACCCAAAAAGGACCAAAAGATATTAATTCTACCTAGCTGATGAACAAAAGATGTTTGTCAGTTTTAAGGCAGTCTTTTTAGAAAAGAAGTTTCTTGGTGAAGGAACTAATGCCTTTAAGATCGAGCTTGAGAAAGTTCAACAAGTGAAAGAACCAACATAAGTAGCTGAACCTAAACTAGATTTGATTTGATCAGACCCAGAGCCTACTGAACCTCCATTCTTAAGGTGATCTGGTAGAGTACCATGTCAGCCAGATAGGTACTATGGTTTCTTAGTCTGGAATAGTGATCCTTTTGAACTCGATGAGAACGACAAGGATCCGATCATCTACATGGATGCAATGCAGAGACCCGACTCTAAAAAGTGGCTTGAGGCCATGCAATCCAAAATGGAGTCCATGAAGGTCAACGATGTATGGACATTGGTTGACCCACCCGAAATGCTAAAATCCATAGGGTGTAAGTGGGTTTTAAAAGGAAAAAGAATGCGGACAGGAAGGTGGAGATCTATAAAGCTTGTTTGATTGTCAAGAAGTATCGTCAATATTATGGTATTGACTATGATGAGATGTTTTCTCCTATGGCAATGCTTAAGTTCATTCGGATCATGCTTGCGATAGCTATACATCTAGACTATGAAATCCGGCAAATAGATATGAAAACAACTTTTCTAAATTAAAAGCTGGTTGAAGAGGTGTATATGATACAACTTGAAGGTTTTACATCCATAGATAAGTCTAAGATGTGCAAGCTTCAAAGATCCATTTATGGATTGAAGCAGGTATCTCGGAGTTAGAACATACATTTTGATAGGACGATCAAGACATGTGGCTTCGTTAAAAATGAAGAAGAGCCCTGCATATATAAGTGGGCTAATGGTCTAGCAGTTGTATTTCTTATTTTGTATGTGGATGATATTCTTTTAATTGGAAATGATGTTCCTGCATTACAAGGAATAAAGATCTGATTGTCATCACAATTCTTCATGAACAATCTGGGAGAAGCTTCCTACATCCTAGGGATGAAGATCTATAGAGATAGATCTAAAAGATTGCTTGGATTGTCCTAGTCCACATATATTGATACTATGCTGAAGAGGTTCAGCATGGAGAATTCCAAAAAAGGCTATCTATCGATAGGCCATAGAATTTCTCTCTGGAAGAAGGATTGTTCGACAACACCTCAAGAGAGAGAGCATATGAGTAGAATTCCATATGCTTCGATAGTGGATTCTATTATATATGTCATGACATGTACGCAATTCGATGTGGCATACTCACTAAGAGTAGTGAATAGATATCAATCTAATTCAGGAGAGAACCATTGAAAGATTGTTAAAACCATCATGAAGTATTTGAGAAATACTAAGGACTAGTAGCTTATTTATGGTGAATCGGACTTGAAACTTATGGGGTTTATAGACTCCATTTTCTAGTCTGATCATGATGATAGTAAGAGTATGTCGAGGTATGTGTTTATCCTTAATGGTGGTGCTGTTTGCTAAAAAAATTTCAAGCAGCACACTATGGTCGATTTAGTGTGAGAGGTAGAGTATGTTGTTGCATCAGATGCTTCCAAAGAAGCAATATGGCTGAAAAAGTTCATCATCGAGCTCGGAGGTCTAGTTCTACTCTTCTGCGATAGCTCTGGAACCATAGTTCAGGTAAAGAAATCGAAGGCACACTAGCGGATGAAGCATATTCTATGCTATTTTCATTTTGTTCGATAGATCGTGGGTCGAGGTGATGTCAATTTTTAGAAGATCGATGGAAAAGAGAATCTGGCTGACCCATTTACTAAAGCCATTGTGGTGAAGGAGTTTGACAACTTCAAGTCGAAGATGGATATATGATACTACACCGCTTGGCTTTAGACCAAGTAGGAGATTATTGAAAATAGTGTTCCAAAGCCAATCGTCAGTCTGTTGATGATTAAGCTATTTTATATAGTTATATATAAATTATTAATTAAATAAAAGTTATTCTAACTTTTTCATCATAAATCTTTCATCTTTTAATAAACTTCTATCTGTTGTGATGAAGTCCTTAGAACTATTTAGAATCGACAAAGGAGGATTTATCATTTAGTCCTTAAAATTATTCGCAACCAAATGATACGTTGTTACTAAGGACGATAATGTTTATCAAGTATAGGTCATTGTGTCTCATATAGGTTGGTTGTCTTCTTAACCAAGGAGTGTGGAGACACTAGTATGGCATGCAGGTGAGATGTAGGGATACATCTACACTAAATGTGATCGACTCTAAAGCTTTTTTGCTGTCAAGAATTGCTCTAATGGAATATGGGTATAAGTGTCCCTCTGATCTGAGATCACCACGGTGACTTTCAAACAACTCACTGTGCTTTCATTTCGGACTACTTGAATTTCTAATTCAGTGATGAAAGATTTTTAGGTACAGTCAAGTACTTGAGGAGTCGATGCATGAGTCAAGATAGGATTGACCACACCTAGACATAGGAGCTGTGTTCAATAGTATTTCAATTTAGCAAAGCTTTGGCTAGGGTAGTCATAGTGAGGGGTTACAGAACTAATTATTTTGAGACACGATTTGAATGTATCTTCCAAGGTTGATAGTTAAATCCTAAGTCATCCTATGCACTGAGGTTAAACGAATGAATTATATGGTAACCATATTTATGTAGGTTCTAAATGTTGCGATTGCACTATTCGGCCTATTTGGATGTCGGATACCATTGCTAGATGGTCATTTCGATTAGTATAGAAAATTGGTTCCAATGCTACCGGCTTAGGTTCGAACCTACGGGATCACATACACTAGAGATTTCTGCCTGATCTAATGGCTGATAAAGAGAAGTTTTTTTAGTGATTTGATCAGTAATTAACTCAATTTAATTGAGTGATTATTTTTGGATCAAGATCAATTGAATTGAATTCATTTGGATTTGACCTAATTAGACTATAAAATGATCTAATCGTCAAGGAGGTTTAATCCTTGATTTGATCAAGGGTTTGGCTTAATTAATTTTTGATTTGATTAGGATTTAACTGAGCCTAACTAAGTCTAAATAAGTTGGATTTAATCTGATCTAATGGGGCCGAACCAATTTGGTTTGGATTGATTTAATTGGATGACTAATGTAAGACTAGTTTGACTAGTCTTCCCATGTGCCACATCATCCTTTGACTCGTGCCTTTCTATCTCCATGAGAAAGAGGTTTCTCATGAGTTTTTTCCATGCAAGGGAGGCCATGCATTCTCCCTTCTCACGCGCCATAAGGATTGGTTCGATCTGGTTACCAATTCAATTCAAATGGGATTTGAATTTTGAATGGATAACCACTTGATCTAAATCAATCCCTTATGCCTCCCTTGTTAGTGTGCATTTATAAAGTATCTGATTTTATGGACGTGCATCATAGGAAGAAAAAAGAGAGGAACATCGAGAGACTAGATAAGCGAAAGTCTTTTCTTTGCATGCATGATGAAAACCAGGCGCAAAGGGTTTTGGGTGAGAGCATATCTTAGAATCTATACCTAGGGTTTGGGTTTCTAGTTGTGAGTTACGAGGGCCATGACTTCACAAAACTAATGGAAGACCTCCTCTTCACCATCTTCTACATTCATCGGGATCCAGAGCATCCGAAGATCCCATGAAAAAGATCAAAAGAAGTTTGATCTAAATCAATCATTAAAGATTTCTGTAGAGCCAGCACTCGGAAGGAACTGATCAGGATCAGGGCCTTGTGTGGATTACTCGTGGAGGCTAGATGCGTGTATGGCTACATCACGGCATTCAGATCTATACCAAGGAGATCAGATTGTAGCATTTTTCTACCTATGAAAAGGTAAGTTGTTCTGAACACGTAGAGCAATAAAATAATTTTACTGTTGATCTTGTTTTTATTTTCAGATATGCATGCATATATAATACGTTAGATTCTGTAGCGTATAGAATTTTTAGATTAGATCTATAGCTTTTCATTATTAATATGACCAATAATATTATCCATTGTGTATTTATCAAAAAAAATTTTTGAAAGTAAAGCTAAAAACCCTATGCGTTCTCTTCATAGACTCCTCTAGGAACACCACAGCATAATAGTGTATCTGAAAGGAGGAATCAGACTCTATTAGATATAGTCCGATTCATGATGGATTTTGCCAGCTTGCTAATATCCTTATGGGGATATGCACTCGAATTGACTTGCTATTTGTTAAATAGAGTTCCAAGTAAATTTGTAGTTAAATCTTTATATGAGATATGGATAGGGCGTAAGCCAGCACTTTCACACTTTAGGATCTGGGGGGTGCCTGGCTTATGTCAAATGGTTAATCACAGATAAACTTGGACCTAGGTCTGACAAGTGCACATTTATAGGGTACCCAAAAGAGACCAAAGATATATTTTCTACCATGTTGATGAACAAAAGGTATTCGTCAGTCTTAAGGCAATCATTTTAGAAAAGGAGTTTCTTGGTGAAGGAATTGTTGCCTCTAAGGTTGAACCTGATGAAGTTCAATAGGAAGAAAGACCGACACCAGTAGCTAAACCTGAATTAGATTTGATTAGATCAAATTCGAAGCCCAATGAACCTGCACGATTAAGGTGATCCGATAGAGTATCGTGTTAGTCGGATAGATGCTATGATTTCTTGGTTCAGGTTGGTGGTCCCATCAAACTCGATGAGAATGATGAGGATCCAATTATCTATATGGATGCAATGTAGAGACTTGATTTCAAAAAATGGCTCGAGGCTATGAAGTTTGAGATAGAGTCCATGAAAGTCAATGATGTGTGGACATTAGTTGACCCACCCAAATATGTTAAACCCATTGGGTGTAAATGGATCTTCAAAAGGAAGAGAGGCACAAACGAAAAGATGGAGATCTATAAAGCCCATCTAGTTGCCAAGGGATATCGTCAACGTTATGGTATTAACTATGACGAGACGTTCTCTCCTATGGCAATGCTCAAATTCATTTGGATAATGCTTGCGATATATGAGATTTAATAGATGGATGTGAAGATAGCTTTTCTGAATGGAGAGCTGATCGAAGAGGTGTATATGATACAACCTAAGGGGTTTACATCCATAGATGAGTCCAAGGTGTGCAAGCTTCAGAGATTTATTTAAGGATTGAAGCAAGCATCCTGGAGTTGGAACATGCATTTTGATAAGGTGATCAAAATGTATGGCTTCATTAAGAATGGAGAAGAGCCCTATATTTATAAATGAGCAAATGGTCTAGCAATGGTATTCCTTGTCTTATACGTGGATGATATTCTCTTAATCGGGAATGACATCTCCGCACTATAGGGAATAAAAGTTTGGTTATCATTGTAGTTCTCCATGAAAGACTTGGGTGAAGCATCCTACATCCTAGGGATAAAGATCTATAGGTATAGATTTAAAAGGATGCTTGAATTATTCCAGTCCACGTACATAGATACTAAAGAAAAAATCTATTTTCTGGGTCAGGTTCATTCAGATTTGATTTGATCAGGAGGGATATGTCAAAATTTTTTTCTCTAAGATCCTAATCAAATCTAAGACTTCTCAGATCTAATATTATTGATCTGATAATAAAAATAAAAATAAAAATTAAATCTAATTTGATTATACCTTTGTTTTGGGTAATCCTATTATCCTGTGATAATCCCGATGTTTGCCTGAGGTTCTAGATGTAGCCACGCAAGTGCTTGGCCTCTACCAATATCCACTTGGATAGGATTTGAAGATCTTCTCTTTCCCAATCAATCCTCCAAAAAGTAGATCTAGATCTGATCTTGAAGGTCTTCAAAATGGCTTTTGAAGAACAACCATTGTCTCTTGCAGCAGTGCTGCCTTCTTCCTTTCCTAACGCCTTTCACTTGGTTGGATTGCACCTTCTTCATGCCCAAAGTCCCTTGGGCGTGGAGAGGAGAGAGAGGACTAGAGGGTGGCATGAAGAAGGAGGGAGAGGGGCTATGTGGCGTGGGCTAAAGGTAGAAGAAAAAAAATTGAATTCTAGGTGCAAACAGGGTTTATATAGACCCTACTGCGCCATGCAGTGCCACATCATCCTGGCCAATCATGACCCTTTGTGCAATCAGATCTAAATCTGATTGGTTAGATGACATCATCTGATCCAATCAGATTAGAGACCCTTAAAACTCTACTTAGGTGGCACCTAGATTGGGTCAAACAAGTCTTCTTGGTGCCACCTAATTTAATTCCCTAAAGTAATTGGAGTCCCATCTGTATGGGACTCCATATTTTATCCTTATGGGGCACACGCCTCCCTAGGCATGCACTCCCTTCCTATCTACATTTTAGTAGGGGGACAAGTCTTCAGGTTTTCTCCTATGGGTTAATGACACATGGGCAGATGTCTAAGTGTTCAGGGTCAACATTTGACCAATGTTCGAAGACAAGATTTAGCAGGTGACGAAAAATGGCAGGTGTTGTCTTAAATTTATCTCATAAATTAAGATAATTTTTTTCTGACCTGGACAAGCTCCAATCAGACTAAGCAAAGGTTCCTGAGTGAGCCCAAACACATTTGGCTCAGTCGAGACAAGCTTTAATGATTGTTAAAGGAGAACAGTAGGCTCAATCGTGTGCTAGCATGATTTTCTTGAATCTAATTGAATCTTATTCAAATCAATTGAACTGGGTTAATCCAATTGATGATATCTAGATCCAAATCCTTGTTTGTGTGATCTAGTTAGGTTTAGTTTCATATGGTAATGGGATACGTCATGATCTCTATCATCGATATCATCGAAACACCTTTCGATGGATCAAAACTTTTTTGATTCAGACAACTAGTATGATCGATCATCCAAATCATTCTAATTGCTCCCAAAATCCACCAGTGACACCTAGCAGTATATGGTGGCAACCCATCAGAACTGAAAGTGAACCTCTTGGATGTAGCTTACCTATGTGATTAAGTTTCTCTATCTTGAGCCCCGATCAGATTAGGGTTAAGGTGAATCTCATCAAACCCTAATTTCCATCATATGAATGTAATCATTCGATTTAAGTCCTAATGTGAAAACCCTAAATAGAAACTCTTTCTATTATTTCACTCTGCCATGGCCATGGGCTTATGGACTTGATTCTCATGATCATCATAGGGCTGCTCCTCATCTACCGAGGTAGATAGATCTCCTCTTGGTGCAATCCAATTCCTACAATGAACATGCTATAGCCAACATACACCTCAGGATTCCGAATGGCTAGGAGATCGAGTTATGGTGTAGTCAAACTATAACACCCTCAAGGTGAACTACCGATGCACCTCAGGTCAAAGAACCAGACACACTACTGCAGCATCGAGTCAGTCATTCGACGAGAAGGTAGACTTTCTAATGACTACTCGAGGTGGTCACGCTCAGTGCCCTCATTCTCTAACGAGTACCTATACTCTCGCTCCGGTGTCTCCTACACCATAGACTCAAGACTCATCTATCCTAAAGAAGCGATTGTACACCAACCTTCCTGGATCAATCACCATCCTCATGATGATCCTATGGTCAGGAGCATTTTATGAGTTAATAATGAAATTATTCATGTCTTAAATTTTCAACTCTTGAAAATATGAATTATCATTACCATTAACTCAAAGGGATGTATCACAGACACTTTAAATACACACTATGTGATAGAAAATAATCCATTTTATTATTTATAGTCAAAATTATAATTTTATGCCCCTTAGAAGTGTATTACAAGTGTCAGCCAATTCTGGCTTCTAGGGCACATATATCTAACAATCTCCCACTTGTCCTAAAGCCAATTGGCTACAAATCTAAGTCCCATCTTCTCAAGGTGGGCTTCGATCTTCTATTGGCCCAATGGCTTTGTAAGTGGGTCTATGCCGCATTGTCTACGGAGTTCGACTCTCTTGACCTCGATATAACCTTTCTCGAGGTAATCGTGGATGAGGTGGTATCGCCGCTTGATGTGCTTGGATTTCTGGTGAGACCTCAGCTCCTTAGCTAAGGACTATGGTGCCATTATTGTCGCAGTATAGAGGAATGGCATCTGATGGCATTCACTCCGATTCTCCACGGTGCAAACTTCTTATACCTAGAATGCTTCCTTCGCAGCTTCTGATGCAGCGATATATTCTGCTTCCATGGTGGAATCTGCTATCACTGTTCTGCTTGAAACTCTTCCAACTGACAGCACCACCATTGCACACAAACAGACTCTCAGATGTCGACTTTCGATCATCTATATCGGACATAAAATTCGAGTCTGTGTATCCCTGGACTTGGAGTTCTCCATTACCAAAGACCAACATCATATCCTTAGTTCTTCTCAAGTACTTAAGGATACATTTGACAGAAGTCCAGTGTTCTTCACCTAGATTTGACTGATATCTGCTTGTGACACTCACAGCATGGGCTATATCAGGTCGTGTACATAGCATGGCATACATGAGGCTCCCTATTGCAGAAGCATAAGGGATCTTGCTCATGCGTTCTATTTCCTCAGGTGTGCTGGGGCACATCTTCTTGGAAAGATGAATACCATGTCTGAAGGGATATTAATCCCCTCTTAGAGTTTTCCATACTAAACCTCTTTAGTACTTTCCTCTATGTACATCTTCTGTGAAAGTCCTAGCATCCTATTCGGTCTATCCTCTATAGACCTTAATTCCTAGAATAAAGGATGCTTCACCTAGGTCTTTCATGGAGAATTCTTTAGACAACCATATTTTAACTATGGTCAACATGGAAATATCATTCCCAATAAGGAGGATGTCATCCACGTACAATACGAGGAAGACAACAGCGCTCCCACTGATCTTTTTGAAAACACATGGTTCCTCTTCATTTTTGATGAAACCAAATCATTTTGATCACATCATTGAAATGAGTGTTCCAGCTTCGAGATGCTTGCTTAAGTCCATATATGGACCTTTGCAGCTTGCAAACCTTGTGATCAGTATCACTGGATGTGAAACCTAGCGGCTGTTCCATATAGATATCTTCCTCAAGATATCCATTTAAGAACATCATTTTTACGTCCATTTGCCATATTTCATAATCGAAATAGGCTGCAATAGCAAGCAATGTGCGGATGGATTTTAGCATAGCTACTGGCGAAAAGGTATCCTGATAGTCAATGCCTTCATGTTGACTATAACCTTTTGCCACTAGTCTAGCCTTGAATGTCTCCACATTTCCATCTGCACCAATCTTTCTCTTGAAGATCCATTTACACCCAATAGGTACTATACCTTCTGGTGGATCTACCAAGGTCCAGACTTGGTTTGAGTGCATCGAGTCAATTTCTGACTTCATTGCCTCTAAGCCATTTCTTGGAGTCGATATCTGATATCGCCTCGTTGTAGGTTTTGGGATCATCACCATGAGCACCATTACCTATGAGGAAATATTTTCTCTACTTCCTCTGAAATAATACCTAAGTATCTTCTCAGGAGGATGGAAAACTCTTTTCGATCTACGAGGTGGAGGAGGTAGTGTTCTTATTGGCTCAACCTGATTTGGTTCCATTGGTCCTTAGCTCGTTGCTACTTGTGAGACTTTCTCATCAAGCTTGATCTGCTTTCCAATGCCGTCATCTTGAATAAACTATTTTTCAAGAAAGATGGCATGTCGACTCACAATCACATTGTGGTCTTCTGGAAATGTAGAAATAGTATCCTAATGACTCTTTAGGATATCCTATGAATCGAGCTCTAAAGGACCTAAACTCTAACTTGTCCGCTTGTTGTCTTTTGACATGAGCCGGACAACCCCAAATTCTGAGATGACTCAGACTTGGTTTCTTACCGTGCCATATCTCATACGGTGTGGTAGGAATGGTTTTAGAAGGAACCCTATTCAGTAAGTAATATTGAAGTTAACAAATGATGTCCCCAAAGAAAATCAGGAAGGTCTGTGAAGCTCATCATGGATCGAACCATATCCTAATAGAGTCCGATTTCTCCTGTTCTGAAACTCCGTTGAGTTGAGGTGTTCCTGGTGGAGTCCATTGAGAGACTATGCCATTTTCCTTGAGATAGTCTAGGAATTTTTCGGCTAAGGTATTCACCTCCTCGATCTGATCGAAGAACCTTAATGGGTTTTCCTAGTTTTGCTTTTCTACTTCATGTCTGAATTTCTTTGAACTTTTCAAAAGCTTCAGACTTGTGTCTCATAAGATACACATACCCATACCTAGATAGATCATCGGTAAAGGTAATGAAGTAGACAAAATTGCCTCTAGCCGGCACATCAAATGGGCCGCACACATCAGTATGTACTAGGGCAAGGAGATCTGTGGCCCTTTCCCCATGTCCAACAAAAGGGAGTTTAGTCATTTTGCCTTGAAGACAAGATTCACAAGTTGGATATGACTCGAAAGTCAATGGACTCAATAGCCCATTTTTCTCCAATTTGTTAATCCTATCTTCTGCTATATGACCTAATCTCAGGTGCCATAGATATCTATCGTTTGGACTATCCCTAGGTCATTTTGATCTTTGGCATTCACATTTTGCTCGATAGTTAAAATAGGTACATCAATATGTAACTGATAAAGACCGTTAATAAGGAAACCATTTGCAATTTTATTTCTTTCATAAAGAATGTTACAATGGTCCTTAAAGAAGGTAATCACATAGCCTTCTTAGTGCTAAGCATGAAACAGAAATCAAATTCCTGCTAGCTGCAGGCACATAATAACAGTCTTTCAAAACTAAGTCTAAACCAGATGGTAATCGAAGAGGGTATGTTCCCACGGCTACTGCAGCAACTCTTGCTCCATTTTTACCGACGCGTAGGATCATGTCTCCATCCCTCAGCCTCCTGCTATCCTCAAGATCCTGCATGGAAGTGCATAAGATGAGCACTAGAACCAGAGTCAAGCACCCAACTGGATGCAGAAGAAACCGTAAGGTTAGACTCAATAACGAGCATACCTCCAGAAGGACCTTCCTTCTTGTTCTTTAGGGTGGCCAGGTAAGTAGGGCAGTTCCGCTTTCCAAGTGGCCATCGTTCGCTGTTGCAATGGAAACACTTTTCCTTTGTCATCGACCTTCTTCTTCTTTAGCCTTCTTCTCTGCCTTCTTTTTCTTTCCACCTTCTATCTTTTGCCTTTTCACCGACTTCTTCTTCTTTCCAAAAGACTTTCTTTTGGAAGAAGTCCATTTCCATAGCAAGAACTGAGCCTTTAGAACCTTTCATAGAAAGCTCAGCGGTAACCAGCATATTCATTAAGCTTCGGCCAAGAGAATTTCTGAAGTTTATGCATGTGGTAATTCATGATGAATTGCCCATATGCATCAGTCAAGGATTGCAGAATAATATCATTCTGCAGATCCAAGTCTAACTTCACACCGAGCTTCTCAAGCTCTTCCATGTCCTTGATCATTATCAGACAGTGATCTTGGACTGACTGCCCATCACGCATCTTAGCCTTAAAAAGTCATTTCGTGACTTGATATTTGGCTACGTGACTCTGTTCACCAAACATCTCTCATAGGTGAGCCAACATTTGGCGAGCAGTCCCTTGATATCTTCATGTTGGATGCTTGGAAGCTCATCAGACATCGAGCCCAACATGTAAGTATCTGGCCTTATTATCTTCGTCATCCATCCATTTTTCAAGAGATGCTCTCTGTTCAGCGGATGGACGAGCTGGTAAGGTGGGAGGAATTTCCTGGTCCAATACATGAGTTAACTTCTCAAAACCCAAAATAATTTTGTAGTTTCTGAGCCAATCTTTATAATTGGGTCCGATCAGTCTATGTGTGTCCTAGGATACGTGCCTAAGTGGGTTGGACGCAGACATTTTTTTTTTCTATAGAGAGTCAAAGATTCTAGTTAGATTTTATAATTAATGACTTGACCAATTTATTTAGGAAATTTTATTTTTAAACAAATTAGCTTCCACTATTTTCTCGGATCCCTACACTCCCTCTGTAGAGATGCAAAAATCTCCATGATTAATGATTTCTAGTGGGTGGTGCGGTCTCCACCAACTGACTCATCACCTCACCTAACAGTTATTGGTGATGGGTTAGCCAATGAGTGAACAACTCTTGTTCAATGATTCTCTAATCATGGTGCACCCAAACTTGGTCTCTAATTCATGAATCTCACCGTATGCCCAAAATATTGATCCACTCCTTAGTTAAGTCAGACCCACCATTTGCATAGACTGGATTCCTAATTGGATCTCTCACCGTATCCTAGAATATTGAGCCCAACTCATCCTCCAGCCCATAGCATCCAATGCCTAATAGACATGGTTTGCATGTCTTTTCGGTGCAACTGAGCCACTGTATCCAGTCGAGAACAATCAACCCCGGAAAAGGGCCCGCACATCTACAATGGTGGAAGACCTCTTAGACTTAATCTTTTCTTAGGGAAGAATTGATTCAGGTCTCATTAAACTAGACTTAACATAGTCATAACAATTATGACTAACCTAGTGGCATGGGTTAGCTCGGATTATTGACCACCTCAAATCAGAACTGACTGTCAACAGATATGGCCAGGTAAGTGAGACCGGATGGAAGGAATATGCCATTAACTCGATACAAGAATGCATTCAGAGTCGAGTAGCTTCCCAATTAAAAATCAGTCGGATCGTATTGTGCCAAACTTACCTTAGACACCAAATTGTTGAGTCAGAACCAATTGGGTTAGCCTACAATCCAGACTCTAACCTCTGAGCCTAATTAGGTCTTGCTTGATCGTGACTCATGACTTGACCTTGACCCAGACTTAATCCTATTAGGCTGGTCAATTTAAGCATTGTTGATCCCATCTAACCAACTCTTGATTCGGTTTGATCAACCGCTTAGACCTAATTGAGCTACCCAAGCCCGAACCCAGTATTATGAATATGTCTTAGATCTAAAAATTCTCAATTTTAGACCTAATTAATATTTCATAAATCTTAATTCTTAATTAAGTTTAGGGTTCATAAACAAAATATGCACAATAAAATCCTAGGGTTTCAGGATCTAGGGATTTTGCAGAAAAAGTAAGTTTTTGGGATTTCTGATTAAGGACGAATACGCAGCACCCCTACACATCATAAGAACACCCCATCGAATGGAAGGAGAGGGCCTTTAAACCCTTCTTCGTTCTTATGACCGGACGGCCAAGGAGAACGCCTTAATCAGGAACATGATAAATCTACAAAACTAGTTTTAGATCTATATCATATATCTCATATATAAAAATTAGATCTAATCATGGCATATTTTGCATACATCTCATGTATCATAATCATGCATATTTTCAGATCTAAATTATCTCATAATAATCTAAAAAATTAAGATTTAAATTTGATCTCATATCAAAATAAAATTCTAATCTAGATAAATTATGTAGAACTATTCTACAACTAGTCTAAACATGCATCAATCATATCTCATATGAATTTAAAATTAAATAAATTTTTATTTTCTATTTTTTAGATGTTATTATAATATTTATAATATCAAAAAATAATAAATAAATAGATCTAAAAATTATAATTAATTAAATTAAAATTATGATCATGCAAGACTATTCTATAGAACTATTCTATTCCTAGAACTAGTCATGCATATCTCATACATCTTAGATCCAAATTATTTAATTTTTAATTTTTTGATTTTAGATCTAATCACATCTAATATGTGATATCTAAAATTATCTAATTTTTAAATCAAAAATAAATTAAAATTAGATCTAAATGAATTTAGAACCTGGCTCTGATACCAGTTGAAGAAAAAAATCCTGATTTTTTGGGTCAGGTTCGTTCAGATCTGATTAGATCAAGAGATATATTTCAAAATTTTTTTCTCTAAGATCCTAATTAGATTTGAGACTTCTCAGATCTAATCTTATTGATTTAATAATAAAAATAAAAATAATAAATTAAATCTAATTTAATTATACCTTTATTTTGGGTAATCCTATTACCCTATGATGATCCCGATGTTGCCTGAGGTTCTGGATGTAGCCATGCAAGTATCTGGCCTCTATCGATATCCACTTGAATAGAATCTGAAGATCTTCTTCTTCTTAATCAATCTTTCAAAAATCAGATCTAGATTTGATCTTGAAGATCTTCAAAATGGCTCTTGAAGATCTTCAAAATCGCTTTTGAAGAATAGCCATTGTCTCTTGCAGTAGTGCTGCCTTCTTCCTTTCCTGGCGCCTTTCACTTGCTTGGATCGCACCTTCTTTATGCCCAAATTCCCTTAGGCATGGAGAGGGGAGAGAGGACTAGAGGGTGGTATGGAGAAGGAGGGAGAGGGGCTATGTGGCATGGGCTAAAGGTAGAAGAAAAAAAATTAAATTCTAGGCGCAGATAGGGTTTATATAGATCCTGCTGTGCCATCCAAGTGCCTCTTCATCCAACCAATCATGGCCCTTTATGCAATCAGATCTAAATCTAATTGATGGAAAGATATCATCTGATCCAATCAGATTAGAGACCCTCAAAACTCTCCTTAGGTGGTGTCAAGACTGGGTCAAACAAGTTTTCTTGGCGCCACCTAATTTAATTCCCTGAAGTAATTGGAGTCCCATTTGTATGGGACTCCATATTTTATCCTCATGGGGTGCATGCCTCCCTAGGCATGTGCCCCCTTCCTGTCTGCTTTTTAGTAGGGGGACAAGCCCCCAGGTAGCTCTCCAATAGGTGCATGACACATGGGTCAGAATGTCAAAGTATCAATGGTCAACATTTGACTAATGTCCAAAGGATAAGACTTTTGAGCAGGTGATGGAAAATGGCAGGTGTTGTCTCAAAAATTTATCTCATAAATTAAGACAACCCTTTTCTGACCTAGACAAGCTCCAGTCAGACCAAGCAAAGGTTCCTGAGTGAGCACAAACTCCATTTGGCTCAGTCAGAGACAACTTATTTAATGATAGTTAAAAGAGAGAACGTTAGGTTCAATCGAGTGCTAGCACGATTTTTCTTGAACCTAATTGAATCTCATTCAGATCAATTGAACTGGATTAGTTCCAATTGATGATCACCAGATTCCAAACCCTTGTTTGTGTGATCCAGTTAGGTTCAGTTCTGTATGGTAATGGAAATATGTCATGATCTCTATCATCGACATCATCGAAACTCCTTTCGATGGATCAGAACTCTTTCTGATTCAGACAACTAGAATGATCGATCATCTAAATCATTCTAATTGCTCCTCAAAATCCATTAGTGACACCTAGCAGTATATGGTGGCAACCCATCAGAACTGAAAGTGAACCTCTTGGTGCAGCTACCTGTGTGATTAAGTTTCTCTATCTTGAGCCCCGATCATGGATTAGGGATTAAGGTGAACTCGTCAAACCCTAATTTTCATGTCATATGAATGTAATCATTCGATTTAAGTCCTAATGTGAAAACTCTAAATAGAAACTCTTTCTATTATTTCACTCTGCCATGGCCATGGGCTTCTGGACTTGATTCTCATGATCATCATAGGGCTGCTCCTCATCTACCACCGAGGTAGATAGATTCCATCTTGGATGCAATCCAGTTCCTACAATGAACATGCTATAGCCAACATACACCTCAAGGATTTTGATATGGCTAGGAGATCGAGTTATGGTGTAGTCAAACTATAACACCCTCAAGGTGAACTGCCGATGCACCTCAGGTCAAAGAACCAGACACACCACTGCAGCATCGAGTCAGTCATTGACGAGAAGGTAGACTTCCTAATGACTACTCGAGGTGGTCACGCTCAGTGCCCTCATTCTCTAACGAGTATCTGTACTCTCGCTCTGGTGTCTCCTACACCATAGACTCAAGACTCATCTATCCTAAAGAGAAGCGATCGTACACCAACCTTTCAGATCAATCACCATTCTCATGATGATCGTACGGTCGGAAGCATTTTATGAGTTAATAATGAAAATTCATGTCTTAAATTTTTAACTCTTGAAAATATGAATTATCATTGCCATTAACTCAAGGGATGTATCACAGATACTTTTAAATACACACTATGATAGAAAATAATTTATTTTATTATTTATAGTTAAAATTATAATTTTATCCTTAGAAGTGTATTATAAGTGTCAGCCAATCTGACTTTTAGGGCACACCTATCTAATAGATACTATGTTGAAGAGGTTCAACATGAAAAATTTCAAAAAAAAACTATCTTCTGATAGACTATGAAATTTCTCTCTAAGAAGAATTATACGATAACTCCTGAAGAGAGAGAGTGTATGAGTAGAGTCTCATATGTTTCAGTAGTGGAATCTATCATATACACCATGACATGTACGAGATCAAATATGGCATACTCACTAGGAGTTGTGAGTAGATATCAATCTGATCCTGGAGAGAATCATTGGAAAGTGATGAAAGCCATCCTTAGGCATTTGAGAAATACTAAGGACTAATGGTTGGTTTCTGACGAGTTAGATCTAAAACTTGTGAGGTTTACTGACTCTAACTTTCAGTCTAACTATGATGATAGCATAAGCATGTTGGGTTATATTGTTATCCTAAATGGTGGAGCCATCTACTGGAAGAGTCCCGAGCAGCATACTATGGTAGACTCTATTTGTGAGGTAGAGTATATCGTAGCATCAGATGCTGCGAAGGAAGCTGTTGGTGGAGAAAATTCATCACCGAGCTTGGAGTAGCATCCTCCCTTGATAGTTCGATCCTACTCTACTGTGACAGTACTAGTGCCGGTGCTTAGGCGAAGGAACCGAAGGTACACTAGCGGACGAAGCACATACCATGCTGCTTCACCTAGTCTGAAAGATCATGGATCGAGATGATGTTGACCTTCAAAAGATTGATCAAAAGGAAAACTTGCCCGATCCCTTCACTAAAGCCTTGGAGATAAAGGAGTTTGACTACCACAAGTCGAAGATGGGTATTAGATACTGTACCGAGTGACTTTAGGATAAATGAGAGTTGTTGGAAAAAGTTTCATAAAGCTAATTATCAGCTTATTGATAGTTGAGCTACCTTGTAATTATAATTAATTTATTAATGAATAAAATATCTATTTTGATATTTTTCATCATAAAGTCTACATCTTCTAATGAACCCCATTGTTGTGATAAAGTCCTTAGGATTATTTAGTTTTGATCAAAAGAGGATTTATCAATTAGTTCTTAAACCATTTACAATCAAATGATAGGCTGTTAATAAGGATGACAATATCTATCGAGCATAAGTCACTGTATGTCATATAGGTTGGTTGTCCTCTTAACCAAGGAGTGTAGAGATACTAGTATGACATACAGGTAAGATATAAGGATACATCATCACTGAATGTGACCAACTCCAAAGCATTTTGCTGTCAAGAATTGCTCTGATGGAATATAGGTATAAGTATCTCTTAGACCTGAGATCACCTCAGTGGCTTGTAAGTAACTCACTATGCTTTGGTATCGAACTAACTAAATTTCTAATTCAGTAAAGGAAGACTTCTGGGCACAGTCAAATACTTATGAAGTTGGTGTGTGATCAAGATAGGATTGACCACTCTAAGAGTTGGAGAAGAATGTATCATTATACTTTAATATAGCAAAACCTTGGCCAGGGTAATCCATAAGATGGATTTGATATTTTGAAATATAATGAAGACAGCCTAATCAGGATTGATAGTTAAACTCTGAGGTGTCCTATAAGCATTTTGGTCAAGGAAATAAATTATATGAAAACTATATCCATATGGATTCTAAGGATATTGTTCTACACATTCGACCTATCCGACCATCGGGTACCATTATTAGATGGTCACACCAATTGATATAAAAATTTATTTCTATACTACCAGCTTAGGTTCGAGCCTATGAGGTCATACACATAAGAGTTCTCAATTTGAATGGATGGTTAATTGACGATTAGGAATCATTCTAGGATTAAACATTCAATACGATCGATGTTTAACCTAGTGCAAGTGTTGCAGGAGAATCGATTAGCAATAAAATTGCTAAATGACTTAATTTGATTAAACCAAAGGGTTGAGATTAAATTTAGTTAAATATAATTTAATTAAAATTAGTTTGGACTTGATTGGATCAAGTTTAATTGATTTATTGGATGAGTCAATTGCAAGAAAGAACTAGTCCTAGTTCAATTAAGACTTATATGAACCCAATTTTTAATTTAATTAGAAATTAAATTAGAATTAAATTAAATTAAATTTGATTTAATTAGGATCTTGGTTAGACTAAGATCTATTCTAATTGGATTAAATTTATTTTATTTTAATTTGGTCCAGAGACCATGTTGGACCAAATTAAAATAGGAATCCCAGTATGACTAGGATTCCCTAACCTTACACCACATATATCCCAATGCCCCCCATGCCCACATTGGAAGTCTTTTGTGCATGGAAACTCCTCTCCCTAGGCTCTTCATGCATGCCCCATCTCTCCCTCTCCTTCTTATATGGCAAGTTGTTGTCGACCAAGTCAAAGGAAGGTAGTTTGTTTTGATTTTGAATTCTATGTGATAGAATCCTAACAAACCAAAACTTCTACCCATATGTGCCGTCCACTTTCTATTTTTCCTCTAATTTTTTTGGTAGAAAAGAAGGAATAATGTGTGCCCTTTGCTGGTGGTCCATGGCTAAAAAGGAGGGGGCGCCCAACTATTGCCTTATTTGGACATACCTTATCTAGATGTTTGACCTAGACAAGGATTGTTACCTCTCTCCCTATTTAAAGGATCTTTGGACCTAATTTTTTAGAGGCTTTGAGATTTGAGAGAGGACATTAGGGGCATGGGAAACTTGGGAGAGAAAGAGCTAGGGTGTGGGACTTTGTAGAGACATAATATCTTGTGTCTTGGAGAGAGAAACAAGGAAGAAGAAGGGTCTTCTTCCAGGGTTTTTCTTCTACATCTCTTTCTCCACTTTTTGTGAGTTTTGAGAGTGTTTTTGATTCACGAGTCTTTCTCCTTTCTTATACTCATTAGAAAGTTTAAGTTTTGAAGAAGAAAGATCCAGATCAATCATCAAAGAAAGATCAGCATAGTACTAGCATACTATGCTGATTTCTAGCTATTAGATTTCTGATCAGCGATTGAGGGCTTGTATGGACATCCTATAGAGGTCGGATGCATGTGTGGCAAGTAGCACCAACCTCAGCCCTAGATCAGCGAGTTAGAAAGTCTAACTTGCAAAGGTAAGAGAGATCTGATCTCCTTTTTGATATTTAGATTTGATCTAACATGTTCTAATGTTGATATGATCAGCATGTTATTTTCTTATCTTTCAATTTCTAATTTAATAGCATGCTTTAATCATGCAATAGAATCCTAGATCTAGAATTTTATTTTATTTTATTCATGAATTAATATTATTAATTTATTTCTTCCACTGTAATTTTAAAAAAGTTTCAAAAGCTAATCCTAGAACCCTAGATCTGTTTCCTACAGATACGTCCTCCTTACATTTAAAGCATGGAAGGAAAATCTACTTTATGGCTCATCGACGATTTTTACCTAGTAATCACTCTTGGAGGACTCGTTATAACTAATATTTTGATTGTAAGTCTGATCGACGTTTGCCACCTAAGGAGTTAAATGGAGTAGAAGTTTTAGAATAACTTGAAGCCATTGAAAATATGAAATTTAAAAAAATATCGAGTACTCACAAGCAAAAATGTACTGAAGTTGAGCTGAATTGGATGAAGCGAAGCAAATTTTTTAAACTACCATATTAGAAGCAGCTACTACTTTATCATAACCTGGATGTGATGCACACTGAGAAGAATATTTATGATAATATCATTGGTGTAGTGTTGAACATCCCAGGAAAATCAAAAGATAATTGAAAAGCTCATCTCGATTTGTAGGAAATGGGAATATGGTCGGAGCTACATTTACTTCATCGAGGTGATAAATTTTTTATGCCACCTGATTGTTATTCACTTTTTGGCGAGGAGAAGAAGAGTTTCTATGGATGGTTCAAAACTGTAAAGTTTCATGATGCTTATGCTTCAAATGTATCACGATGTGTTGGCAACAATAACGGTAATATCTCTAGCATGAAAAGTCATAACTCCCATGTAATGATACAACACTTGCTTCTTGTGGTGATACATGGCTATCTAAGTTGTGATATTTAAACTACATTGATTGAGTTGGGAGTGTTTTTTTGAGAATTATGTTATCGAAAGTTGAAGATTAACTTAATCGAGAAGTTTGAGAAGGATATTGTGCTTATTTTTTGTAAGTTAGAAAAAATCTTTCTACCATCATTTTTTTATGTTGTAGTGCACCTGGCTATTCATCTTCCAAAGGAAGCTCTTCTGATGGGCCCGATACATTATCGGTGGATGTATCTTATTGAAAGAAGAAGAAATTATAATCTCTTTGACATATCAGTTGTATATTTTAAATATATTAGAACTCTTTAAATTATTTTATATTTATAGATTCTTATGTACTCTAAAAAAATATGTTCGTAATAAGGCACGGCCTGAAGGATCCATAGCAGAAGTATACATAGCTATGGAGTATCGCATATTCTGCTCGATGTATCTTGACGATATCAAAATAAGATTCAATTATGTAGATCATAATGCTGACCATGAATGGGATGATGATGAATCGTTACTATGCATATTCAAACAAATGGTTTGACCCATGGATGGAAGAAGATATGAGTTTATAGACATGAATGAGCTATCCAAAGCACACTTCTACATTTTAAATAATTATGAAAAAATTAAAGATTTAATTGAGTAAGTATTATCTTAGCATAATTTTAATGTTCTAACTAATTTTGTCATGTCGATGTAAAATTAAAAATGATGACTTATTGCAGTAAGCATAAGAATATACTATCTAGGAAGAATAATACAAATATTGATGATCGACATAGGATGTGTTGGGGATAAATCCCGCTCCTACCGAAGCCCGGCTCGACGCTCGGCCTAATGTAGCCAGTAGCCGCAGAAGAGCTCCGGCAGACGGGCTTCAACCAAACTCCCAGCGGCGGAGCTTCTTCCAGCAGGCCGAACCAGACAGCTGCCGAGCTTCTTCCGAATTCCCAGCGGTCGAACTCCTCGGCAATCGCCCCTCGCCGAACTTCGGACGACCGAGCTCCTACTGAACTCTCAAGCATCCAAGCCTCAGCCAAGGTCCAACAGTCGGTCGAACTCTCAAACGGCCGAGCTTCGAATTCCCAGCGGTCGAACTCTTCAGCGGACGAGCCTTAGCTGCATTCCTCCAGCCAGACGCCTATGGGAGCCGAACTCACTCCTATCTTCCTCTTCAGAAGCCCGAACTCCGAAATGGGCACACGACGAAGGCCTTCAACCCTTCATTCGGCAAGCTCTGCAGCCATCACCATCAGTCCGCCGCAAGCTCTGCAGCCATCACCATTAGTCCGCCACACTGTCAGGCGGCGATGGCTGTCGCCATCAGTCCGCCGCAAGCTCTGCAGCCATCACCATCAGTCTGCCGCACTGTCAGGCGGCGATGGCTGTCGCCATCAATCCGCCGCACATGGCACCACCCCGTGAGACTGACTCCGCCGAACCTCGAGCGGCCCACCAGCACGCGGCTGCAGTTGTCACCATCAAGCTCCACTATTTAAAGGACCCTTTGACACGCTAAGGCTAAGCTCTCTGAACTCTCGACTCTCTAAGCTCTCCTCCTCATCTCTAAGCTCTGGAACTCATTCCGAGCACTTCATTACTGTTGGTCAAAAACTGACTTGACTGTCGGAGGGTCCTGCCGGAGCCACCCCCCACTAGCTCCGGACGGGACTTTATTTTGCAGGTCCCCGACGGCGACCTCAGCGGCATCAACTCCGACGACCTCCGACGAAGATGGATTTCTGCACCAACAGATTGGCGCTAGAAGGAGGGCCTTGAACCTTCGAGGTTCCTTTGTTCTTGAAGGGGTGCTCGGTGACGATTCTCTTCTTCCCACTCCGAATTCTCCCTCTTCCCCTTCGGGATTCCTTTCCCGAAAGAAAATGCCCCCCAGGAGAGCCTCGACCCGACGATTGGCGGCCTCCGAAACCCGATCTCGTTCGGGTTCGTCTGCTCCCGCTCCAGCCCCGGCGACCCAAGTTCACTTTGTAGCCGCAGTGGATGCGGAGCAGTTCGGCCTGCTCGCCCAGCAGGTCTGTGATCTTATGGAGGCAGTGCAGACGATGCAGGCCACGCATCCATGGGCCCCGATATCAGCTCGATCGATGCGGGATTCCCCGGAGTCCCGGGGTCCGGCCCAGGGGCGACCGGCATGGGCTACCCGACCTTCGATCCTCGAAAGGGGAAAGCAACCGGGGGAGAGCCCCCGCTCGGACCGCGGCTCAACCTAGGGAGAAGCTTCACACCCATTCTGCGAGAAGACTTTGGAAATCAAGGATCGTGAGGATCTCCTAGATCAAAGGCTCTTAGAAATGAGCCGACGCATAGAAGAACTTCGTCATACTCCCTCCTCCCATGGTAATGATATTTGCGCTGACCCTCCTTTCTCGTAGAGAATTATGCAGGAGCAGGTCCCGTCGAACTTCAAGCTCCCGCACTTCAAGTGCTATGACGGGACCATCGATCCGGTCGACCACTTGGAAGCCTTCAGGACGACAATGTTGCTTCATGGTGCGTCGGACGCCATCTTGTGCCGGGCTTTCCCCTCCACCCTCATGGGGGCAGCCAGGAATTGGTACTTGGCGCTTAAGCCGAGCACCATCCAATCGTTTGACCAAATGAGTTAGCAGTTCGTGGCCCATTTTGTCAGTAGCTGGCGGCCGCATCGAGGCTTGGATTCTTTGATGGCCATCAGGCAGAAGGAGGGAGAACCTATCCAGGCTTATGTCACCCAGTTTAACGCAGCTGCGCTGGAAGTCCAGAACTTGGACCAACCAGTCGCAATGGCCGCCCTCAAAGGCTCTTAACCTTGTGGTCGTGGGTTCGGGCCCCACGGTGGGCGCCTACGTCTTATACGAGGACAGGTTATATAAAAGGTCATACTCCCTCCCATTGCTGAGATGTCTCCGACCTTCAGAGGCCGACTTCGCACTACAGGACGTGCATGAAGGACTCTACGGAAGTCACGCAGGGACCAGGTCCCTATCGCAGAAACTACTTCGGCAGGGGTACTACTGGCCGACCCTATTTCACGACTCCATGGAATATGTGAAGAGGTGCGATCGCTGCCAGAAGAACGCCAGCGTGCAAAGGCGGCCAGCATCCGAACTTACTCCGCTCAGTGCGCCATGGCCCTTCGCGCAATGGGGAATGGACATACTCGGCCCCTTCCCAACAGCGTCCGGACAGCGAAAGTTTCTCCTGGTCGCGATCGACTACTTCACCAAGTGGGTCGAGGTGGAACCACTAGCAAAGATCACCGAGGCCAAGGTGCAGGACTTCGTATGGAAGTCGCTAATCTGTCGGTTCGGCCTGCCTCGAACCCTCATAACCGACAACGGGCGGCAGTTCTCCGGAGCACGGTTTGCCGAGTTCTACGAAGGGCTAAATGTCTCCCACCACTTCACATCGGTGGCTCACCCGCAGGCCAATGGGGAAGCTAAAGTGACCAACCGGACCCTACTGCAAGGTATCAAAGCAAGGCTCGATGGGGCAAAGGGTGCCTGGGTGGACGAACTCTACCACATCCTCTGGGCGTACTGAACTACACAGAGGGTACCGACCGGTGAGACGCCCTTCGCCTTGGTCTTTGGTATCGAGGCGGTTATTCCGATCGAGCTCAAACTTTCGTCCGCACGAGTCATGGTTTTCAACGAGCGACACAACCCCCAGGATCTTAGAGTCAACCTCAACCTTCTAGAAGAAAAGAGGGAGGGAGCCCGCATCCGGAAGGCCGCCTATCGATGGAAGGTGGCTTGATATTATAACTCCAGGGTCAAAAATAAGGTATTTAGAGTGGGAGACTTAGTGCTTCAGCGAGCAGCCGTCTCTCAGTCTCAGAGCCAAGGGAAACTCATCCCGAATTAGGAAGGTCCGTATAAAGTGATAGAGATCATCCAACCCGGAACCTATCGCCTGAAGGAGCTCGGAGGAACAGTGCTTCCCCAACCTTGGAACTCAGAAAATCGGAGAATGTATCACCAGTAGGCTTCCCTTAATAAAATTCCTTCGCTCGACGTTATTGTTTCAGTATCGTATGACGACATGGAAGAAACGAGCCCGCTATGAGGGCGCGAGGAGTCGGCCTTAAGGAAGAGCCCATTCGCCCCTAGGAGGGAAACGGAGAGCAGAAGTTCTTCCGTCGAAGTGGAATGAAGTTCGGCACAAGCAAGGGTGGAGCAAAGTTCCCCCGTAGAATGAGGAAACTTCCCCCGCGGAATGAAGTTCGGCATAAGGGAGGCCGAACTCCATGACAGATCACCCAAATGAAGTTCGGCGATGCTCGAGACCGCCCCAGGGTGATCAAGGCCGAACTCTCCCTCGAGCACGCTGCTACAACGAATTCACGGGAGGTGCGATTAAGTTCGAGCAAGCAAAATCGACCTTCACCTCGAGCTCGCCACCAAGGAAGCTCCGATAGAAGGGTGCGAAGAAATCCTCCTCCCGAAGGATTCCGCAGCTACGATCCGCTTCTCTAACTCAAATTCTCGGCGAAGTTAAGAGCCAGCCACCAAGACCTGAAGGACTACGGCCTCCCCAAATGTGCGCGATCGAAGCAAAGTCGAAGGCCCCATTCATAAAGGACGGGATGGGGGGAGAAGCACGGACGACGGTCCTAATGTGCCCCCACAGTCGGTTAGGAACAGGAGGAGAACCTCGTCCTAGCATGAGCAAAGTCAAAGGCCCTATTCACAAAGGACGGGATGGGGGGAGAAGCACGGACGACGGTCCGAATGTGCCCCCACAGCCGTTAGGAACAGGAGGAGAACCTCATCCTAGCGTGAGCAAAGTCGAAGGCCCCGTTCACAAAGGATGGGATGGGGGGAGAGGCGAGGACGACGGTCCCCATGTGCCCCCACAGCCCGTTAGGAACAGGAGGAGAACCTCGTCCTAACGCGAGCAAGGTCAAAGACCTCATTTGCCTAAAATGAGATGGGGGGAGAGGTGAGGACGACGGTCCCCATGTGCCCCCATAGCTCGTTAGGAATAGGGGGAGAACCTCATCCTAACGCGAGCAAGGTCGAAGGCCTCGTTCACCTAAAACAAGATGGGGGGAGAAGCACGGACGACGGTCCGAATGAGCCCCCACAGCGGGTTAAGAACAGGGGGAACCTCATCCTGACGTGAGCAAGATTCGAGACCGAGCCTCAAAGTCTACGGCAAGCCTCGGCTGCAGAAGATGAGGCCGCCCCCGAGCGCCCACATCAACCTCGGCCGTAGGAAATGAGTTCCGCTTCAACTCCAAACATCGACCGAAGATGAGACCTCCCCCGAGCTTCCGCTACAACGAGCGTGGGGCTTGGAAGAAAACTTCGGCAGTCGCCTGTTTTGGTACTCCCTTCAACTTTTGAACTCGGGAGTGGGGGGGGCTACTGTTGGGGATAAATCCCGCTCCTGCCGAAGCCCGGCCCGATGCTCGGCCTAATGTAGCCAGTAGCCGCAGAAGAGCTCCGGCAGACGGGGTTCAACCAAACTCCCAGTGGCCGAGCTTCTTCCAGTAGGCCGAACCAGACAACTGCCGAGCTTCTTCCGAATTCCCAGCGATCGAACTCCTCGACAATAGCCCCTCGCCGAACTTTGGACGATCGAGCTCCTACCGAACTCTCAAGCGTCCAAGCCTCAGTCGAGGTCCAACAGCCGGCCGAACTCTCAAACGGCCGAGCTTCGAATTCCCAGCGGCCGAACTCTTCAGCGGATGAGCCTTAGCTGCGTACCTCCAGCCAGACGCCTATGGGAGCCGAACTCCCTCCTATCTTCCTCTTCAGGAGCCCGAACTCCGAAATGGGCACACGATGAAGGCCTTCAACCCTTCATTCGGCAAGCTCTGCTGCCATCACCATCAGTCTGCCGCAAGCTCTGCAGCCATCACCATTAGTCCGCCGCACTATCAGGCGGCGATGGCTGTCGCCATCAGTCCGCCGCAAGCTCTGCAGCCATCACCATCAGTCCACCGCACTGTCAGGCGGCGATGGCTGTCGCCATCAATCCGCCGCACACGGCACCACCCCATGAGACTGACTCCGTCGAACCTCGAGCGGCCCACCAGCATGCGGCTGCAGTTGTCACCATCAAGCTCCACTATTTAAAGGATCCTCTGATGCGCTAAGGCTAAGCTCTCTGAACTCTCGACTCTCTAAGCTCTCCTCCTCATCTCTAAGCTCTGGAACTCATTCCAAGCACTCCATTACTATTGGCCGAAAACTGACTTGATCGTCGGAGGGTCCTGTCGGAGCCACCCCCCACCAGCTCCGGACGGGACTTTGTTTTGCAGGTCCCCGACGGCGACCTCAGTGGCATCGACTCCGGCGACCTCCGACAAAGATGGATTTCTGCACCAACAGATTGGCGCTAGAAGGAGGGCCTTGAACCTTCGAGGTTCCTTTGTTCTTGAAGGGGTGCTCGGCGATGATTCTCTTCTTCCCGCTCTGGATTCTCCCTCTTCCCCTTTGGGATTCCTTTTCCAAAAGAAAATGCCCCCTAGGAGAGCCTCAACCCGGACGATCGGCGGCCTCCGCGGCCCGATCCTCGTTCGGGTCCGTCCGCTCCCGCTCCAGCCCCGGCGACCCGGAGCCCACTCCTGTAGTTCGTAGTAGACGCGGAGCAGTTCGACCTGCTCGCCCAGCAGGTCCGCGATCTTACAGAGGCGGTGCAGGCGAGTGCAAGCCACGCATTCGCGAGGTCCAGCGGTATCAGCTCGACCGGCGCGGGGATTCCCCGGAGCCCGGGAATCCAGTCCAGGAGCGACCGGCATGTGGGCTACCCGACCTCCGGCCCTCGAAGGAGAGAAGGGCAGCCGGGGGCAAAGAGCCCCTGCTCGGACCGCGGCTCAACCCAGGGAGAAGCTTCGCACGCCCATTCCTGCGAGAAGACCTTTGGGGATTCAAGGATCGCGAAGATTCTCCTGGACCAAAGGCTCATGGAAGATGGGACGGACGCATAGAAGAACTTCGTCATACTCCTTCCTCCCGTGGTAACGATATTTGCACTGATCCTCCCTTCTCACAGAAAATTATGCAGGAACAGGTACCACCGAACTTCAAGCTCCCGCATTTTCGAAAGCTACGATGGGACCACTGACCCGGTCGACCATTTGGAGGCCTTCAGGACGACGATGTTACTCCATGGCGCGCCTGATGCCATTTTGTGTCGGGCTTTCCCCTCTACCCTCAAGGGGAGCGGCCAGGAATTGGTACTCGGCGCTTAAGCCGGGCACCATCCAATCGTTTGACCAAATGAGTCAACAATTCGCGGCCCACTTCGTCAGCAGCAAACGGCCGCGCAGAGGCTCGGATTCCTTGTTGGCCATCAGGCAAAAAGAGGGGGAACCCATCCGGGCTTACGTCACCCGGTTCAACGCTGCCGCGCTGGAAGTCCGGAACCTGGACCAATCAGTTGCTATGGCCGCCCTCAAGGGCGGCCTTCAGAAGAACGACCTGCTGTTTCTCCCTGGAAAAAGAAATATCCCAGGGACTTCGCTGACATGCTAGCTCGGGCCGAAAGCTATGCCGGGCGGGCAGAAGAGGCTTTCGAAGGCCAAGGATGGTGAAGCTCGCGACAAGCGACGAGTAGGCAGAGCCGGGAAGGCCTGCCGAAGAAAGGAAGCAGACCGAGGCACGGCCGCACTCCCTGAACTCCCCCCGGTCGCGGGCGAGCCCTGGAACTCCCCCTCACCTCAGGCTCGGGGGCGGGAAGCCACCGACGGAAGGCGCGCCGAAGTCCTCCTCGGCACCGAAGTCCCACCCGACGCCGAGGTTCCCCTCCGGCGCCGAGGTTCTCCCTCGCGACGAGGTCCCTCCCCGACGAGGTTCTCCCCTCCGACGGCGTTTTCACAGCTACGCCCCCCTCAACGCCCCGAAGGCTCAAGTGCTGCTGGAGATCAAGGGAACGACTTCCGAGGCCGGAGAGGAATGCGTTCCCATCCCAGAAAATGCAACCCCAACAAGTTCTGCCTTCTACCACCGTGACCACGGTCACGATACCTGAGGAGTGCATCCAGCTCCAGGACGAAGATCGAGGAGCTGGTCCAGGCGGAGGCAGGCTTGGCCGATTCCTGCGAAGACGATCTAAAGAGCGAGGAAGATCGGCCGAGAATGTTGCCGCCGATTGGGGAAGATCGGCAAGGAGGACCGGCCGTCTCTTGGCGTCATTCAACACCATCTCGGGAGGACCGCAGCAGGGAAAGGACCGACGAATCCGAGGGATCGGCAAAGAGGCAGAGGACCTCGGAGCCCTGTGACCTTCACCGAGGCAGACGCCCAGGGGATCCAGATTTCCGCATAACGACGCGGTTGTAATCTCTTTAAACGTCGCTGATTATGATGTACGCCGCGTTTTGGTGGATAATGGAAGTTCGGCGGACATATTGTTTCTACGATGCCTTCTTCAAAAATGTCCCTACCTGACACCGCTTAGGACCTGTAAATTCCCCCCTGGTGGGATTTGCTGGACACGCCGTTCCGGTCGAAGGCATGGTGACTTCTGGGCTGTGACGGCGGGCCGATATCCCCAAAATCGGCCAAGGCGCAGGATCGACTTTTCTTAGTCGTAAGGAACCCCGTCCGCCTATAATGCAATCCTTGGGCGACCAGGCCTTGAACGCGCTACGGGCGGTAGTGTCAACCTACTACCTTAAAGATGAAATTTCCCGACGAGCCATGGAGTCGGCGAAGGTCAGAGGAGACCAAGCCTCTGGCAAAGTACTGCTACTCAATCGCCCTGCGCAGGGGGAACCGGCCCGACCCTTTACCTTGTTGATGGGACTGGACGTCCGCGACGACCTCACCTGAAGGAAGCGGGGCGAAGCCTGCGGAAGACCTCGTCTCCTGTGTCCTTACGCATGATGGAAGACCCGGGGCATGAGGTGCAGATCGGCTCCAACCTTAGCGGCCGAGGTCAAGGGAGCAGCTCGTCGCTTTCCTCAGAAGGAAATGCAGACGTCTTCGCCTGGGACCCCAGCGGATGTACCAGGGATCGACGCCGATGTCATGGAACATCGGCTGGCCATCGACCCAAGGCACCGACCCGTCAGAGAAAAATTACGCCGCCAAGCCCCAGAAGAGACAGAAGGCGGATAGCCGAAGAAGTGGATAAGCTCCTTGAAGCCTGGACTCATTCGGGAGGTCAACTATCCGACCGTGGGTCTCGAACGTGGTCCTCGTCAAGAAAAGCAAACAACAAAGTGGAGGATGTGCGTCGACTTCAAGAAGCTGAACAAAGGCCTGCCCAAAGGACAGCTACCCCCTGCCGAGGATCGATCAAGCTGGTGGACGCAACCTCGGGCCACGAGCTCCTCACCTTTTCATGGACGCCTTTTCTGGTTATAACCAGATACGCATGGCGCCCGAGGATGAAGAAAAGACCACCTTTCATTACTGACCGAGGTCTCTATTGTTACAGGGTCATGCCTTTCGGACTCAAGAATGCAGGAGCCGACGTATCAGCGCTTGGTCAACAAGGTCTTCAAGGGGACAGATCGGCCGCAACATGGAGGTGTACGTGGACGACATGCTCGTCAAAAGCCGAGCCTTCAACGGACCACCTCGCCGACCTTAAAGAAGACCTTCGGTACGCTTCAGGAGGCACAAGATGAAGCTGAACCCGATCAAATGCGCCTTCGGCGTGACCTCCGGAAAATTCCTCGGATTCATGGTGTCAAGACGCGGAATCGAGGCAAACCCCGAGAAAATCCGAGCCTATTCGAGAAATGACTGCCTCCGAAGACCATCAAAGAAGTTCAGCGCCTGGCTGGGAAGGTGGCGTCCCTGAAGTCGCTTTGTCTCAAGGTCGGCCGAGCGGTGCCATGCCCTTCTTCCAAGTTCTCAGGCGATCGAAAGGACTTCTGCTGGACGGTGGAGTGCAAACAAGCATTTGAAGAGCTCAAAAGCTACCTCGGCTCGCCCCCGCTGCTGGCAAAGCCCGAACCCTGGGGAGAGGAATTATTTCTGTACCTTGCTGTCTCCCTCCGGATGGCCCTGGCGGCGGTGTCCTGGTCAGGGAAGAAGCGAAGGCGCAACGACCGGTCTACTACGTGAGCCGAGCTCTGAGGGACGCAAGAGACCAGGTACTCCAAGTTAGAAAAATTAATCTACTATCTTCTAATTGCTGCCAAGAAGCTCCGACCTTACTTTCAGGGGCACACCATAATGGTCCTCACAGACCAACCGATAAGAGCGGTCCTCCATCGAGTGGACGCTTCTGGGAGAATCGCAAAATGGGCGATCGAGCTCATAGAGTTCGACATCAACTACTGGCCCAGGCCATCGATCAAAGCCCAGATACTGGTAGACTTTATGCTAGAATGCACCATTCCGATCGAAGCTGAGCTTGGATCGAGGGACACCGATGTCGGGGCAGGACCGAGCTACGACGAAGCCGGGCTTTGGCAGCCGAGCCTCCCCGAAGAAAGGGCCGACCTTCCTGAAAACTTTTGGGTTTTGCACGTGGATGGCTCATCCAACTCCACCGGAGCTAGTGCGGGGCTGGTCTTGGTCAGCCCCGAGGGGATCATCGCCGAGTACGCGCTGTGCTTCGAGTTTTCCGTGACCAACAATGAAGCCGAATATGAAGCGCTGATCGCTGGACTGCGGATAGCAAGGGAACTGAAAGTAGATCGACTTCAAGTCTATAGCGATTCCCAGCTGATGGTCGGTCAGGTTGGCGGCAGCTACGAGGCACGGGAGGAAAGCATGGTGAGGTACCTCGGGAAAGTGAGGAATTTAATTCCGGCCTTTGACAGCTTCGGCATTCGGCACGTCCCGAGGACGAAAAATGCGAGAGCCGACCTTTTCTCCAAGTTGGCCACTTTCACCCCGGCCGAACTGCCCAAAGAAGTGTTTTTGGAAACTCTGAAGTGCCCGACCATGGAAGAATCTCAGGCCATCCTACGGACGGACTTCGAGCCCAGCTGGATCGACCCGTTGGTCGCCTACCTTAAAGAAGGGGTCCTTCCTCACGATCGAAAAGAAGCTCGAAAACTCAGGAATCAGGCCTCCCGCTACGTCTTATACGAGGACAGGTTATATAAAAGGTCGTACTCCCTCCCGTTGCTGAGATGTCTCCGACCTTCAGAGGCCGACTTCGCACTACGGGATGTGCACGAAGGACTCTGCGGAAGTCACGCAGGGGCCAGGTCCCTATCGCAGAAACTACTTCGGCAGGGGTACTACTGGCCGACCCTGTTTCATGACTCCATGGAATATGTGAAGAGGTGCGATCCCTGCTAGAAGAATGCCAGCGTGCAAAGGCGGCCAGCATCCGAACTTACTCCGCTCAGTGCGCCATGGCCCTTCGCGCAATGGGGAATGGACATACTCGGCCCCTTCCCAACAGCGTCCGGACAGCGAAAGTTTCTCCTGGTCGCGATCGACTACTTCACCAAGTGGGTCGAGGCGGAACCACTAGCAAAGATCACCGAGGCCAAGGTGCAGGACTTCGTATGGAAGTCGCTAATCTGCCGGTTCGGCCTGCCCCGAACCCTCATAACCGACAACGGGTGGCAGTTCTCCGGAGCATGGTTTGCCGAGTTCTGCGAAGGGCTAAACGTCTCCCACCACTTCACATCGGTGGCTCACCCGCAGGCCAATGGGGAAGCTGAAGTGACCAACCAGACCCTGCTGCAAGGTATCAAAGCAAGGCTCGATGGGGCAAAGGGTGCCTGGGTGGACGAACTCTACCACGTCCTCTGGGCATACCGAACTACACAGAGGATACCGTCCGGTGAGATGCCCTTCGCCTTGGCCTTTGGTACCGAGGCGGTTATCTCGATCGAGCTCAAACTCCCATCCGCACGAGTCGTGGGCTTCAACGAGCGACACAACCCCCAGGACCTTAGAGTCAACCTCGACCTTCTGGAAGAAAAGAGGGAGGGAGCCCGCATCCGGATGGCCGTCTACCGGTGGAAGGTGGCTTGATATTATAACTCTAGGGTCAAAAATAAGGCATTTAGAGTGGGAGACTTAGTGCTTCGGCGAGCAGCCATCTCTCAGTCTTAGAGCCAAGGGAAACTCATCCCGAATTGGGAAGGTCCATATAAAGTGATAGAGATCATCCGACCCGGAACCTATCGCCTGAAGGAGCTCGGAGGAACAGTGCTTTCCCAACCTTGGAACTTAGAAAATCTGAGAATGTATCACCAGTAGGCTTCCCTTAATAAAATTCCTTCGCTCGACGTTATTGTTTCGGTATCGTATGACGACATGGAAGAAAGGAGCCCGCCATGAGGGCGCGAGGAGTCAGCCTTAAGGAAGAGCCCATTCACCCCTAGGAGGGAAACGGAGAGCAGAAGTTCTTCCGTCGAAGTGGAATGAAGTTCGGCACAAGCAAGGGTGGAGCAAAGTTCCCCCGCAGAATGAGGAAACTTCCCCCGCGGAATGAAGTTCGGCATAAGGGAGGCCGAACTCCACGGCAGATCACCCAAATGAAGTTCGACCGCGCTCGAGACCGCCCCAGGGTGATCAAGGCCGAACTCCCCCTCGAGCACGCCGCTACAACGAATTCACGGGAGGTGCGATGAAGTTCGGGCAAGCAAAGTCGACCTTCACCTCGAGCTCGCCACCAAGGAAGCCCCGACAGAAGGGCGCGAAGAAATCCTCCTCCCGAAGGATTCCGCAGCTACGACCCGCTTCTCTAACTCGAATTCTTGGCGAAGTTAAGAGCCAGCCACCAAGACCTGAAGGACTACGGCCTCCCCAAACGTGCGCGATCGAAGCAAAGTCGAAGGCCCCGTTCACAAAGGACGGGATGGGGGGAGAAGCACGGACGACGGTCCGAATGTGCCCCCACAGCCGGTTAGGAACAGGAGGAGAACCTCGTCCTAGCGTGAGCAAAGTCAAAGGCCCCGTTCACAAAGGACGGGATGGGGGGAGAAGCACGGACGACGGTCCGAATGTGCCCCCACAGCCGGTTAGGAACAGGAGGAGAACCTCGTCCTAGCGTGAGCAAAGTCGAAGGCCCCGTTCATAAAGGACGGGATGGGGGGAGAGGCGAGGACGACGGTCCCCATGTGCCCCCACAGCCCGTTAGGAACAGGAGGAGAACCTCGTCCTAACGCGAGCAAGGTCAAAGGCCTCGTTTGCCTAAAACGAGATGGGGGGAGAGGCGAGGACGACGGTCCCCATGTGCCCCCACAGCCCGTTAGGAATAGGAGGAGAACCTCATCCTAACGCGAGCAAGGTCGAAGGCCTCGTTCACCTAAAATGAGATGGAAGGAGAAGCACGGACGACGGTCCGAATGAGCCCCCACAGTCGGTTAAGAACAGGGGGAACCTCGTCCTGACGTGAGCAAGATTCGAGACCGAGCCTCAAAGTCTATGGCAAGCCTCGGCTGCAGAAGATTAGGCCGCCCCCGAGCGCCCACATCAACCTCGACCACAGAAAATGAGTTCCGCTTCAACTCCAAACATCGACCGAAGATGAGACCTCCCCCGAGCTTCCGCTACAACGAGCGCGGGGCTTGGAAGAAAACTTCGGCAGTCGCCTGTTTTGGTACTCCCTTCCTTCAACTTTTGAACTCGGGAGTGGGGGGGCTACTGTTGGGGATAAATCCCGCTCCTGCCGAAGCCCGACCCGACGCTCGGCCTAATGTAGCCAATAGCCGCAGAAGAGCTCCGGCAGACGGGCTTCAACCAAACTCCCAGCAGCCGAGCTTCTTCCAGCAGGCCGAACCAGACAGCTGCCGAGCTTCTTCCAAATTCCCAGCGATCGAACTCCTCGGCAATCGCCCCTTGTCGAACTTCGGATGACCGAGCTCCTACCGAACTCTCAAGCGTCCAAGCCTCAATCGAGGTCCAACAGCCGACCGAACTCTCAAACGGCCGAGCTTCGAATTCCCAGCGGCCGAACTCTTCAGCGGACGAGCCTTAGCTGCGTACCTCCAGCCAGATGCCTATGGGAGCCGAACCCCCTCCTATCTTCCTCTTCAGGAGCCCAAACTCCAAAATGGGCACACGACGAAGGCCTTTAACCCTTCATTCGGCAAGCTCTGCAGCCATCACCATCAGTCCGCCGCAAGCTCTGCAGCCATCACCATTAGTCCGCCGCACTGTCAGGCGGCGATGGCTGTCGCCATCAATCCGCCGCAAGCTCTGCAGCCATCACCATCAGTCCGCCGCACTGTCAGGCGGCGATGGCTGTCACAATCAATCCGCCGCATACGGCACCATCCCGTGAGACTGATTCCGCCGAACCTCGAGCGGCCCACCAGCACGCGGCTGCAGTTGTCACCATCAAGCTCCACTATTTAAAGGACCCTCTGACATGCTAAGGCTAAGCTCTCTGAACTCTCGACTCTCTAAGCTCTCCTCCTCATCTCTAAGCTCTAGAACTCATTCCGAGCACTCCATTACTGTTGGCCGAAAACTGACTTGACCGTCGGAGGGTCCTGTCGGAGTCACCCCCCACCAGCTCTGGATGGAACTTTATTTTGCAGGTCCCCGACGGCGACCTCAGCGGCATCGACTCCGGCGACCTCCGGCGAAGATGGATTTCTGCACCAACAGGATTAAATTTGCAAAATGGTTTGGGGACCATGTAAGTTTGGTTAGTATTACATTATATTTTTATAATTATGTAATTAATTACTTGTAACAACATAATGTTTTTTGATATATTTAGATGAAATCTAAGTATTTTAATAAAAAAAAGTGCAACCAATAAATTATATAATTTAGCATGTGGTCCCGATCGAGGGTTAACTATTACACATTCTGTATCATTGGAGGAAAGAGATTTTATACAAGAGAGCTTAAGATGCAAATACGAACCCAGAATAGTGGGACCAAAAATTGAATATCTTGGTGTATTGATACATTTCATAGAATTAAAGTATGGATCCAAAAATTCGATATTCCTATTTCAGTGTGAATTGTGGGATATTAGCAATAAGAAGATCAGTATTCATATCGATCTATACTTTACTAGTATAAATTTTGCACGAACATGATACCAAAATGAGCCGTATATATTAGCAATTCAAGCAAAACAAGTAATATATTTAAAGGATCTGAAATATCGAGGTGATTGGCAGGTCGTATAAAGAATAATACCTAAAGGCGTATATGACATCCAATCCAACTAGAGATGGACAATAATTTAGATCTACATGATGAGGAGGAAGCTTTTCAAGAAGAAGAACAAACATTAACCGAGCACCTTATTGATGAAGAACTTATGACAGCTTCTTTGAATAGGGCTGATCTGCCATCTAATGAAGTTGAAACTGATTTTGTATTTAATCTTGATGATTCGGAGGGCGACAATCAGTTTATAAATGACGATGAGATAGAAGATGATTCATTAATTGATTATTATGATTCAGAGGAGGATCTACAAATCAAGAAGGATATGGATATTGATAAGTAGATTTATATTATTTGTTGAATCTTTTCTTGCAATAATGATATACAATACAAATTATTCATTAGCATTTATGCATTTTTCACTATTATTATTTATTATTACATTCATTTATATGTCAAGTTGATTATATGCATAGTTTAAGCATTGTAGGTATGGCGCCAGGAGGGATACGACGATGTTCGACTTCCTAGCCTACCCCTGAGTCTTCTCCCATTTTCACTGCTGCACCATTGGAGTTGCAAGAGGGCCCTACTGTACAGGTGGGTCCGATTGAGGTGGATTTGAGTGAGGCAGGCTCAAGTGGTATTTTGATATTTTTTACATAATAAAATTTGATTTTAACTTATCTATTAGGTTTATGATGGCTATTATACTAATAATTTATTTATTATTTTTTCAAGCCATTTTCTTTTGATGGTAAGGTGAGGGTGAGGTCCATCGAAGAACCTCGTCCTTGAGCATTGGAGATGCGAGCATGAGGGACAATGTCTCCACATCGAGATTCTGCCAGGCTATACTAGGTCTATTAGGGGATATATGGTGCGAGCCATGGTAGACTGAGCTAGGCATCATTTACCGCAACTATGCCCTGACGATGCTCTTCGATTGGCATCAGATTACACGGCCCTAGAGGGAGGTGTTCTATAGCCACTTATAGGTATGATAATATTAATTTAAATATTTAATTAGTACTATATTCTTATAATATTTATTATTCATAGGCTATTTTTGACATTATTGATTTTGAGCATGATCGCATGTGGCAAGATGTAGATGATCATTTATGCTCGTGTTTCAATGAGTACTGGCATCACATTCATTGCCACTGGTATGCTATAGTGCACGACCATGGGGTGGAGGCAGCACGACAGCAGCCATATGACAGCATCACTATGGAGGATTGGGTTGTCATATGCCACGGGTACAAGAATCCAACATATTAGATAACTTTTTTATTTAAAATTTAATAATTAAATATTATTTAATTTTAAATTTAGTTACTTACTAACTAATTTGAATGTTAACTATGCAGGATCGATGTACCAAAAATGTCATGAATCGGATGAGACAGACAGTCTCACATTATTGGGGTTCAAGGCCATTCGTTCGCTATATGGAGTAAATGGTAAGTAATTTCTATTTATTATATTTTAACTCTTTAACTATTTAAATTTTTTTTATTAATTATTTATAAATTGCAAAGAGATGTAGAGAGTGGCGAGCTTCCTGATAGGATTGAGATCTACTAGTGGACACATTAGCGATGGTCAGGAGGCTGGATGGTTAGGAGCCAGGAACTTTATGTAAGATTTTCCAACTATTTTTTCATTTGTATTTTGATTTTCAGTACAAACTTAGAATAGCTATAAATTTAATTTTTAGGATCGTATGATAGACATTAGATCCCAGCCTATCCTAGAGGGCTCGACCGCACCCATAGATGATGAGATCTATGATCGGATGCTTGGTACGAGAACCTATTATGTTAGTGGACTAGGGCATGGGATCAGAGCTCCTACATCTTCACGTCCATCCAGGGCTGACATCCATGCTACCTATGATATCTAATTAGTGGAGATACAGAGACAGGCTACTAAGGATCAGCAGCGGACCGTTGAGTTGATTGCACACATCGATAAATACTAGCTGTTCCAGATGTAGATGATGGAGCGGATGGCACAGATGGAGCAGATGATGTAGATTATGAGATAGCAGTAGGGCAATCTGAGCTTCTCTGAGCACTCTCCTCCTTCTTCGACTCATTCTCCTTCTCCAGATACTTCCGATGCTTAATGGCCGACGGTCTATTTCTATATATTTTTATTTTTATTTTGGATATTTTGTATTTATAAAAAAATATTTTTTATAATTATATTTTTATATAATGAAATGATGAAATCTATTTATGGATGAAATGATGAAATCTATTTATGGATGAAATGATGAAATCTATTTATGAATTTTTTATTTTAATTTTATAAATTACAAAAATTAATATTAAAAATATAAAAAATATATTTTTTATAATTTTTAAAAAATTAATTTATGATGGATATTTTTATCATAAATAATTATTATCTATGATGAAAATAATCGATTACAAATAATTATTATCTACGATGGAAATAATCCATTGTAAATAATTATTATCTATGATGAAAATAATCCATCATAAATAATAAATTATTTATGATAAAAATAATCCATCATAAATAAAAAATTATTTATGATAGAAAATTATCCATCATAAATAATAAATTATTTATGATGAAAATATTTTGCATCATAGATAATTATTATTTACGATAAAATTTTTTCATGGAGAAAAATGTTCTTTATGAAAATTTTTTTTTCATCATAAATAATTTCATCGTAGATAATTTAAGGAATAAAAAAAATTTCTAATGAAAATTTTTGATCATAAAAAAAAGTTATTAGCAACAAAAATGATATTTTCATCGCTAATTATTATCGATGACCTCATTTTTTGCAATGAAAAATTAGCAATGGCATTTTCATTGCTAATAATTGTTAGCAACAAAAATTATTATTTACGATGAAATATTTGCATCACAAAAAATTAATTTTGTTATAGTGAATTGGTAGTCATTAAGGCATGACCCCAAAGAAATAAAGAAAGATCAGTGAAGCTTACCATAGATCGAACCATATCTTATAGGATCTGATTTCTCCATTTTGAAATCCATTAAGCTGAAGCATTACAGGTGGGGTCTATTGAGAGACTATGCCATTTTCTTTAAGGTAACCAAAAAATTTTTCACTCAGATACTCTCCTTCTCAATTTGATTGAAGTATCTTAAGTGATTTTCTAGTTTGTTTCTTTACTTCACATATGAATTTCTTGAACCTTTCAAAGGCTTTAGATTTATGTCTCATAAAAAATATATATCTGTACCATAAAAAGTCATCAGTAAAATTGATGAAGTAAAGATAACCTCCTCTAGCTAGTACATCAAATAAGCCGCATACTTTAGTATGTACCAGAGCCAGTACCTTAGTGGTCCTTTTCTCATATCCTATAAAGGATAGCTTGATCATTTTTTTCTAAAGGCAGGGCTTACAGATTGGAATTGACTCACCAAGAATGAGTCTAAAAGAACGTCTTTTACCAATCTATTAATCCTTTCTTCTCGAATATGATCTAGCCTAAAGTGCTATATGTACTTTAGGTTAACCTTACCTCTGGATCTCTTGCATCCAATGGCACTCACAGTTTGCTCAAAGAAATTAAATGACTTATATGCATCAATATGCAAATGGTAGAGATTGTTGATTAAGTGACCATGTGCAATCATTTTATTTTCAAAATAAATGGTGCAATGGTCCTTATTGAAACTAATTTCATAACCATCCTATGCTAAGCATGAAATAGAAATTAAATTTCTGTTCACATTAGGCGCACAGTAAGAATCCCTAAGTTCTAGATCAAAATCAGATGATAGTCTAAGAGGATAGATCCCTATGGACACAATAGCAACTTTTGCTCCATTGCCTACTCGTAGGATCATCTCTCCTAGCCTCAACCATCTATATTCCTTAAGACCCTGCATTAAAGTGTATGTGTACACTAGAACCAGATTCTATTACCTAATTGGTAGTAGAAGAAACCATTAGGTTAGTCTCCATCATGAGTAGGTCTGACATACCTATAAAGGTGTGTCCCTCAAACTCTTCAAGGTCCCTATTAACATTTCCTGATGTAAGACACTACCTAGCTTCTCAGAACTCAAAGCACCTTTCAAGTCTCTTAGTCAATCCTTACAGTTAGAACCTGATAATTGGTTGATTTCTAAAATGCAGGCTAGACTATTAGAGACAAACAATTTTCTATAGAGAGAAGTTTCTAGTTAGACTTTTGTAATTAATTTTAGTTTATTTTAAAAAATTTATTTTAAAAACAAACTTAGCTCCCACTAATTCTTTGGAGCTTCCATTATTTCTTCAGATCCTAACACTCCTCAAGTTAGGAAGCGGAAATCTTTTCATGAGTTAACGTTCCTAATGGGTACTGTGGTCCCATCGATTAGCATACCACCTTACCTGATAGATTTTGGTGGATGTATCAACCAATGGGTAGACAACTCTTACCCAATGCTTCTCAAGCAAATTGCAGCAAACTTGGTCTTTAAGTCTTAAGACCTCACCTGATAGATCTTGATCTCATTCCTTAGTTAAGTTAAACCCACCATTGAATGTGAGTGAAGTCATAATTGGACCCTCACTTGATAGATCTTGGGCCCAACCCCATCTCCAACCAACATATAGAGTGGTTGCTTATCCCTTGATGCAACCAAACCAGTGTATCCAACCGAGAATAGTCAACATCAGAAAAGGCATGACACTCTACATGGTAGAAGATCCCTCAATTTAATATTATTGAGGAGGTTTTTAATTTAGATCTCATCCTTAACTAGTTATAACTAATCTAGTGGCATGGGCTAGTTCAAATCATCAAGCAAAGTAATTTAAAACATAATCGATGAAGTTAGCCAGGTAAGTGTGATTGTTGGAAGGGTTGTAGATGCTTGCCTTAGACGCTATTTGTTCATGGCCAGGTAAGCATGATCCCAATTAAAAATCATAATCATGACTTTCCTTAAATACCAATTGGTCAATAAGAATTGAATAGATCAGCCTAGACTCAGGCTCGAACCATCGAGCCAAATTAGATCTTAGATTTGATCGACAACATATGGCTATTAATCGATCTAACCAATCTACAACTATTGGGTTAGTCATGAGCACACTTGACCCAATCCTAATCAACTTTTGATTCAGTTTGATCAACTACTCAAACTAGACCTAATTGAGTGGTCCATACTCAAAATCACATGTCTTATACAATGAATTAGATCTTAAATTCTCAATTTTATATCTCTTATCTTAATTCTCAATTTAGTGCATTATAAACATGAATTTAATTTAGATGTCGAAATAATTTCAGATCTAAACTATATTTCATTGTATCTTATATAAATTCTTCATCCACAGAAATGAGTCGACCCACCTTGGACTCGAGTCGACTCATCACAGTGAATCGGCTCGACTATGACAAATAGAATCCTATAAGCCTTAGCTTCCATAATTGAGTCAGCTCGACTGTGAATCAAGCAAGCTCACTAGGGTCTTGAGTAGACTCAAACAAGAATCGAGTTGACTCGACAGGCATGCCAGCCATAGATTTTAAATTTTTTAGATCATATGTGCATTATTAAAGTTCTAGTTTAGACATGAAAAATAAAATTTCAAATCTAAACAACTTGAATATGCATCATATACAAAAGATTCTCTTTTTCTGGTTCTTCTTCATGAGACATCACAAGCAGTACCTCTACATACCATAAAAGAACCTATCGATTAGGCAAGAGAGAGACTTTAATCCCTACTTCCTCTTATGATTGGATGGTAAGGATGATGTACCCATTCCGTGTACTAGGCTACTGAGAAAACTAATTAAATCTACATATCTCATATGTATGATTCGATCTACATATCTCATATGCATAACTAGATCTACATATCAAATATGCAAATATATATCAAATATGATTAAGATCTGGTCTTAAAAATGCTGATTTAATCTAAAACTTCTTTTAGATCTACTAAAAGCTTTAGATCTCATCTAAAAAAAAATCTAATTTAGATCCTTGATCACAACAAATTGGCTCTGATGCTAGTCGAAGGATCAAGTTGCGCACCGAATTGATAAAGTTAGGGGTAGTAGATTTCAAAATTTTTAATCCAACCTGGCACCCGACACATAGATCTAAATTAAAAATTAAATCATAAACCAACACTAAAAGAGATAGCGATAAATACTTGATCACCTGGTGTGGGTAGGTGAACTCTGCAGTCCAATGATCATGGAGTTGTGAGGTTTGTTGTTGAGCCGCACATATGTCCAGCCTCTATAGGTACTCACTTGGATTCGAACTAGGATGCTTTCTCCATCTTCAATCCACCTACTTCTAGGTAGATTTGCAAACTCTAAGATCAACCTTGGATTTAATCTCCAGCAAGGTTTTGATCAATGCTTGATCGTAGCCTTCTTGTTTCTTCATATAGATCGGATAGAACTCAACACTTTGAGGCCACCAGATGGGACACCCAACTTTTGGGCATGGAATAGAGAGGAGAGGGAAGGGAGCAAGGACATAGGGTGAGAGCACAAAATTCTAAACTTGTTCATCTTTAGATCCTCGGAGAAGAGCCTCTTAAGTAGAGTTCTTCATCCTAGAGCCTAATTTGGATTCCAATTGGGTTAATAGGCAAGTCTTTATCATATAAAGATGATGCCTTATTAGTTGATTTTCTTTCTAAGTAAACCAAGCCCATATGGAATAAGATAATTGTGTTAATAGGCAAGTCTTTATCATATAACGATAATGCTTTATTACCTGATTTTCTTCTTAAGAAAACTAAACCCAAATGGAATATAATCTCACCCATAAGGAAAGTAGAGGGGGCATGTGTCCTCTCTCCTTCTCTTCATACAAAAAGGAGAAAGGAGCATGCACCCCACAGGACTCCATGCACTTTCACATGCCTTGCACATCTGGACATTC
>QRFJ01000755.1:843235-934130 GCA_006176705.1 Cocos nucifera
ATTTCACAGCTACGCCCCCCTCAACGCCCCGAAGGCCCAAGTGCTGATGGAGATCAAGGAACGACTTCCGAGGCCGGAGAGAATGCGTTCCCATCCCAGCAAACGCAACCCCAACAAGTTCTGCCTCTACCATCGCGACCACGGTCACGACACTGAGGAGTGCATCCAGCTCCAGGACGAGATCGAGGAGCTCGTCAGGCGAGGCAGACTTGGCCGATTCCTGCGAAGACGGACCTGAAGAGCGAGAAGATCGGCTGAGGGCATTGCCGCCGGGTGGGGGAGACCAACAAGAGGATCGACCACCTCTCGGCGTCATCAACACTGTCTCGGGGGGCTTCAGCAAGAAGAGGCCGGCGGATCCGAGGGACCGGCAAAGAGGCGGAGGACCTGTGGAGCCTGTGACATTCACCGAGGCGGACGGCCAGGGGATCCAATTTTCCGCATAACGACGCGGTTGTAATCTCTTTGAACATCGCTGACTATGATGTGCGTCGTGTTTTGGTGGATAATGGAAGTTCGGCAGACATATTGTTCTACGATGCCTTCTCAAAAATGTCCCTGCCTGATGACCGCTTAGGACCTGTGAATTCCCCCTGGTAGGATTTGCTGGCGGCGCCGTTCCGGTCGAAGGTGTAATGACTCTGGCTGTGACGGTGGGCCGATATCCAAAATTGGCTAAGGCGCAGGTCGACTTCTTAGTCGTGAGAACCCCGTCCGCCTATAATGCTATCCTCGGGCGACCCGGCCTGAATACGCTCCGGGCGGTGGTGTCAACCTACTACCTGAAGATGAAATTTTCGACGAGTCATGGGGTCGGCGAGGTCAGAGGAGACCAAACTCTGGCGAAGTACTGCTACTCGGCCACCCTACGCAGGGGGAACCAGCCCGACCCTTACCTTGTTGACGGGCTGGACGTTCGCGACGACCTCACCGAGGAGCGGGGCGAGCCTGCGGAAGACCTCATCTCCGTACCCTTGCATGACGGAAGCCCGGGGCACGTGGTGCAGATCGGCTCCAGCTTAGCGGCCGAGGTTAGGGAGCAGCTCATCGCTTTCCTCAGAAGAAATGCAGACGTCTTCGCATGGACCCCAGCAGATGTACCAGGGATCGACACCGAGGTCATGGAACATCGGCTGGCCGTCGATCCGAGGCACCGACCCATCAGAGAAAAGCTGCGCCACCACGCACCGGAGAGATAGAAGGCGATCGTCGAAGAAGTGGACAAGCTCCTCAAAGCCGGACTCATCCGGGAGGTCAACTATCCGACGTGGGTCTCGAACGTGGTTCTCGTCAAGAAGACGAACAACAAGTGGAGGATGTGCATCGACTTCAAGAAGCTGAACAAGGCCTGTCCGAAGGACAGTTACCCCCTCCCCAGGATCGACCAGCTGGTGGATGCAACCTCGGGCCACGAGCTCCTCACCTTCATGGATGCCTTTTCTGATTACAACCAGATACGCATGGCGCCCGAGGATGAAGAAAAGACCACCTTCATTACTGACCGAGGTCTCTACTGTTACAGGGTCATGCCTTTCGGACTCAAGAATGCAGGAGCGACGTATCAGCGCTTGGTCAACAAGGTCTTCAAGGGACAGATCGGCCGCAACATGGAGGTGTACGTGGACGACATGCTCGTCAAAAGTCGAGCTTCAACAGACCACCTCGCCGACCTTAAAGAGACCTTCGGTACGCTCAGGAGGCACAAGATGAAGCTGAACCCGATCAAATGCGCCTTCGGCGTGACCTCCGAAAAATTCCTCGGATTCATGGTGTCAAGACGCGGAATCGAGGCAAACCCCGAGAAAATCCGAGCTATTCGAGAAATGACTGCTCCGAAGACAATCAAAGAAGTTCAGCGCCTGGCCGAAAAGGTGGCGTCCCTAAGTCGCTTTGTCTCAAGGTCGGCCGAGCGGTGCATGCCCTTCTTCCAAGTTCTCAGGCGATCGAAGGACTTCTGCTGGACGGTGGAGTGCAAACAAGCATTTGAAGAGCTCAAAAGCTACCTCGGCTCGCCCCCGCTGCTGGCAAAGCCCGAACCCGGGGAGGAATTATTTCTGTACCTTGCTGTCTCCCTCCGGAGCCCTGGCGGCGGTGTTGGTCAGGGAAGAAGCGAAGGCACAACGACCGGTCTACTACGTGAGCCGAGCTCTGAGGGACGCAGAGACCAGGTACTCCAAGGTTAGAAAAATTAACCTACTATCTTCTAATTGCTGCCAAGAAGCTCCGACCTTACTTTCAGGAGCACACCATAACGGTCCTCACAGACCAACCGATAAGAGCGGTCCTCCACCGAGCGGACGCTTCCGGAAGAATCGCAAAATGGGCGATCGAGCTCACAGAGTTCGACATCAACTACCGGCCCAGGCCATCGATCAAAGCCCAGATACTGGTAGATTTTATGCTAGAATGCACCATTCCGATCGAAGCCGAGCTTGGATCGAGCGACACCGACATCGGGGCAGGACCGAGCTACGACGAAGCCGAGCTTTGGCAGCCGAGCCTCCCCGAAGAAAGGGCCGACCTTCCTGAAAAGCTTCTGGGTTCTGCACGTGGATGGCTCATCCAACTCCACCGGAGCTGGTGCGGGGCTGGTCTTGGTCAGCCCCGAGGGGATCATCGCCGAGTACGCGCTGCGCTTCGAGTTTTCCGCGACCAACAATGAAGCCGAATATGAAGCGCTGATCGCCGGACTGCGGATAGCAAGGGAACTGAAAGTAGATCGGCTTCAAGTCTATAGCGATTCCCAGCTGGTGGTCGGTCAGGTTGGCGGCGGCTACGAGGCACGGGAGGAAAGCATGGTGAGGTACCTCGGGAAAGTGAGGAATTTAATTCCGGCCTTCGACAGCTTCGGCATTCGGCACGTCCCGAGGACGAAAAATGCAAGAGCCGACCTTCTCTCCAAGTTGGCCACTTTCACCCCGACCGAACTGCCCAAAGAAGTATTTTTGGAAACTCTGAAGTGCCCGACCATGGAAGAATCTCAGGCCATCCTACGGACGGACTTCGAGCCCAGCTGGATCGACCCGTTGGTCGCCTACCTTAAAGAAGGGGTCCTTCCTCACGACCGAAAAGAAGCTCGAAAACTCAGGAATCAGGCCTCCCGCTACGTCTTATACGAGGGACAGGTTATATAAAAGGTCGTACTCCCTCCCGTTGCTGAGATGTCTCCGACCTTCAGAGGCCGACTTCGCACTACGGGACGTGCACGAAGGACTCTGCGGAAGTCACGCAGGGGCCAGGTCCCTATCGCAAGAAACTACTTCGGCAGGGGTACTACTGGCCGACCCTGTTTCACGACTCCGTGGAATATGTGAAGAGGTGCGATCGCTGCCTAGAAGAACGCCAGCGTGCAAAGGCGGCCAGCATCCGAACTTACTCCGCTCAGTGCGCCATGGCCCTTCGCGCAATGGGGAATGGACATACTCGGCCCCTTCCCAACAGCGTCCGGACAGCGGAAGTTTCTCCTGGTCGCGATTCGACTACTTCACCAAGTGGGTCGAGGCGGAACCACTAGCGAAGATCACCGAGGCCAAGGTGCAGGACTTCGTATGGAAGTCGCTAATCTGCCGGTTCGGCCTGCCCCGAACCCTCATAACCGACAACGGGCGGCAGTTCTCCGGAGCACGGTTTGCCGAGTTCTGCGAAGGGCTAAACGTCTCCCACCACTTCACATCGGTGGCTCACCCGCAGGCCAATGGGGAAGCTGAAGTGACCAACCGGACCCTGCTGCAAGGTATCAAAGCAAGGCTCGATGGGGCAAAGGGTGCCTGGGTGGACGAACTCTACCACGTCCTCTGGGCATACCGAACTACACAGAGGGTACCGACCGGTGAGACGCCCTTCGCCTTGGCCTTTGGTACCGAGGCGGTTATCCCGATCGAGCTCAAACTCCCGTCCGCACGAGTCGTGGGCTTCAACGAGCGGACACAACCCCCAGGACCTTAGAGTCAACCTCGACCTTCTGGAAGAAAAGAGGGAGGGAGCCCGCATCCGGATGGCCGCCTACCGGTGGAAGGTGGCTCAATATTACAACTCCAGGGTCAAAAAGCAAGGCATTTAGAGTGGGAAGACTTAGTGCTTCGGCGAGCAGCCGTCTCTCAGTCTCAGAGCCAAGGGAAACTCATCCCAAATTGGGAAGGTCCGTATGAAGTGATAGAGATCATCCGACCCGGAACCTATCGCCTGAAGGAGCTCGGAGGAACAGTGCTTCCCCGACCTTGGAACTCAGAAAATCTGAGAATGTATCACCAGTAGGCTTCCCTTAATAAAATTCCTTCGCTCGACGTTATTGTTTCGGTATCGTATGACGACATGGAAGAAACGAGCCCGCCATGAGGGCGCGAGGAGTCGGCCTTAAGGAAGAGCCCATTCGCCCCTAGGAGGGAAACGGAGAGCAGAAGTTCTTCCGTCGAAGCGGAATGAAGTTCGGCACAAGCAAGGGTGGAGCAAAGTTCCCCCGCAGAATGAGGAAACTTCCCCCGCGGAATGAAGTTCGGCATAAGGGAGGCCGAACTCCACGGCAGATCACCCAAATGAAGTTCGGCCGCGCTCGAGACCGCCCCAGGGTGATCAAGGCCGAACTCCCCCTCGAGCACGCCGCTACAACGAATTCACGGGAGGTGCGATGAAGTTCAGGCAAGCAAAGTCGACCTTCACCTCGAGCTCGCCACCAAGGAAGCCCCGACAGAAGGGCGCGAAGAAATCCTCCTCCCGAAGGATTCCGCAGCTACGACCTGCTTCTCTAACTCGAATTCTTGGCGAAGTTAAGATCCAACCACCAAGACCTGAAGGACTACGGCCTCCCCAAACGTGCGCGATCGAAGCAAAGTCGAAGGCCCCGTTCACAAAGGACGGGATGGGGGGAGAAGCACGGACGACGGTCCGAATGTGCCCCCACAGCCGGTTAGGAACAGGAGGAGAACCTCATCCTAGCGTGAGCAAAGTCGAAGACCCCATTCACAAAGGACGGGATGGGGGGAGAAGCACGGACGATGGTCCGAATGTGCCCCCACAGTCGGTTAGGAACAGGAGGAGAACATCGTCCTAGCATGAGCAAAGTCGAAGGCCCCGTTCACAAAGGACGGGATGGGGGGAGAGGCGAGGACGACGGTCCCCATGTGCCCCCACAGCCCGTTAGGAACAGGAGGAGAACCTCGTCCTAACGCGAGCAAGGTCGAAGGCCTCGTTCACCTAAAACGAGATGGGGGGAGAGGCGAGGACGACGGTCCCCATGTGCCCCCACAGCCCGTTAGGAACAGGAGGAGAACCTCGTCCTAACGCGAGCAAGGTCGAAGGCCTCGTTCACCTAAAATGAGATGGGGGGAGAAGCACGGACGACGGTCCGAATGAGCCCCCACAGCCGGTTAAGAACAGGGGGAACCTCGTCCTGACGTGAGCAAGATCCGAGATCGAGCCTCAAAGTCTACGGCAAGCCTCGGCTGCAGAAGATGAGGCCGCCCCCGAGCGCCCACATCAACCTCGACCGTAGGAAATGAGTTCCGCTTCAACTCCAAACATCGACCGAAGATGAGACCTCCCCCGAGCTTCCGCTACAACGAGCGCGGGGCTTGGAAGAAAACTTCGGCAGTCGCCTGTTTTGGTACTCCCTTCCTTCAACTTTTGAACTCGGGAGTGGGGGGGCTACTGTTGGGGATAAATCCCGTTCCTGTCGAAGCCCGGCCCGACGCTCGGCCTAATGTAGCCAGTAGCCGCAGAAGAGCTCCGGCAGACGGGCTTCAACCAAACTCCCAGCGGCCGAGCTTCTTCCAGCAGGCCGAACCAGACAGCTGCCGAGCTTCTTCCGAATTCCCAGCGGTCGAACTCCTCGGCAATCGCCCCTCGTCGAACTTCGGACGACCGAGCTCCTACCGAACTCTCAAGCGTCCAAGCCTCAGCCGAGGTCCAACAGCCGGCCGAACTCTCAAACGGCCGAGCTTCGAATTCCCAGCGGCCGAACTCTTCAGCGGACGAGCCTTAGCTGCATACCTCCAGCCAGACGCCTATGGGAGCCGAACTCCCTCCTATCTTCCTCTTCAGGAGCCCGAACTCCGAAATGGGCACACGACGAAGGCCTTCAACCCTTCATTCGGCAAGCTCTGCAGCCATCACCATCAGTCCGCCGCAAGCTCTGCAGCCATCACCATTAGTCCGCCGCACTGTCAGGCGGCGATGGCTGTCGCCATCAGTCCGCCGCAAGCTCTGCAGCCATCACCATCAGTCCGCCGCACTGTCAGGCGGCGATGGCTGTCGCCATCAATCCGCCGCACACGGCACCACCCCGTGAGACTGACTCCGCCGAACCTCGAGCGGCCCACCAGCACGCGGCTGCAGTTGTCACCATCAAGCTCCACTATTTAAAGGACCCTCCGACACGCTAAGGCTAAGCTCTCTGAACTCTCGACTCTCTAAGCTCTCCTCCTCATCTCTAAGCTCTGGAACTCATTCCGAGCACTCCATTACTGTTGGCCGAAAACTGACTTGACCGTCGGAGGGTCCTGCCGGAGCCACCCCCCACCAGCTCCGGATGGGACTTTATTTTGCAGGTCCCCGACGGCGACCTCAGCGGCATCGACTCCGGCGACCTCCGGCGAAGATGGATTTCTGCACCAACAGGATTAAATTTGCAAAATGGTTTGGGGACCATGTAAGTTTGGTTAGTATTACATTATATTTTTATAATTATGTAATTAATTACTTGTAACAACATAATGTTTTTTGATATATTTAGATGAAATCTAAGTATTTTAATAAAAAAAAGTGCAACCAATAAATTATATAATTTAGCATGTGGTCCCGATCGAGGGTTAACTATTACACATTCTGTATCATTGGAGGAAAGAGATTTTATACAAGAGAGCTTAAGATGCAAATACGAACCCAGAATAGTGGGACCAAAAATTGAATATCTTGGTGTATTGATACATTTCATAGAATTAAAGTATGGATCCAAAAATTCGATATTCCTATTTCAGTGTGAATTGTGGGATATTAGCAATAAGAAGATCAGTATTCATATCGATCTATACTTTACTAGTATAAATTTTGCACGAACATGATACCAAAATGAGCCGTATATATTAGCAATTCAAGCAAAACAAGTAATATATTTAAAGGATCTGAAATATCGAGGTGATTGGCAGGTCGTATAAAGAATAATACCTAAAGGCGTATATGACATCCAATCCAACTAGAGATGGACAATAATTTAGATCTACATGATGAGGAGGAAGCTTTTCAAGAAGAAGAACAAACATTAACCGAGCACCTTATTGATGAAGAACTTATGACAGCTTCTTTGAATAGGGCTGATCTGCCATCTAATGAAGTTGAAACTGATTTTGTATTTAATCTTGATGATTCGGAGGGCGACAATCAGTTTATAAATGACGATGAGATAGAAGATGATTCATTAATTGATTATTATGATTCAGAGGAGGATCTACAAATCAAGAAGGATATGGATATTGATAAGTAGATTTATATTATTTGTTGAATCTTTTCTTGCAATAATGATATACAATACAAATTATTCATTAGCATTTATGCATTTTTCACTATTATTATTTATTATTACATTCATTTATATGTCAAGTTGATTATATGCATAGTTTAAGCATTGTAGGTATGGCGCCAGGAGGGATACGACGATGTTCGACTTCCTAGCCTACCCCTGAGTCTTCTCCCATTTTCACTGCTGCACCATTGGAGTTGCAAGAGGGCCCTACTGTACAGGTGGGTCCGATTGAGGTGGATTTGAGTGAGGCAGGCTCAAGTGGTATTTTGATATTTTTTACATAATAAAATTTGATTTTAACTTATCTATTAGGTTTATGATGGCTATTATACTAATAATTTATTTATTATTTTTTCAAGCCATTTTCTTTTGATGGTAAGGTGAGGGTGAGGTCCATCGAAGAACCTCGTCCTTGAGCATTGGAGATGCGAGCATGAGGGACAATGTCTCCACATCGAGATTCTGCCAGGCTATACTAGGTCTATTAGGGGATATATGGTGCGAGCCATGGTAGACTGAGCTAGGCATCATTTACCGCAACTATGCCCTGACGATGCTCTTCGATTGGCATCAGATTACACGGCCCTAGAGGGAGGTGTTCTATAGCCACTTATAGGTATGATAATATTAATTTAAATATTTAATTAGTACTATATTCTTATAATATTTATTATTCATAGGCTATTTTTGACATTATTGATTTTGAGCATGATCGCATGTGGCAAGATGTAGATGATCATTTATGCTCGTGTTTCAATGAGTACTGGCATCACATTCATTGCCACTGGTATGCTATAGTGCACGACCATGGGGTGGAGGCAGCACGACAGCAGCCATATGACAGCATCACTATGGAGGATTGGGTTGTCATATGCCACGGGTACAAGAATCCAACATATTAGATAACTTTTTTATTTAAAATTTAATAATTAAATATTATTTAATTTTAAATTTAGTTACTTACTAACTAATTTGAATGTTAACTATGCAGGATCGATGTACCAAAAATGTCATGAATCGGATGAGACAGACAGTCTCACATTATTGGGGTTCAAGGCCATTCGTTCGCTATATGGAGTAAATGGTAAGTAATTTCTATTTATTATATTTTAACTCTTTAACTATTTAAATTTTTTTTATTAATTATTTATAAATTGCAAAGAGATGTAGAGAGTGGCGAGCTTCCTGATAGGATTGAGATCTACTAGTGGACACATTAGCGATGGTCAGGAGGCTGGATGGTTAGGAGCCAGGAACTTTATGTAAGATTTTCCAACTATTTTTTCATTTGTATTTTGATTTTCAGTACAAACTTAGAATAGCTATAAATTTAATTTTTAGGATCGTATGATAGACATTAGATCCCAGCCTATCCTAGAGGGCTCGACCGCACCCATAGATGATGAGATCTATGATCGGATGCTTGGTACGAGAACCTATTATGTTAGTGGACTAGGGCATGGGATCAGAGCTCCTACATCTTCACGTCCATCCAGGGCTGACATCCATGCTACCTATGATATCTAATTAGTGGAGATACAGAGACAGGCTACTAAGGATCAGCAGCGGACCGTTGAGTTGATTGCACACATCGATAAATACTAGCTGTTCCAGATGTAGATGATGGAGCGGATGGCACAGATGGAGCAGATGATGTAGATTATGAGATAGCAGTAGGGCAATCTGAGCTTCTCTGAGCACTCTCCTCCTTCTTCGACTCATTCTCCTTCTCCAGATACTTCCGATGCTTAATGGCCGACGGTCTATTTCTATATATTTTTATTTTTATTTTGGATATTTTGTATTTATAAAAAAATATTTTTTATAATTATATTTTTATATAATGAAATGATGAAATCTATTTATGGATGAAATGATGAAATCTATTTATGGATGAAATGATGAAATCTATTTATGAATTTTTTATTTTAATTTTATAAATTACAAAAATTAATATTAAAAATATAAAAAATATATTTTTTATAATTTTTAAAAAATTAATTTATGATGGATATTTTTATCATAAATAATTATTATCTATGATGAAAATAATCGATTACAAATAATTATTATCTACGATGGAAATAATCCATTGTAAATAATTATTATCTATGATGAAAATAATCCATCATAAATAATAAATTATTTATGATAAAAATAATCCATCATAAATAAAAAATTATTTATGATAGAAAATTATCCATCATAAATAATAAATTATTTATGATGAAAATATTTTGCATCATAGATAATTATTATTTACGATAAAATTTTTTCATGGAGAAAAATGTTCTTTATGAAAATTTTTTTTTCATCATAAATAATTTCATCGTAGATAATTTAAGGAATAAAAAAAATTTCTAATGAAAATTTTTGATCATAAAAAAAAGTTATTAGCAACAAAAATGATATTTTCATCGCTAATTATTATCGATGACCTCATTTTTTGCAATGAAAAATTAGCAATGGCATTTTCATTGCTAATAATTGTTAGCAACAAAAATTATTATTTACGATGAAATATTTGCATCACAAAAAATTAATTTTGTTATAGTGAATTGGTAGTCATTAAGGCATGACCCCAAAGAAATAAAGAAAGATCAGTGAAGCTTACCATAGATCGAACCATATCTTATAGGATCTGATTTCTCCATTTTGAAATCCATTAAGCTGAAGCATTACAGGTGGGGTCTATTGAGAGACTATGCCATTTTCTTTAAGGTAACCAAAAAATTTTTCACTCAGATACTCTCCTTCTCAATTTGATTGAAGTATCTTAAGTGATTTTCTAGTTTGTTTCTTTACTTCACATATGAATTTCTTGAACCTTTCAAAGGCTTTAGATTTATGTCTCATAAAAAATATATATCTGTACCATAAAAAGTCATCAGTAAAATTGATGAAGTAAAGATAACCTCCTCTAGCTAGTACATCAAATAAGCCGCATACTTTAGTATGTACCAGAGCCAGTACCTTAGTGGTCCTTTTCTCATATCCTATAAAGGATAGCTTGATCATTTTTTTCTAAAGGCAGGGCTTACAGATTGGAATTGACTCACCAAGAATGAGTCTAAAAGAACGTCTTTTACCAATCTATTAATCCTTTCTTCTCGAATATGATCTAGCCTAAAGTGCTATATGTACTTTAGGTTAACCTTACCTCTGGATCTCTTGCATCCAATGGCACTCACAGTTTGCTCAAAGAAATTAAATGACTTATATGCATCAATATGCAAATGGTAGAGATTGTTGATTAAGTGACCATGTGCAATCATTTTATTTTCAAAATAAATGGTGCAATGGTCCTTATTGAAACTAATTTCATAACCATCCTATGCTAAGCATGAAATAGAAATTAAATTTCTGTTCACATTAGGCGCACAGTAAGAATCCCTAAGTTCTAGATCAAAATCAGATGATAGTCTAAGAGGATAGATCCCTATGGACACAATAGCAACTTTTGCTCCATTGCCTACTCGTAGGATCATCTCTCCTAGCCTCAACCATCTATATTCCTTAAGACCCTGCATTAAAGTGTATGTGTACACTAGAACCAGATTCTATTACCTAATTGGTAGTAGAAGAAACCATTAGGTTAGTCTCCATCATGAGTAGGTCTGACATACCTATAAAGGTGTGTCCCTCAAACTCTTCAAGGTCCCTATTAACATTTCCTGATGTAAGACACTACCTAGCTTCTCAGAACTCAAAGCACCTTTCAAGTCTCTTAGTCAATCCTTACAGTTAGAACCTGATAATTGGTTGATTTCTAAAATGCAGGCTAGACTATTAGAGACAAACAATTTTCTATAGAGAGAAGTTTCTAGTTAGACTTTTGTAATTAATTTTAGTTTATTTTAAAAAATTTATTTTAAAAACAAACTTAGCTCCCACTAATTCTTTGGAGCTTCCATTATTTCTTCAGATCCTAACACTCCTCAAGTTAGGAAGCGGAAATCTTTTCATGAGTTAACGTTCCTAATGGGTACTGTGGTCCCATCGATTAGCATACCACCTTACCTGATAGATTTTGGTGGATGTATCAACCAATGGGTAGACAACTCTTACCCAATGCTTCTCAAGCAAATTGCAGCAAACTTGGTCTTTAAGTCTTAAGACCTCACCTGATAGATCTTGATCTCATTCCTTAGTTAAGTTAAACCCACCATTGAATGTGAGTGAAGTCATAATTGGACCCTCACTTGATAGATCTTGGGCCCAACCCCATCTCCAACCAACATATAGAGTGGTTGCTTATCCCTTGATGCAACCAAACCAGTGTATCCAACCGAGAATAGTCAACATCAGAAAAGGCATGACACTCTACATGGTAGAAGATCCCTCAATTTAATATTATTGAGGAGGTTTTTAATTTAGATCTCATCCTTAACTAGTTATAACTAATCTAGTGGCATGGGCTAGTTCAAATCATCAAGCAAAGTAATTTAAAACATAATCGATGAAGTTAGCCAGGTAAGTGTGATTGTTGGAAGGGTTGTAGATGCTTGCCTTAGACGCTATTTGTTCATGGCCAGGTAAGCATGATCCCAATTAAAAATCATAATCATGACTTTCCTTAAATACCAATTGGTCAATAAGAATTGAATAGATCAGCCTAGACTCAGGCTCGAACCATCGAGCCAAATTAGATCTTAGATTTGATCGACAACATATGGCTATTAATCGATCTAACCAATCTACAACTATTGGGTTAGTCATGAGCACACTTGACCCAATCCTAATCAACTTTTGATTCAGTTTGATCAACTACTCAAACTAGACCTAATTGAGTGGTCCATACTCAAAATCACATGTCTTATACAATGAATTAGATCTTAAATTCTCAATTTTATATCTCTTATCTTAATTCTCAATTTAGTGCATTATAAACATGAATTTAATTTAGATGTCGAAATAATTTCAGATCTAAACTATATTTCATTGTATCTTATATAAATTCTTCATCCACAGAAATGAGTCGACCCACCTTGGACTCGAGTCGACTCATCACAGTGAATCGGCTCGACTATGACAAATAGAATCCTATAAGCCTTAGCTTCCATAATTGAGTCAGCTCGACTGTGAATCAAGCAAGCTCACTAGGGTCTTGAGTAGACTCAAACAAGAATCGAGTTGACTCGACAGGCATGCCAGCCATAGATTTTAAATTTTTTAGATCATATGTGCATTATTAAAGTTCTAGTTTAGACATGAAAAATAAAATTTCAAATCTAAACAACTTGAATATGCATCATATACAAAAGATTCTCTTTTTCTGGTTCTTCTTCATGAGACATCACAAGCAGTACCTCTACATACCATAAAAGAACCTATCGATTAGGCAAGAGAGAGACTTTAATCCCTACTTCCTCTTATGATTGGATGGTAAGGATGATGTACCCATTCCGTGTACTAGGCTACTGAGAAAACTAATTAAATCTACATATCTCATATGTATGATTCGATCTACATATCTCATATGCATAACTAGATCTACATATCAAATATGCAAATATATATCAAATATGATTAAGATCTGGTCTTAAAAATGCTGATTTAATCTAAAACTTCTTTTAGATCTACTAAAAGCTTTAGATCTCATCTAAAAAAAAATCTAATTTAGATCCTTGATCACAACAAATTGGCTCTGATGCTAGTCGAAGGATCAAGTTGCGCACCGAATTGATAAAGTTAGGGGTAGTAGATTTCAAAATTTTTAATCCAACCTGGCACCCGACACATAGATCTAAATTAAAAATTAAATCATAAACCAACACTAAAAGAGATAGCGATAAATACTTGATCACCTGGTGTGGGTAGGTGAACTCTGCAGTCCAATGATCATGGAGTTGTGAGGTTTGTTGTTGAGCCGCACATATGTCCAGCCTCTATAGGTACTCACTTGGATTCGAACTAGGATGCTTTCTCCATCTTCAATCCACCTACTTCTAGGTAGATTTGCAAACTCTAAGATCAACCTTGGATTTAATCTCCAGCAAGGTTTTGATCAATGCTTGATCGTAGCCTTCTTGTTTCTTCATATAGATCGGATAGAACTCAACACTTTGAGGCCACCAGATGGGACACCCAACTTTTGGGCATGGAATAGAGAGGAGAGGGAAGGGAGCAAGGACATAGGGTGAGAGCACAAAATTCTAAACTTGTTCATCTTTAGATCCTCGGAGAAGAGCCTCTTAAGTAGAGTTCTTCATCCTAGAGCCTAATTTGGATTCCAATTGGGTTAATAGGCAAGTCTTTATCATATAAAGATGATGCCTTATTAGTTGATTTTCTTTCTAAGTAAACCAAGCCCATATGGAATAAGATAATTGTGTTAATAGGCAAGTCTTTATCATATAACGATAATGCTTTATTACCTGATTTTCTTCTTAAGAAAACTAAACCCAAATGGAATATAATCTCACCCATAAGGAAAGTAGAGGGGGCATGTGTCCTCTCTCCTTCTCTTCATACAAAAAGGAGAAAGGAGCATGCACCCCACAGGACTCCATGCACTTTCACATGCCTTGCACATCTGGACATTCCAAGAAGAGAGGAGGCGTGTGCTTCCTTAGAGGTGGCATGTGATCCTCTTAATCTTGGTAATGAAACCATGTGGGGTGTCAACACCAACCTAATCCAATTAGATGGTTAAGGGTAACTTGAATGCACCAACTCTTAGTACCCAATTGAGCTTACATCAATTTGGTTGAGCCTTATCCAATAGGGAACCAAAATTAAGTAGGAGAAAATGGGTTTAACCATGTGTTAGCATGGTTTCCTTAACCCCTAAGCGAGAACTTAGTTAGTCCTAACCCAATCAGACTACACTTAGCCTAATTGTGCAATTCTAGACCAAAATTCTTGTTAGTGTGATTTCATAGATTCAATTCTGTCTAATAGTGAGAAATATTATGATCTCTATCATCAATATCATTAAAATTTCTTTCAATGGATTGGAACTTTTCTAATTCAGCCAATTAAGAATCATCGATCATCAAAATAATTCTTAATTAGTCTAATGATCCACTAGTGACACCTAGCAGTATGTGGTGGCAATCCAATAGAATTGAATAATAAATCTTTAGGTGCAGTTACCATGTAGTTTGATTTTTCTATCATAAGTCTCGATAGGATGTAGGTCAAGGATAACTTGTCAAATCCGTTCATCTATCATATATTAGATTTAATCGACTTGAGAACATGTGAAACCTTATGAAAACTTCTTTCCATCATTCACCTACTATGGCCATGGATTTTAAGACTTAGTCTCATGAACTACATAGGACATATCCCATCCTAGTCACACCCTATTCCTATAATGGACCTACTGTAGCCAACATATACTACAAGGTTTTGAATAGCTAGGTAACTAAGTAATTATGCAGTCAAACTATAGCAATATTACTGTGAACAGTCGAGGCACTGCAGGTCAAAAAATTATCTATGCTATTATAACTTCGAGCAAGTCACTAACGAGTGGGTAGCCATCCTAATAACTTCTCGTGATTGACCATGCTCAGTATCTTATTCTTAACAAGTACTTATATTTTTACTTCGATGTCTCTACACCATAGATTTAAGACTCATCTATCTGAAGGAAGCAATTATGCACCAATCTTTTTGAATCTATCATGGTCTCCATGATAATCCTACGATCGGAAGTAATTTATGAGTTAACTAATAATAACATATGTATCAAATTCTTAACTCTTGAGAATATGTGTTATCATACTCATTAACTCAATAGATGATTCACAGACATAATAAATATAAATGTGAATAGATAAAAGTTTAAATTTTATTTATTTAAAAAAATTAATTATAAAATTATGCCTCTAGAATGTGTACATATATCAACCAATCTAGCTTCTAGGACATACATCTAATAGAAGCTTCTTTGAATATGTGGCATACCTTAAAATGTTGTAGCTGAGATATAGCATGACTTATAACTTGCTATAAAGGATGGAGTTGTGGAACCAAGCATTCAAATTTATTAACAATTAATAGATAGCCAGCAAATCAAAGACTAAGAAGATGATTATGCTAAAATTGAAAAAAGATCATTGATATGCATGCATGTTGAACAGCCCCTAGATCTAGTTTCGAACCGTAAATGATTAAGAAACTATCCATGATTAGTGCATCAGATTATAATTAAAAGAATTCAGATCTAATCAATAAAGAAGCAGAGGATTAACTCTTAATAATAACGATCTACTCAGAGATTTATTCAGAAGCAAGGGATCTTATAAACATGTTAATGAAGCTTCCTGGATAAGAGAGGAATCAGAATAAGATAAGGTTGTTTGCAAGTTCTTCCATTATCCACAATCATGAGGACTCGATCCGAGTATATGAAGAATTGCTTGCACTAATAGAAACACATTAGCAATCATGAAGAAAGGTGGAGATTTGGAAGATTAGGTAATTGAGGTGCTGAAATTGGATCCTGCAGATGGAGGAATTGTCGAGGGGTCTTCATTTTTCAACCTTCAAAACTTGAGAAACCATTTAGAAGAGAAACGAGGGAGAGGAAGAAGGAAGGGGGAAAAGAGAAGGAAGTGAGGGAGAGGTGAGAGGAAATTAGTAAATGGAGAGGGGAAGAAAAGAGAGCACGTAGAGAAGGAAACACAGAGTTTTTTTATTTCTCAATTAATATGTCGACTACAAGACTCTTTGTCTTTTCTTTTAAAAGAAAAAACTAACAATCCAAATAGAAGGTAGGTGTGATTCTTTTAGATAAGGATGGCATTCAAAATTTGTGTGTGGGGATGGGATTTGTTGATCGTGGAGATGGGATGCGTCAATCTTAGGGGTGTTCGATTTTGCCATGAAGATCTTGAATTCCTATATGTGCATGAAGAAGTCAACATCTAGGCATGGAGGCATTTGATTTTCAAATGGCTGCCAAGAAGATCTTATTTGGGCATGCATCCAAGTGACTGAAAACTCCTCTAAATGGGTGACTTGAACTCCTTCAATTGGTTGATTTGAACTGAACATGAAACTCCTCAAATAATTGAATCTAACTCAATTACAAACCCAATCTAATTTTAAAGGACTTAATTTATTGTAGGACTCAAAAATAAAAATTATAGAAAAATAAAAGGCTCTATCAACAATCGAGCCATAATGAATCATGCTGACTGGTACTCACACCAATTCTCCTGGACTGGGGAGAATTTGACTCTATTGAATAAAGATCACTTAGGCTCTGATAGTGCTCAAGCAGATCGGAATCAATTCTTTATAGCTCTTCTCGGGTTATCCATGTATTCTCAAACTTAGGTCGGCCTTGCCAACAAACTAGGTACCTTTGATATCCTTTTTTTCTAGTGAAAATTACCTGCTCATCTAGAATTCTTTTAATATGATCATGTTTTATTAGAAATTTTGGCTTTGGTCACTCTAGTTGGGGTTCACTCTCAATGGATGCATTGGGCTCAAATGGATTACTAGGCATTATTATTGGTTCTTTATATTTAACTAGATCTGAAACATTCAAAGTAGAGCTGATACCATAATCAAATTATAAATCTACAATATATGCATTTGATCCAATTTTCTTTAAGATCCTAAAGGGGCCTGCTCCACGTGCATGCAATTTCTTGATGATTCCCAAAGAAAACCATTCTGGTCTAACCCATATCATAACATAATCACCTTTAATAAAATCATGGGCTTGTCGGTGTAAATTTGCTAATTGCTTATAAATTTAATTATTAACATTAATTTTTTTATTATTTCTTTAGCATACTCCTAATGTGCTGATCAAATGATTCTACTATCTTAGATCATAATTAAAAGAATTCAGATCTAGTTAATAAAGAAGCATTGAATTAACTCTTAACAATAATGATCTACTCAGAGATTTATTCAGAAGCAAGGGATCTCATAAACACGTCAATGAAGTTTCTTGGATGAGGGAGGAATGAGAGCAAGATGAGGATGTTTGCAAGTTCTTCTATTGTCCACAATCACGAGGAATCGATCCGAGCATATGAAGAATTTCTTGCATCAATAGAAACACATCAGCAACCATGAAGGAAGGTGAAAATTTGGAAGATTAGGTAATTGAGGTGCTGAAATTGGATCCTGGGGATGGAGGAATTATCGAGGGGTCTTCATTTTTCAACCTTCAAAACTTGAGAGACCATTTAGAAGAGAAACAAGAGTGAGGAAGAAGGAAGGGGGAAAGAGAAGGAAGAGAGGGAGAGGAGAAAGGAGATTAGTAGATGGAGAGGGGAAGAGAAGAGAGCATGTAGAGAAGGAAACACAGAGCTTTTTTATTTCTCAATTAATATGTCAACTACAAGACTCTTTGTCATTCCATTTAAAAGAAAAAACTAACAATCCAAAGAGAAGGTAGGTATGATTCTTCTAGGTAAGGATGGCATTCAAATTTTGTGCATGGAGATGGGATTTATTGAGTGTGGAGATGGGACGCGTCAATCTCGGGGCTGTTCGGTTTTGCTGTGAAGATCTTCAATTCCCGTATGCGCATGAAGAAGTCAACATCTAGGCATGGAGGGCATTTATTTTTCAAATGGCTACTAAGAAGATCTTATCTGGGTATGCATCCAAGTAGCTAAAAACTCCTCTAAATGGGTGACTTGAACTCCTTCAATTAGTTGACTTGAACTAAATATGAAACTCCTTAAATAATTGAGTCTAACTCAGTTACAAATCAAACCTAATTTTAAAGGACTCAATTTATTATAGGACTAGAAAATAAAATTTACAAGAAAATAAAAGGCTCTATCAACAATCGAGCCATAATGAATCATGCTGATTGGTATCCATACCGGACTGGGGAGAATTTGACTCTATCAAATAAAGACCACTTTGGCTCTAATAATGTTCAAGCATATCGGGATTAATTCTTTGCATCTCTTCTTAGGTTATCCATGTATTCTCGAACTCAGGTCAGTGTTGCCAACAAACCAAGTACATTTGATATCCTTTTCTTCTAGTGGAAATTACCTGCTCATCTAGAATTCTTTCAATATGATCATGTTTTATTGGAAATTTTGGCTGTGGACACTCTAGTTGGGGTTCACTCTAAATGGATGGGTTAGGCTCAAATGGATTACTAGGCATTATTATTGGTTCTTTATATTTAACTAGATCCAAAACATTAAAAGTGGAGCTGATGCCATAATCAAATGGTAAATCTATAATATATGCATTTGGTCTGATTTTCTTTAAGATCCTAAAGGGGCTTGCTCCATGTGCATGTAATTTCTTGATGGTTTTCGAAGGAAACTATTCTACTCCAACCTGTATCACAACATAATCACCTTTAATAAAATCATGGGCTTGTCAGTGTGAATCTGCTAATTGCTTATAAATTTGATTGTTAACATTAATTTTCTTTATTATTTCTTTAATAGATTCCTAATGTGTTGATCAAATGATACTACTGTCTCAGACATCCTAGTATGCAAGGGTATAGGAATGAGGTCAACCATTTAGGAGGATGGCCATACACAACCTCGAAGGGACTCATGCCAATAGTCCTATTAATAGAACTATTGTATGCAAATTTGGTTCTAGGTAATAGCAAGTTCCAATTTCTCATATTTTCACCAATTAGACACCAAAGCAAATTTTCTAAACTTTCATTTACCACTTTAGTTCAACCATCAGTCTGGGGGTGATATGCTGATGAAAATTTTAATTTTATCCTCATGAAGTGCCACAAAGACTTCCAGAAATAGCTAACAAACCTAATGTCCCTATCAGACATAATCGATTTAGGTAATCCATGCAGTTAGATGACTTCATCAAAGTAAAGATGAGCAATTCTAGAGACATCAGAGGCTTTAGAATAGAAAAAAGGGTCATTTTGGAAAACCGATCCACTACCATACAAATAGAGTCATTCTTTTGGCTATACATGGCAATCCTAAAGTAAAATCCATGCTCATATCTTTCCATGAACAATCAGGAATAGGTAGCAGGGTGTATAAGCTAGTATTTTGTCTACAATGTTTAGTTAAGTGCAGGTTCGACATTGGGCAATAATTTTGGCTACATCTCTTTTCAAACTCGGCCAATAAAACTAATGTTCTACGACTTCTATAGTCTTGGCCCTATCAAAATGATTGGACAAACCTCTTGCATGCAATTCCCATATCAGAAAATCATGGATAGAGGTACGTGGGATACACAACTTATTATTTTTAAAAAGGTATCCATTCTTAAAGGTATATTTACTAATTTCTCAAGATGAACCTTGTCGGAGCGAAGACATAATTTTTTCAAAGTCTAGGAAGTTATCATAATCCTCTTTTAGTTTTTCAAAGTTGGTGGTCTTAACACTCACTGCCAATAGAAGGCTCACTCTACGAGCGCATCAGCAATACGTTATCAACACCAGCATGGTGTTTCAACACAAAGATGTATGACTGAAGGAACTCAACCCATTTTTTGTGTCTGAGGTTTAACTTTCTCTACAAGTTGAGGAACCTAAGAGCTTCATGATCAGAATACAGGATAATTTTTTATGGAAGCAAGTAGTTCCTCCAGAACCTAAGAACTTAGATCATCGGATAGAACTCCTTATCATAGGTGGAATACCTATGCATGGTGTCATTTATCTTTTTGCTAAAGAAAGCCATAGGGTGTTCTTTTTGACTAAAGACTCCACTAATTTCTACTCTAGATGCATCATAGGCAACTTCAAAAATCTAAGAAAAATCTGGCAGATGCAACACAAGAGCGCTTGTTGTACGATCCTTAATTTCATGAAAAGCTTGGTTAGCAACCTTGGTCCATTCAAAGGCTCCTTTTCTTATACAATCCATAATGGAAGCCACGGTTGTACTAAACCCCTTAATGAATCTTTGATAAAAAGTTGCTAAACTATGAAAACTCCTAACATCGTGAATATTTTGGGGTACAGGCCATTCTTTAATTGCATGAACCTTTTCAGGATCCATGTTCATACCATCGGGGGGTCACAATAAAACCTAAGAAAATAATATGTATAGTCATGAAGTCATATTTCTTGAAATTTGCAAATAGGCTTTCGGCTCTAAGAGTTTGGAATACTTGATGGAGATATTCTAAATGGTCTTCCTTAGTCTTGCTATAAATGAGAATATCGTCTAAGTATACGATCACAAATGTGTCCATAAATGGTCATAGCACTTGAGTCATGAGTCTCATAAACGTGCTAGGGGCATTAGACAAGCCGAATGTCATGACCAACTATTCGTACGGACCATCTTTATTTTTGAAAGCTGCTTTCCACTTATCTCTGGGCCTAATTTGCACTTGGTGATATCTACCTTTTAGATTAATTTTGGAATTCACATTAGATCCATCAATCATGTCCAACATATCATCAAGCCAAGAAATCAAAAATTGATACCTTATCATTATTTTGCTAATTGTTTGGCTGTCTACACACATTCTCCAAGTTTCATACTTTTTTGGAGTCAAGAGGGTAGGTACCATACAAGAACTTAGACTTTCTCTAAGAAATTTCTTCCTAAGGAGTTCTTCTACTTGATGTTTCAATTCAGCATGTTCTATGGGATTAAGGCGATAGTAGGGCAGAGTGGGTAGAGTCGCTCCTAGAATAAGATATATTGCATATTGGATATTCCTCATAGGTGGCAAGTAATTTGGAAGATTCTCAGAAAAAAATATCTAACTTCTTTAAAGCTATCAAGGAGGCTTGCCATCCCTTAGGGGTAATGACTTGTGTCTATCTTGCTAACTTCCTTAATAGCTAGAATCTAAATAGAAGAGTTTTTTCTCAAATCTTTTTCAAACTCTTTTGCACTAATTAAATGTAAGCTCTTGTTTAACTTTTCTTCTTTGGGCTCTAAAGGTTCATTTTTCTTTACATTTCTAGAGGGTGAAGGATATATCATAATTTTCTTGTCTCTATTCATGAACGTACATGAGTTGGAGTGACCATGAAGCATTGCATCCTGATCAAACAACCAAGGCCTTCCTAGGATTATGCTTCCTACATTCATGGGCATAACATCACACCACACATTTTTCTAGCAAGATTGAAATTTAATGGGGACCAAAGAACGGTGCCTAACTAGGATGGATGATGCATCTATCTAGCCTACCTTGTGTGGGTTCAGGTGATCTATGGGTGTGAGACCAAGTTTTGATATGGCATCAATTGAAATATTATTAATGCAGCTACCACTATTAATGATGACCTTGCATACTTTATTTCTCTGACCTATGGAGGTGTGAAAAATAGTAGTCCTATACCAATCTTCACGTTCTTTTGGTTGGACTAAAACACATCTTACCACACCCATTTTCTCTTCAAGGTCAACTTCTTTTAAAGTACTGGGTTTCTCATAAGCTTCAGCTAACTTAGTGTTTGCTATGTATACTTCTTCATCTCCTAGAGGATTTTTGAGGTTCTCTTCTTCAGGCTCTCCAACGTGTAGAGCTTGAGATGGGCACTGACTAGCCATGTGACCTAATCCATTGCACTTGAAGCATCAAATTCCTAGACTACTTCCTTTTGGGTTCTCTATAAAGGCTCCTTTGCCTTTTTGATCTTTTCTTAGTGGGCGACCAACAAGTGAGGAATGATTGGTTGGGATCTGATTATAGCCAGATCCAGGGGTCTGATTAAGGTTGGGTCTAGGAACAAAAATACCTAGTTTATGCGACTCAAGTTGTCGGATGATTGGCAAGCTTTGGAATCTCTCACAATCCTAGGCTAATTGATAAGCTTATTCTAAGCTATAAACCTTGTGTATGAGCAATTCTCTATATGTCATCCCTTAAACTAGCTCTAAATCATGATAAAGTCATAGGCGGGTCTTCACTAACACCACATCGCATAAGGTATTCATCAAATTTGGCGATATACTCAATAACAGTCTTGTTACCCAAGGTCAACCTTTGCCATTGATCTAGGATCTACTGCTAATAAAAGATAAAGAGATATTTTTCATGAAGTTTATCTTTCATCTCGTCTTAGGTGCTTATGGGCTCCTGCCTCCTAGGCATGGCTTATCGCTCCATAGTATGCCAATATAATTTGGCTTGACCTAGAAATCTCATTTTAGCGAACCTAATTTTTCTCTCCACAAACAAATCATACCATTCAAAATAATGATTCGTGTCTACCTCCTAGTCAAGATACTCATTGGGGTCTAGATGGCCCACAAAACTTGGGGCTTCGATCTTGATACTCCGAAGTATTCTCTCATCTTGGTCATTATGATCATGATAGGGTCAGACCGCTTGATTGCGATCTCTATCAAAATCAACTTGGTCACATCGCTCTCTAGGATAGTCATCTAGGAGAGGGGCATATTGAAAATAGTGTCCTAGAGCCAATCATCAACCTATTGATAGTTGAACTATTTCTTATATTTATATATGAATTATTAATAAATAAATATTATTTTGGCATTTTTCATCATAACTTCTTTCCATCTTCTAATGAACTTTTGTATTGTGATGAAGTTCTTAGAACTATCTAGAATCGATAAAGAATGATTTGTCATTTAATCCTTAAACCTATTCATGACTAAATGATACGTTGTTACCAAGGATAATAACATTTATCGAGCATGGATCGTTGTGTGCCATAGTTGGTTGTCCTTTTAACCAAGAAGTATGGAGACATTGGTATAGCATACAGATGAGATGTAGAGGTACATCTATACTAAACATGACCAACTCTAAAGCCTTTCTATTGTTAAGATTTGCTCCATTGGAATATGGGTATAAGTGTCCTTATGACCTAAGATCACCATAGTGACTACTAAGCAACTCACTATGCTTTAGTGTCGGACTACCTAAATTTTTAATTCAATGATGGAAGATTTTTGGGCATAGTTAAGTACTTGAGGAGTCAATGTGTGAATCAAGATGGGATTGACCACTCCAGGTTTAGGAGCTGTGTTCAATTGTGTTTCAATTTAGCAAAGTTTTGGTCAGGATAGTCCTAGTGAAGAGTCATAGGACTAATTGCATTAAGACATAATATAGATGTATTTTTCAGAGTTGGTAGTTTAACTTTGAGTCATCCTAAACATAGGTCAAAGGGATGAATTATGCGATAAGCATATTCGTGTAGGTTCTGAATATTATGATTATGACTATTCGACCTATCCGATGTCGAGTACCATTACTAGATGGTCACATCAATTAGTATAGAAAATGGTTCCTATGCTATCGGCTTAGATTCGAGCCTGTAGGGTCATACACATTAGAAGTTTCTATCTGATTTGATGGCTGATGAAGAATTTCACTGGACTGGGACTGTGGTCAAGAGTTCCACTGGATTAGGACTCTGCGATCAAGAGTCCTACTATACTGGGACTCTGAGTCCTACTTATTTGGGACTCTATGATCGAGAGTCCTATTGATTTAGGACTCTATGTTCATGAGTTCCACACATTTGAAAATTGGGTGTTGAAAAATATGTTCTAAAGACAATCATCTAAGTGGTAGATGATTGAAATTAGTATATGAATTATCTAATAATAATAGTTATTTGGCTGATTCATCATAAAAGTTCTATCTTCCTTAAATGAACTCCTAAATTATGATGAAGTCCTTAGAACCATAATCAATCGATAAAGAAGAATTTATCGAATGGTTCTTAAATTGTTCACGATCAAATGATAAGTTATTAATAAGGATGATAACTTATTGAGTGTAGATCGTTGTAAGCCATATGCGTTGGTTGTCCTCATAATCAAGTGGTGTAGAGACACTGGTATGGCATCCAGGTAAGATGTAGGAGTATATCTGCACTGAATGTGATCAATGTAGCACTCTACTATCAAGAGTAGCTAGCTAAGGCTAATGGGTATAAGTGTCCCTTCGATTTGAGATCACCATGGTGACTTGCAAGCAACTCACTATACTTTAGTACCAGACTGCCTGTGCTTCTAATATAGATTCGAAAGATTTTTAAGTATAGTCAAGTACTTATTAAGTCGGTGTGTGAGTCAAGATGGGATTGACCACTCCTGATTAACTTCAGGAAGAGAATGACTCGATGTGTTTCAATTTAGCAAAATCTAGGCCTGGATAATCCTCGTGAGGAGTCATGGGATTCGCAAAATTTTGAGACACAATAGAGATGACTTGTATGAGTGTTTGATAGCATACTCGAAGTTGTCTTGAGCATTATTGATCAAAGGGATGAATTATACGGTAACCATGGGCCAGGGTTCTAAGAATATTGCTTTACAGATATTTGACCTATCCGAACGTCGGGAACCATTACTAGATGGTAACTTTGATTGGTACATAAATTGATTTCTGTGCTATCAGCTTAGGTTCGAATATATGGAGTCACATACATTAGAGCTTGTAATATGATCAGATGGTTAACCGATGATTGAGAATCATTCTAAGATCAATCCATCAATACGTTTGGTGTTTGACCTAATGCAAGTATTGCAGGAGGATCGATTAGCAATTGGATTGCTAATTGGCTCAATCTGATTGAGCAATTAGATTGAGATTAAGTCTAATTAAATTAGATTCAATTAAACTTAGTTTGGACTTAATTAGATTAAGTCTAGTTGATTTATTGGATAAGCCAATTGCAAGAAAGAATAATTCTTTGTTTGACTAGGACTTGGGTGCACCTAATTGACTTAGGATTTAAATTAGATTTAAATCTTAATTTAATCTAATTTAATTGGACTCCTAGTTAAACTAGGATCATCCTTAATTAGGCTATATTTAATCTAATTTAAATAGGATTTAAATTTAGTTCAAATCTATTTTGACCTAGTCAAACAAGAGGAGTCCCAGTTGGACTGGGACTCTCTCTCTTTCTCTTGCACCTAAGAAAGCCCATGCCCCACATTAATTCTTGATGTTTACGTGAATCATTCCTCACTTAAAGATGGTATCCTATGCCCCAATATCTAGATTATTTGGAATAAAATTTGACTTGGTCAACACTAGAAGGAAGTTGGGATTTGTTTCCTACTTGGAAGAGCCCTCTTTGACCTAAACTCTTCTCTCCTCTTCTGCGCCCACTTTTCCCATGCCAATATTTTTGTGCCACCCTTTCTCCCCTGGTTTTTGTGCATGAGGTTCAGAGGATGCATGAAAATAATTATAGGAGGGGCGTCCAACTCTTAGATGCCCCATAGGAATCCATAAATGACTAGGTTTGACCTAGTCATCCATATATATTTTGGATGCCTCCTTCTAAGAGTTTGATGGTGCCAATAATACCCGGTATTCCATCATGAGAATTAGAAGAGAGGTGCTTGGATGCGTGGAGTCTTGGGGTGCCAAGTTCCTTGGAGAAAGGGTCTTCATCTAGACATCAAGCATTGATGTCTTGAAGGCACAAAGGTAAGAGAAGATGGTCTTCTCTTGTTGTTTTGATTTAATCTTTCCTTCCTATTTTCTTTGTATATTTTTATGTGATAAAAACCTAAGAGAGAGAAAGTGAGATGGCATGAGGATCCATGCTTCAAGGTGTTAGAGCATAGTGATCATCTTTGGATATGATCTGATCATGTCCTAATGTGAGAAGAAGAAGAGAAGAATATCTTCTTTCAGGATTTTTTTGAGAACCCTTCTTCTCCATATTTTATGAGAATTTTCTATGATAAAATCAGAGATATTAGATCTAAAAAACTTAGGAAAAAGTCTAGAGGAGAAAGTCTCCTCTGATCCTAGCATGGGGATGTTTTCAGGATATTAACCAGTGATATCCTGAAGGAGAAGATTTTTCTTCTCTTAGTATTTACTTTTTTTAATTTTTATTTTTTGATTTATGGGAGATCCAAGGGTTGGATTCTTCTCTTATTTCTCCTCATGTTCTTCATCTCTTGGAGTATCCAAGAGATCCAAAGAACATGCATTTGATTAACCATCAGGAGGAATCTGCGAGAAGCTAGCACTTTGAGTGGATCTTCGTTTGATAAACCTTCGATCTATGTTGTAGGTTTATGTGAATCACCTATAGAGGTCAGACGCATGTGCGGCTCTAAAAGCAATAACAAAAATAAACCATGGAGTTCTCGACCCATGCAAAGGAAAGAGATCTAATCTCTTGGTAACTTAGATGTGATCTAGGGTTAGATTTAGAATTGTAATCTAGGTATTGATTTGATCAATACCAATTATGATTAATTTATTTTTAGATTTATATTTGCATCATAACATGTTATAGATCCTTGATATAGGATTTTGTAATTTATTACATGCATTTATAGATTAAATAGTTTAATCTATGTCTTCCACTACTCTTTATTTTTGAAAAAATTTTGAAATCTATACATGAAATCCTACATATTTCCCATCACTGAGGTCAAGAGTCCCATTGGTTTGGGATTATTCAATCAAGAGTTTTATTTGGATATGACTCTATTGCTCAAACACCCACTAGATTTGGATTCTATATTTATGAGAGATTTAATTAGTGATTTAACTACTAATTAACTTAATTTGATTGAGTAATGAATTTTGGATCAAGTTCAATTGAATTGGATTTAGTTGGATTTGACCTGATTAGGTTATGTGATGACCTAATTGCCAAGGAGGTTTGATCCCTAATTTGATCAGGGATTATGTTTAATCAATTTTTGATTTGATTAAGACTTAATTAAGCCTAATTAATCCTAAATGAGTTGGATTTAATCTGATCTAATTGGGCCTAGCCAAATTAGTTTGGATTGGGTTCAATTGGATAAGATTGGTTTAAGACTAGTTTGACTAGTCTTCCCATGCGCCACCTTACCTTATCTTGTACCCATTTAATTTCTATGAGAAAGTGTTTCTCATGAAATAATTCCCATGCACAAGGGGGTGCATGCCCACCTTTCTCACGCCCCTTTGGATAAGGATTAGTGGGTTGCCATTTGAATTCAAATGTGCAACCACTTGTTCTTATCCCTCCCACATGAACTCCACTCGATTTTGGTGCAAATAAAAAAAGAGGATTTTCTGGAGTGTGCACATCAGAAAGAGTAGTCCCCCTTCTGCATGAGAGTCCTCTTCTATGTGAGAAAATTCAAAAAAAAATCCTAAGAGAAAAGAAAATAGAGAGGGTGTGGGGTTTGGCGAGTTCATACCCTAGGATTTTGGCCTAGGGTTCGAGGAGTGTTTCTATGAGCTATGAGTATCATAAAATCATAAAAAATTTAGGAGAGCCTCCTCTACCTCTATCCTACCTCTATGAGTGATCCAAAGTATCTGAAGGTTGCATTTGGTGCATTACCAAGCAATAATAATCTGGATTACCTAGTAATCTAGATTACCTACAATCTGGATAGATTGCCAGTAATGTTGATTACTATATTTGGTACAAATAGATAATATTATAGTAAAATTACTAAAAATTTTGATTAACATATTTGGTATGATAATTAAATTATTAATAATATAATATCAAAATTTTAAAATATCCTCAACTTAAATTTATAAAAAATCACACCCCACGCACAAAATATAAATATATATTACAAATATATATTATACTATATATTATATAATATATTTTAATATAATATATATTATAATATATTATTATAATATAATATAATTATAATATATTCTTAGCATATGATCATATATTATTATATTATATTATAATTATTAATATATTATAATAATATTATCTAATATAATATTATGTTATAATATTATTATAATATAACATTCTATTATATTTATAATGTAAATATAAATATGGTATATTATATATTTATAATATATATTGTATATAATATATTATATTCTATTTATATATTTATATTTATAATATATATTAATAATATATTATCATAATATAATATTATTATAATATATTCTTAGTATATGATCTATAATATATATTATATATAATATATTTTATTTTATTACATATTTATATTTATAATATATATCATAATATATTATAATAATATAATATAATATTATGTTATATAATATTATATTATTATAATATTATTATGACATATTATAATATCTTTTTAGTATATTATCATATATTACTATAGTATAATATTATTATAATATATTATTATTAAAATAATAGTAAAATATAATATTATATTATGTTATATAAAGATTATGATATAATATTATATTTTATAATATTATTATATTATTACATATAATATATTATATTCTAATATATATTTATATTTGTAATATATATTATAATATAATATTATATTATATTGCATAATATTATATTATAATAACAATATTATAATATATTATTATAATATTATCATACATTTTTATATCATAATAATATATTATTATTATGATAATAATATAATATAATATTATATAATATTATAATATTATTATAATATAACATAATATTATATTATATTCTTTTTATGAGGGTATTTTGGTCTAAATATGTTATTGTTAGATTATTAAGTATTTGGTAATCTGGATAGCCACTTCTCTGCTTGGTAATTCAGATTATCTCATAAAAGGTAATCTAGATTATCTGATAATCTAGATTACTAACTTAAAAGATATACCAAACATGATAAACTAGTAGGCTCCTTTTAAATTATCAGCAATCTGGATAGATTACTGACTACCAAATGCAATCAAAGAGCTTTTGGAGGAAGATCGAAGGAGTGCAATCAAGATTACCTATCGAAGCTTTCGGTATCAAGCTAGCACTTGGAAGGAGCCGATCAGGACTAGGACCTCGTGTGGATCATCTATAGAGGCTAGATGACTTGTATGGCTATGTCGCAATGAGAGCACCTCTCTGATGGTGATTTAGTTATGGAGTTCGGCTACCTACGCAAGGTATTGTGTTTTGAACATAAGTAGTAGTAGTAAAATTATTTTACTGCATACAAATTATTTTTAGATTTTTAATGCATGTACATCATATTTAGATTCTTATTGTAGGGTTTTTAATGATATGATCATTAGCTTTTGAAATTAATTAGATTAATTTTAAATTTTTACTACATTAATTTTCTAAAAAGTTTTGAAAATAGGGCTAAAAACCTTGTAAAGATTCCATCAGTGGAATCAGAGTAATAGGTTGTTAAATGTGATTTATATGCTTTAATAATCTAAAAACTTGCAAATTGGATATGTAATATATTCGAGCAGCCTAGTAATTGAGCTTGAATGAGCCATCAAACCATATAGAATAAGGAAGAAATCTAACACTTGGATCTCCCAAAAATCAAAAATTAAAACATAAGAAAAAATCCTAAGAGAAGACACATCTTCTCTTTCAGGACATCAACCATTGATGTCCTGAACACATCTTCATGTTAGGACAAAAGGAGACCTTCTTCTCTAAAATTTTCTCATGCTTTCAAATATATTACTCTCTAATTTTTCTCATGAAAAATCACATAAAAGATGTAGAAGAAGGGTTTTCAAAGAAATCCTAAGAGAAGACTTTCTTCTCTTCTTCTTCTCTCATCAGGATATGATCAGATCATGTCCAAAGATAACCACCATGTCCCAACTTCTTGGAGCACTCATCCTCCACACCCTCTTCCTCTCTCTTTCAAATTTTCTCAAGAAAAATTACATAAAATAAGAAGAAAAAAAAACTTGAAAGAAAATCATAAGAAAAGACAATTTTCTCTCTTATCTTTTTCTTTTCAAGACATCAATTTTTGATATTTTATTGAAGTCTCTTCTCTAAGAAAATTTGCGTCCAAAGCTCCCACACCTCCTCTCTTTTTTTTATTTTTTTATAAATTTCTTAGAATTGTTCACATCCAAAACATGAAAGGAGGCATCCTTCTTTTTATATCTAATAGACTAGAACAAAACCTAGTCTAATTAGGATTTCATGAAGGAGTTTTGGTGGCATCCAACTCTTGGATGCCACCTCCTACATTTTTGGCATGGAATACCTGAAACCAATGCACATAAATTAGAAAGAATGGGTAGCACAAAAATAAGGAGGCATGGAGAAAAATTTCAAAGGAAGAAGAGAAGAGTTTTAGGTTTTAGGGACTCTATCAAATAGAATCCAACTCAAAACCTATTTCCAAATTTGACCAAGTCAAATTTGTTTCAAACTCTTAAGAAATTAGGCATGGAATATCTTTCTTAGGCATGGAAAAAAGTTACGTAAAAGATCTAAAATAAAAAATGGATGTGGGCTCTCTTAGGTGGCGCAAGAAAGGAGTCTTAATCTAACTAGGACTCTCCTATTTTGACTAGATCAAAATCTTTTGAACCCAATTCAAAATAGTTTTGAGTCAATCTAATTATGTAAGAATTGGTGGTGTTCCCAAATCTTGAGAGGCCATGGAAGGAGTCAGGGTGTTGAGTTTAAAAAATTATGATAGGTGTGGTCCTAGGGCTAGGACAGGAGTTATCCTAGGATGAAGGCAGTGTGTAGCCCTCTACAGGCTTGAGGTCCAAGTGTTAAGGATCTTGAGGGATTTGATTGGTTCTTTGGAGACCTGAGACATAAGATGGAGCAAGGAACCAAAGCCAGAAAATGAAGACTATAGAGAAAGAGCTCTTCTACAGGTTAGTTGGCTCAGTCTGAAATTGGATCGACTAAATCTCAGTGGACAGGCCAAATAGAGAGGTGCGCATTCAAAACTATAAGCACAGCATGCAACTAGGTCAGCTTAGTCTGATACTGAGTCGATCCAGTCTCAGATTAGCCAGCTCAGTGCTGAGACTAAGCTGGCTTAGTGCACGAATAGAGCTACATGAGGGTTTATTTGGGGCTAGGATAGGAACTTATCCTAGGAGCCTTAAGGCATGTTTGAGAGATCTTAAGAGGGCTAACTCATCTATGGGTTGGATTTAGATCTAGGGGATGAAAGCATGGGAGACATGGGTTTACATGGGCTCGGTGAGTGCTTTCATATATTGGGTTAGCTGAGTGCTTTCATATATTGAGTTAGCTAGGAGAGTTTTTGGTCGGGCTTAATGGCTATGTATAAATACATAGGTTGTATTAGTATTTTTATTGGCACCGTAAATATAGATCTTTTCTCCCTCAATCTTTCTTCTCTCTTCTCTCTAGTGTTGTTGCCCTAGGTTCTTGAAGATGCCTTAGAGAGAGGGGGTGCCTTCCTTAAGCCCAAGGGGGGAGGCACCCCAGCATAGATCTAGGTGATGATCTATAATATGCTGCCCTTAGAGAATGAAGGTCTCTTCATATCCATGCTAAAGATTCTAGGTTTTTTGTAACATGATGTCAGAGCGGTACCATGAAACAATAATTGATATCAGAGCTAGGTGATGCTATGGTGATGTCATAACATTTGGTATCAGAGCCTGATAGTGCATGGAAGAGAAGGAGAAGTCACACATGATGAAATCAAGAATCTGCATAAGTATTCCACAGTATGTCTCAGATCTATGTTTATTATTGCTATGGTTGGCCAATCAAGAGTAGCAAGTTGAAGGTAAAGGCTGAGAAGATTAACGAGAAGGATTTTTTTCAGGGTGGAAGATTTGGGTGCATGATTTACTGATCGATCTTAGTGGAAAGACCGAGGTGTATGATGGTAGACAAGGTAGGAAGCTATAGAGTGCTGTAGTAGCTCTTCTCTGGAGATGCAAGGCTGAGAGAGGCTTGATGGTGCAGTAGTCGAGGGAGGTTTCTCAATAGAGAGCATCAGGATTCTCTAGGAAAATGGATAGTGTGGGGTTGTTTGATGGATGAAGAGAATTTTTCTAAGAAATAATGATTGAAGAAAGGCTGGAGAAGCGACTATACATTCTTCAATGGCAGGAAGGTGGAAAAATAGTTGGGGATGCATTCAGCGGTTCAATCAGAGCATGGATTTATAGAGCCTTGGAGGTGATGGAGATGGATGATCCATGGAGGTCCAGCAGGTCAAGATTGGGCGGTGGATTAGGTTTCTTCTATAGGAGCATCAGGAATTATCGCGGCTCAGATGGAGGATGGTTTATGTACAATAAGAGAAGACCTGGATACCTATGAGGAGATGGTGTCGAGACAAGGCAGGGAGCCTAGAGTGCTGCAGTAGTGCTTTCCTATAGGCATGGGGCTGAGAAAGGCTTAGCGGTGTAGCAGCCAAGGATGGTATCTCAGTAGAGAGTGTTAGAAATATCTCAAGGAGATTAAGAGCGAGTCTTAAGGAGAGCCAAGGAGTCTCAAAAGCCTCGGGATGAGATAGATGGGTCTGAGCCCAGGATAGAGTTTGAGCTGCAGCTCCTTCGGGTGCAACTGAAGCGATGGCTGGTGTAGGGGTGAAAAAGTAGAAGAGCTAGAATGAAATTTTCTATGATTCAGTCACTGAATTTAGAAGAGTTGGATGAGCTCTTTGGTTTTGGAGGTGCCCACGAGTTATGGAGGTATTCGAGATGGCTTCGAAGGGGTCCACAGAGTGTAAAGGGTTCAAAGAAGCAGCGATGGTGTTTGAGGTACAGCGACAGGCTCAGCAATGTAGCGTTGAGTTATTAACCTCGAGGGATTTAATGATAGAGTTAGCTTCTACGACATTAAATAGATTTTGGGTCTAGGTGAAGCTTCAAAGAGGTGGCTTCATAGGTGGAGAAAAAATTGGTATGAGTTCAGAGCGGATGGGTGCAGGAGGATCAATATCTTAGCACCAACATTGGTGATGCATAGTTTCAAGTAGAGCGGCATGTGCAGGTAGATAAGCATAGCTTTGAAGAGATCATATCAGATGGTACAGCATGTGGTCGCACAGGGATGCTGTAGGTTCTCCAGAGAAGTCCAGAAAAAGTAATGTAGCTACTAAGCAGAAGGTATCCTACAATTTCAGGATGGTGCAAAGAAGCAAGCAAAGGTCTTCAGTGGTGGAGGCGATCATTCTAAAGGCCTCAAGGGTGCACAGCAGCTGAAGAGGATTGGCAAAAGCGATGTTTGCATAAGTAGCTATCAGGGTGCATAGCGATAGCGGGATCATGCAGGAGGGCATTGCCAAGGGGTTTACCAAAGCTTTAGATACCAAGGTGGAGATTATGAGGATTGATAGTGTTCCCAAGTCTTAGGAGGCCACGGGAGGAGTCAGGGTGTTGACTCCGAAAGACTAGGACATATATGGTCCTAGAGCTAGGATAGGAGTTATCCTAGGGTGGAGGTAGTGTGTAGCCCTCCATGGGCTTGAGGTCTAGGTGTTGAGGATCTTGAGGGGTTTGATTGGTGCTTCGAAGACCTAGGACACAAGGTAGAGCAAGAAACCAAAGCCAAAAAATGAAGACTGCAGAGAATGAGCTCTTCTACAAGTTAGTTGGCTTAGTCTGAAACTGGGTTTACTAAGTCTTAGTGGATAGGCTAAACAGAGAGGTGAGTGTTTGGGACTACAGGCACGATATGCAACTAGGTCGGTTCAGTCTAAAACTGAGTCGACCCAGTCTCAGGTTAGCTGGCTCAGTGTTGAGACTGAGCGGACTCAGTGCATGGGCAGAGCTATGCGAGGGTCTATTTGGGGCTAGGATAGGGACTTATCTTAGGAATCTTAGGGCTCAGTTTGAGAGGTCTTAAGGAGGCTAACTAATGTATGAGTCAGGTTTAGATCCAGAAGATGAGAGCATGGGAGACATGGGTATACATGGACTTGGTGAGTGCTTTCATATATTAGGTTAGCCAGGAGAGTTTTTGGTTGGGCCTAACGGCTATGTATAAATACATAGGTTGTATTAGAGTTTTTATTGGCATAGTGAATATAGATCTTTTTCTTTCAATCTCTCTTCTATCTTCTCTCTAGTGTTGTTGCCCTAGGTTCTTGAAGAAGCTGATAGAAACGCGATGTTATTGTTAAGACACCATGTTTATCAGTTTAATCCAACTTCTTAAAATAATTAAAAATGCGTAGATCACAGTGAGTCGGATCGAATCCATAGAGAAGATAGTATTTTTAGATTTAAAATCTTTAATTTTTTTTTAAAAAAAAAAAGTATTTAAAAATAGATTTTGAAGTCAGAAATTAAAATTACGAAGTGAAAATTAAATTATGTAGAAAAGTAAACTTGGTACGAAGATCTACTAATTAGATCTTAGCATCTACTTGCAGAAAAATAAAAAGTAATAATTAAAATATAGAAATTAAATTACAAGAAAAATAAAGAGCATAAAATTAAAGAACATAAAAATAAATATTACATTAATTAAAATTTTATAATTTAAATACATAAAAAAAAGAAATTAAAATAAGCTGATCTTTAATCTTGGATCGATATTGGCAGAAAGATGGTGTAAAAGTCCAGCTCTTCTTCTCGACATCCGTTGCTTTGAAGCAGCCTTTAACCCATAGCCTGGCTTCGCCCTGTACCAAAGCTTCACCTTGATCGAAGATATTGATTTTTGAAGGCCTGGGGTCCCTTTTATAGAGCTAGGGAGGCTAGATATTTTTTCTAGAGGCAATGTGGGACTAAGGGTTGTTTTAATCATGAAAATAGAAAGAAATCCAAGTGAAATTCGAATTAAAATAGCCCCTCTTGAGTTCTTTTAATTCTGGCCGTTGGATGGTGATCCGATGCTTCCAAAAATACTAAAAATGGACATGTAATAGTCCAGATCAAGTTGGATTAATTTCTGACCATTGGATCGTGCTTGATGGAGGAATTTAGGCCGTTGATCACGTGCTTGAGAGTTTGATCACCGTCAGGAGCCTTCTGGACCATCGGATGGAAGATGGAATCAAGCGCTATCGTTCGATGGCGATCTGAGTGAAATCAGCAATCAAAAAAAATGTTGACCGTCCGATCTTGACCACAAACAACCACCACCGCACGATCGCGCGTTTACTGTTCTCATGGACTACGTGGACTGGCTACATCGTGCACCGCAATCAATCAGCACCTTTTATTAATAGATAAAAAGACCAAAATGCCTTGTGAGCCATGATGAATTTTCTGTAAACCCTTTAGGGGTCTAGGTCCACCACGTGGCAAGCTCTGATTCGCCGGTGTCTGTTGAGCTGGCGGTCTACACTGTGCTATAGATCAGCTAATGGCTTCTGAGCTTGAGTCAGCTAGTGTGGATGGCTTAGTGCATCGGCTTGGTCGGCTTGGCTCGACGCATTTGGATGTGCCGACTGCTGTGGTATGGCAGCTTGAGCTGTTTGGGCCGTATGTTATTTTTCATTTAAATTTTTTTTATTTTATTTCTTTAGAAAGTCATATCTTTTCCGTTTTAGCTCTATTTTGCGTCAAACTTATTTTGTTATGATAAAAAAAATGAGCTCTTTCTATTGATTATAAAATTTTATTTTTTAATTTTTATTATTTTTTAATTAATTTTTTAATTAATAAAAATATAAATTTCTTAAAAATTATATATAAATTGATTAATAATTCTTAAAAATTAATATAAATTAATTAATAAATTAATATATTTATTGATGAATTTATGATACTTATCACACCTTCCAACTTAAGCTTTGCTCATCCTCGAGTAAAGAAAGAATTTAGTTTTAAATATCTTTTAACTTTAGAGTTTCGAATTTTACCTAAGCAGTTTTTAAAATGGCCATTGATATTCAGTAGAGCTTAAATGAGATATACCATTGGGGCATTAATACTTATCAATAGAAAAATTAAGTAAAGAATATTAAATTTTTCAAAACTTTTTCTAAATTATCCTACCTTTATCTCTAATTTATCTAAACTTTCATATAGACAAGTGTATTGCTACTTTCATCCTTCATTTATTGATTTTTATTTTTACATTGTCCACTTTTTGATGTGAATATCATTGCTTACTAAAGCAACGGGACCCAGTTACTCGGTGGAAAATCTTTTTTTTTTTTTAATATTGTACCACTATTGAGTGTCTTAACTCCTTAAGCTTTCTATTTGATCCATGTAGCGAGTCTTGGGCCAATGAATCCCAAACCAGTTGGCTTTAGGGCACTAGGTATAGAATACCCCTCAGGCTTACTAGCTCGAATCAAATAGGCTACAAGTTAAGACTAGCTTTACAACGAGCTTTTTTGCCCTTCCCATCTTTTGACGCAAAACTCAATGCTTGCTTAGGCAAAAAGGCCTGGTTACTCAGTGAGAAGTACTTAAAAACTATTTTATTAAAATAAATTTATTATATGAAGAAACATATAGTTACCCTACACAAGCCTATAAAAAGTAGACTTTTCTTTGATGCTAGTAGAAATAATTAGAAATGCTCCAAGAAAAAACTTTTTATGTTCTAGACTTAACTCTTTATTGAATTTTCTTAATACTTGATTCCTCAATATCTCACAGATTCTCTGATCTGTGCATCAATTTTCTTTTAAAAATGCTTAGTTTAATTCGATTCTTAAGCATAATCAGGTGTCTAAATACTAAATACTAACTTTTTTAAGGACTTAATATTTTAAAATTTTTATTTTTTTTCCTCCAACTTAATCGACATTATCCTCAATCGAGAAGAAAAAAAATAAAGGATGTAATAAAGAACATGAAAGAATACACCTGACTATATTTTTGGTCCAGCATATGCCTTTGAAAATTTGGACTCTCCCTCCAATTTATTCAAATTATCCTAAAAAGAAAATAAACTAAAAAGATAAATTAGATAAAAACTAAATATTGGGTTGCCTCCCAATAAGTGCTAAGTTTATCGTCTTCAGTTAGACATAATGCAGCTTACTATCCTGTGTTAAATATTGGATTGACAAATTCCAATGGTTTTGGATTGCCAATCTCAGAAAGTTGATTTATAATCCCATGATTGATATATTCATTGTTAATTTTAGGGACATAATTTGTGATCCCATTCTCAGACCCATGTTTATTAAGAATTTCTCCCATTTGTTTTTCTAAAATACTCATGAATGGAGTTTTTGTATTAGGAGTCAAGTTTGATTCAATGGGTGCTGGAATGGTGACCAAAGATGGTTTTAATTCTGAAGGTAAATTAATGTGATCTTGCTTAAACAACTTCGTTGACTCTTTATTACATGCCTCTTAATTTTTGTAAGAAGAACCTGCTTCTAGGGTTGAAGGGAATAGGACATTAGGTTTATAAGTCTCAGGTAAATCACCTATTCTCTTTTTCTCTTTTTCTATCTCATTTAAACTGGAACTAGCATCAATACTAATTCCTGGCTCAGGTTCTTTTATGTGGTTAGTCTTAGTACTAACCAGTTTCTTTAAATTTTTATTTTGGCTAGCATCAGTACTAACCTCTCTCACCTAGTCTTGGTATGGATTCATAAGAATCCTATAGCTTTTAAGTTCAGAAATTACTTTAGTATTCTCAAATTGGGGATTCTTAGGTGAGACATTAAATTGATAACTTGGTCTAGGTGGTTGGTGGACATTAGGTGGGTTGTTTGAAATTGGTAGGTTCGGTAGTTGATCTAGTTCTCTCCTCATGTTAGACTCAACTAATTATCTTATTTGAGCTTCTAGCCTGGCGATTGATTGTTGTTGGCTTAGAATTAATTATTGAAGTTGATTGAATTTATCTTCAACTAGATTGGTCTATTAAGGAGGTGGGTATGAGGGCTGATTATAATATGATGGTTGGATAAACTGACTAGGCTGAACATTATTATAGGCATAGTTTTGGTATTGGAGCCTATTTTGATAGTTTTGGATAGGTAAAATTTGGGTTTGAGCTTGAGTCTGTTGTGATTTCCAAGAAAAATTAGGATGGTTTCTCCAGTCAGAGTTATATGAATTTAAAAATGGATCACTAATTGGCTTGGAGTAGTCTTTAGCAGCTTGGACTTGTTCTTGGATAAAAGATGAAAATTGTGCAGTTATAGGATATTCACTCACATGATGGGTTGGGCTAGCACAGATTGAACAAATCTCCTGATAATTAGAAGATGATGTGAATTGTTTAGGAGATTGTTAACCTATGGTTAGGACTTGATCTAATTTCTGAGCAAGAAAGTCTAATTTATTTATCAAATTTAAATCAGTCTTATGACTGGATTTTAGATGTTTAAATTCATGGATCCCTACCCAGGTTTGGTGGAAAGACAATGAAGCATGGTTAATTGAGTTTTCACTCAAGATTTCAAATAAGGTATAGGCCCATCCTCACTCTTGTTCATGAATGCACCTCCACAGAATGCATCTACTATCTGTCTATATTGGTCTCCTAAACCCTCATAGAAAGCTTGAACTATTTGCCACTTAGACAAACCATGGTGTGGGCATTTTCTAAGAAGTTCCTTAAGTCTCTCCCATGACTCGTGAATCTGTTCCACTGGAAGCTGAGCAAATCCAGTGATAGCTCGCCTCATAGTATTGGTTCGGCCTATGGGGTAAAATTTTTCAAGAAATTCACTTTGCAAGTCAACCCAAGTTTTAATTGGTCTCCCTATTATCCCAAGCCAGTACTTGGCTTTGTCTTTTAATGATAAGAAAAATAAAATTAGTCTAAGGGCATCATTAGTTAAATTTTTAATTCTCACCGTAGAGCAGATTTCTAAGAACTCATCCAGATATTTATAAGGATCTTCATTGGTGTTCCCATAAAAAGATGAAAGCATTTGGATCGTAATCGGCTCGATCTCATAGTGGGTAGTATGAATTTTAGGTAATTGGATATAAGTCAATGGGTTATAGGTAGAAAGAATAAAGTATTCCTTCATCTGCTTAGGTGGTTCTCTAAAATTTTCAGCCATTTGGTTACCAGATTTAATACAATTCAGCCTTTTAATTTTATGATTGGGTTCAACTAGATTAGGTAAAGCGATTTCCTACCGTATATGTATTAGTGCAAGCCTAACGTATTGTTAAAAAATATTTTTAGAATTTTTTTATATTTTTTTATTATTTTATTTAAAAATTATTTTTTAAAAAAATTATTTTATTTATTAATTTTATTTTAATTTAATTATCATTTTTAATATTTTTTAGTTAGTTTAATTTAATTTTTATTTTATTTTATTTTTTAGAAAAGAAAGGAGAAGAAAGAAGAGTTTTAAAGAACAGGTCCTAGAACTAAGAAGAGAGAGAAGAGTTAAGTTTAATTAGGTTTGATGTTGGTTAGTAATCAAGTTGGTCAATCAATCCTGACTAAGGGTTATCCTAGATCTAGATAGCTCCTAACTGCCAAGGTCACCTTCAAGCCCTCCAAGTGTAGAATCAGCCAATCAACTAGCCAGGTAAGTGTAAGGTCAGTGGGAGTCCCCCCGTTGCTTGCCTTAGACACCAATTATGCTTGGCCAGGTAAGCAAATGGAACCAATTAAAAATTACCTTCCTTCGAGCCCAGTCCCTGAACCACTTTTCTAGACACCAATCAAATTTACTAGTCCTAACCTAGTTCAACTCTTAGGGTTCTTTGTCCTATTGAGCTCGAGTTCTTAGGGCTGATGTCTAATTGATTTTAAAATTAAAGGCTTAGGTCAATGCAGGATGCTGGTTGGTTATTTGTGAGCCAAGGAAGGGTGATCAAATCTCCATCTTATCTTGTTTAATTGGGTTATGCCCTTAATTTGATTTAATATAATATGCAAAAAAAAAAGAATTTCAATCAAAGGGTTCTATGCAATTTAAATTAGATGCATGCAACTAATTGTATTCTAAAAGGCTTACCTGGCCTCCAGCAATCACCAAAAAAAATAAAACTAATATGATGCGTGCTCTAAACAGTTAGGGTTTCTAATCTTATCATGAGGCTTTTAATTAGGTTTAAATGGATATTTTTAAATTAATTTAAAAATAAAATAAATAAATAAAAAGAAAAAAGAACTAGGGTTAGGATTGATCTCACCAAAATTAGATGCTTTCTTTCTTTTCTCTTTTTTTTCTACAAAATAAATAAATAAAAAAAAATTAGTAAGCAATATTTAAAAAAAATATTTATAATTAATTTATAAAAAAAATCAAAAAAATTAAAGAAAAAAATAGCATCTATTCCATCTCCAGCAATGGTGCCAAAAACTTGATAGAAATGCGATATTATCGTTAAGACATCGTGTTTATCAGTTTAATCCAACTTCTTAAAATAATTAAAAATGCATAGATAGCAGTGAGTCGGGTCGAATCCATAGAAAAGATAGTATTTTTAGATTTAAAATCTTTAATTTTTTTAAAAGAAAAAAAAAATTTAAAAATAGATTTTGAAGTCGAAAATTAAAATTATAAAGTGAAAATTAAATTATGCAAAAAAGTAAACTTGGTACTAAGATCTACTAGTTAGATCTTAGCATCTACTTATAGGAAAATAAAAAATAATAATTAAAATATATAAATTAAATTATAATAAAAATAAAGAGCATAAAATTAAAGAACATAAAAATAAATATTATATTAATTAAAATTTTATAATTTAAATACATAAAAAGAAGAAATTAAAACAAGCTGATCTCTAATCTTGGATCGACATTGACAGAAAGATGGTGTAGAAGCCCAGCTTTTCTTCTCAGCACCCATTGCTTTGAAGCAGCCTTTAACCCATAGCCTGGCTTTGCCCTGTACCAAAGCTTCACCTTGATCGGAGATGTTGATTTTTGAAGGCCTGGGGTCCTTTTTATAGAGCTAGGGAGGCTAGATATTTTTTTTGGAGGCAATGTGGGACTAAGGGTTATTTTAATCAAGAAAATAGGAAGAAATTCTAGTGAAATTCGGAATAAAATAGCCCCTCTTGAGTTCTTTTAATTCTGGCCGTTGGATGGTGATCCGATGCTTCTAAAAATACCAAAAATGGACGTGTAATAGCTTAGATCAAGTCGGATTAATTTCTGACTATTGGATCATGCTTGATGGAGGAATTTAAGCCATTGATCATGCGCCTGAGAGTTTGATCGCCGTCGGGAGCCTTCTGGACCGTCGAATGGAAGATGGAATCAAGCGCTACCATTCGATGGCGATCCGGGTGAAATCAGCAATCAAAAAAAAATGTTGACCATCCGATCTTGACCGCAAACAACCACCATCGCACGATCGCGCATTTACTATTTCCATGGACCGCATGGACCGGCTACATCGTGCATCGCAATAAATTAGCACCTTTTATTGACAAATGAAAAGATCAAAATGCCCTATGAGCCATGATGAATTTTCTGTAAACCCTTTAGGGATCTAGGTCCGCCACGTGGCAAGCTCTGATTCGCCAGTGTCTGCTGAGCTGGCTGTCCACACTGTGCTGTAGATCGGTTAATGGCTTCTGAGCTTAAGTCGGCTAGTGTGGATGGCTTGGCGCGCCAGCTTGGTTGGCTTGGCTTGGCACGTTTGGACACACCGGCTGCTGCAGCATGGCGGCTTGAGCCATTTGAGCCGTATGTTATTTTTCATTTATTATTTTTTTTTATTTCTTTAGAAATTCATATCTTTTCTGTTTTAGCTCTATTTTGTTTCAAACTTATTTTATTATGATCAAAAAAATAAGCTCTTTCCATTGATTATAAAATTTTATTTTTTAATTTTTATTATTTTTTAATTAATTTTTTAATTAATAAAAATATAAATTTCTTAAAAATTATATATAAATTGATTAATAATTTTTAAAAATTAATATAAATTAATTAATAAATTAATATTTTTAGTGATGAATTTATGGTACTTATCAGAAGCCCTAGAGAGAGGAGGCACCTTCCTTAAGCCCAAGAAGGGAGGCACCTCAGCATAAATCTAGGTGATGATATATGGTATGCTACCCTTAGAAAATGAAGATCTCTCCATATCCATGCTAAAGATCCTGGATTTTCTACAACATGGTGTTAGAGTGGTACCATAGAACAATAATTGATATTAGAGCTAGGTGATACCATGGAGATGTCATAATAAATTAATAGACAATTCTAATCTAATTAGGAGCCTAACTAAATTAGATTTAATTAAATTTAAATATGATTTAATTTTTAATCAAATTAGAAATTAGTTGTACTCAAGTCTTAATTGAACTAGGACTTATTTTTTCTTGCAATTGGCTTATCCAATAAATTAATTAGAGTTAATCCAACTAATTCCAAACCAATTCTAATTGAATCTAATTCAATTAGACTTGATCTCTGCTTGATTACTCAATCAAATTAAGTCAATTAGCAATCTAATTGCTAATCGATCCTCCAGCAATACTTGCATTAGGTCAAATAACAATCATATTAATTGTTTGATCTTAGAATGATTCTCAATCATCAAACAACTATCTGATTAGATAACAATCTCTAATGTATGTGACCCCATAGATTCGAATGTAAGCTTGTAGTATAAGAATCAATTCTTGTACCAACCAAAATGACCATCTAGCAATGGTATCCGATAGCTGGATATGTCGAATGTATGCAAAGCAATATTCTTAGAACCCTGGCCTATGGTTATCGTATAATTTATTTTCTTCATTAATAATGCTCAGGATGACATCGAGTTAGCTATCAACACTCATATAAGTCATTCATATTGTGTTTCAAAATTTTGCAAATCTTGTAACTCCTCACAAGGATTATCCAGGCCTAGATTTTGCTAAATTGAAACACAGCAAGACATTCGCTTCTTGAAGTTAATCAGAAGTGGTCAATCCTATCTTGACTCACACACCGACTCTATAAGTACTTGACTGTATCCAAAAATCTTCTAATCCTATATTAGAAATACAGATAGGTTGGCATCAAAGTACAGTGAGTTGCTTGCAAGTTATCGTGGTGATCTCAAGTCAGAGGAACACTTATACCTATTAGCCTTAACTAGCTACTTTTGACAGTAGAGTGCTACATTGATCATGTTTAGTGCAAATATACTCCTACATCTCATCTGAATGCTATACCAGTATCTCCACACTACTTGATTACAAGGATAACCAACGAATATAGCATACAATGACCTCTACTCGATAAGTTATCATCCTAATTAATAACTTATCATTTGGTTGTGAACTATTAAGAACCATCCGATAAATCTTTCTTTATCTATTAAGTATGGTTCTAAGAACTTCATCATAATTTAGAAGTTCATTTAAGGAAGATAGAACTTTTATGATGAATAAACCAAATAACTATTATTATTTGATAATTTATATACTAATTTTAATCATCTATAACTTAAATGATTGGCTTTAAGACATATTTCCTAATAGATAATTGAGTAAGGGTATTTATATTGTATTACAGCCTGTTAACATGATTTAGTCCTCTGGTAAACATCCTAGAATAAATGATGTGTCTGAATTCTATCTTTGGCACTGTAGGCTAGGTCACATTAACAAGAATAGAAAAAATAGATTGGCTTAAGAAGAAATTCTTGAAGTCAATGATTGTGAATCACTTCCAACATATGAGTCCCATCTTCTTGGTAAGATGATCAAGTCATCTTTTACTGAAAAGGATGAGCAAGCCAGTGAACTCCTGGGTCTAGTACATATTGATGTATGTGGATGCATGAGCTCAAGTGCTAGAGATGGATATTTTTACTTCATAATATTCACTGACGACCTATCTAGGTATGGGTACATCTACTTGATGAAACACAAGTTAGAATCATTTAAAATATTCAAACTATTCCATAATGAGGTAGAAAAGTAGACTAAAAAGAGTATTAAAACTCTTTGATCTGATTGAGGAGGTGACTACCTTTCTAGTAAATTTCAAACATATCTAGGAGAGAATAGGATTCTCTCCTAATGGACTCCTTCTGGAACACTACAGCATAATGGTGTATCTAATAGGAGAAATCGGATCTTATTGGATATGGTTCGATCTATGATGGGATTTGTTGGTCTATCGATCTTCCTTTGGGGATATACACTCAAGTCAGCTTGTTACATTCTAAATCGGATTTTGATGCATGCTAATCTATTGCTATGGCAAGTGCACAAGTTGATCAAGTAATAAAATGAATTAGTAGAATATCATCCCTAGAGGATTGAAAAATAAGTACTGAAAAATTTTTTCTTAAACTTTATTTAAAAAATTAATTTTATAGAAATAAAGAAAATAAAAAATAAAAAATAATTAAGAAAAATTGCAAGAAAATAAAGAGGATTTAATTATTAGGGTTGAATTCAAGAGTAGTAGGATACTAAGGCAATCAGTTTACCAACTCAATCAATATAATATTCAAATAATCATGCAAATTAAGTCAATTTTATTTCATGTGACAGCGGAGTCTCCTAAGATATTCACTATCCTTTGGTCTAGACGTAGCATAACTATTAATACTTATTAATTATCCTTGGGTTCAGGCATAATTTAAATAAATATTGATGCTCTAAGTTTTATGAAATCCTCTAATTAAAATACGCTATGTCTAAAGCACACTAAAATTACTGCATGTATAAGAATCTTAATCTAATTCTTAATACAAGATATATAAATCAAGAAATATTAATATAGACGTACTTGATCTGCATCATCTATATCCATCAAATTAATTAGAAGATGGCTAGTAATCTAAAAGCATTAAGAATATATTTATATACTCCTCATGAATAAAATTTAAATTTAAAATCCAATCATACTAAATATTGCATCAAAAGAGTGGCTACACCTTAGCCTTAGTAAAAGAAATTTAGTTCATGATAAATAAAATAGCAAATAGAATAAAAGACATGAGAAAATCTAAACATAAATTGCTTGTTGCTAAGTTTTGCTGATCGTTGCTCTTGGCATGGAGAAATTGATGAAGGAGAGAGCTGCCTAATGTGCTGGATGTCAGAAGATGAATAGAGAAGAAGGAAAGAAGGAAGAAGAAAAACTCTTTTCTTTGATCAAACTCTCCTTTTAAAACCCTCACTTTTCTCTTAGATCTCCTCCTCTAATTCTTTTCTAAAAAATTCTAGTCTAATTTATGCTCTATAGCTCTCTGTTCATGTTCTTCTCACCATGTTTTGTTCGGCAATAGAAGGGCTTTTTATTGGCTAAAAGTGGTTCTTGATGAGAATTCCTAAAGAAATCAAGATTAAGACTCCTAGAACAAGTCGAAGGAAACCTTGGATCGATTTTGATCATCAGATCATGATCAAACAAACCAAAAATTCCTTAAAAACCATGATTAAACTCCTAGATCTGGTCAAAGTAAATTTTGACCGTTAGTTCAAAGCCGATGATGAATCTTGGGTCGTCGAATCATGCTAATGGGCTTCAATCATTTAATAAAAACCAGAATCAACCATCGCTATTGGATCTTGACCACCTCATCCCTCAGTCGTTCGTTAGTGCCTAAATCCCAGCCATTAGATCAAAACTAGTAGCTACCTAAGCCATCCGATCACACCATCCCCTGTGTAGACTATGCATTGCATAGACCCGCACCTACCATAGCCCGCCTGCCATGCAAAATACTGAAACTACCCCATGCACTGCGTGAAATAAATCATAGATCCTTAAAGGGTCAACAGTGCTTCTTTTACTATTCTAGTCCATGCTGGACTAGAATGGGCCATCATGCATGCGTGATTCACGTGCGCACTAGTTCATGGGCTATTTGCAGTCGGGCTGGCTGATTTCAAGCTCATTTTTGAGCCGATTTGATCTGGACCGGCTGGCTATTATTTTTTCTCTTTTTTTTTCTTTTAAAACTTGATTCTAGGGCCAATTAAAGTCTGTTTTGCTTCAAATTTATTTTATTTGAATCAGAAAATTAAGCTCTTCTCATTAGCAAGCTTCTTTCTTGCATAAGATAAAAATATTAATTTCTTAAAAATAAAATAAATTATTTTATAATTTAATATTTTTATTATTATATTTATAACACTTATCACACCTCCCAACTTAGTCATTGCTAGTCCTTTAGCAATGTATTATTTAATATTAATTAATTACCATATTTTAATAAGATCCTCCATCACAAAAATAGATCTAGAATTAAAGTTCAAAAAGTTTAGCAAGTACCACTGATTAAGTATTGAGCTTCAGAAGTAAATTTCATAGTCAGTATAATCAGAAACTTTCTTAGAGTATATCTAACGATCTACAGCACTTGTATTAGTGATGGCTAACTTAACATTTTGATGCTAACTTAAAGGATAAATATTTTTTTTATCATCTATTTTGATTAATTTTTTATACACTCCTAAGTTAGGCTCATGAATTAAGGTATCTTTCACATTGCCTCTTTTTTTTTTTGGTGCTCAGCATCCTAGCCTTCCCTCCACCATTTGACATGAACCTCCATACCTGATCTAGGTGTAGAGACCTAGTTACTAAGCTTCGAGCAATCCATATATACTCTATTTTTTGGCACTTTTATTTTAGACAGGTAGCACTTTCTTTAAATTTAAGTTTCTTTAATTGGAATGTATATTAACCACCAATTTTCAATAATAATAGAATCCTTAGTTAGCCTTATAATTAACACTTACTTTACTTTGTTAATGTGCATGTGCAATTAGAAGTGCTAATAGTCTTTAAATGATCTAAGTAGGCTGCTAAAAGTCTGACCAACTAGTCTACTTCTTCACTCGCTACATTTATTAGCAAATACTACTAACTTTTATGCTTCTTTTAGTCTATCTTGTTTAAGATTTTCTTTCTTGACACATGATTTATTTTTATTTTTTTCAAAAATTTTAAATTTTTTTTAATAAAAAATTTTAATAAATTTTTTTCTATCCCTCAACTTAATCAATATTATATCAATAGAGAAAGAAAAAATAAAGGTATAATAAAGGACAGGAAAGAATACACCTGACTCAGTCCAAACTGATTCTTTAAAATTTTGCAAACTAGCTTGAGCTCTCCTTTAGTTTTCTCTACAAAATTGAAAATATACACTAGAGCCATAAAAGAGCAATAAAAAACTATGAAAAATAAAAGAAAATGATCAAAACTTAAAAGAAAAAGAAACAACCTATTGATAAGAGCACGATGTTATCATTAGGACACCATATTTACCAATTTAATTTTGATTTTTTTAATCAACTAAAAATAGGTAGCAAGTAGTGAATCAGATTGAATCCATAGAGAAGGCAGTATTTTAATTTTAAAATCTTTGATTTTATAGAAAAAAAGAAAAAAAAATAGTTTTGAAAATAAAGTTAAAGTTGAAAATAAAATTATAAAATAAAAAAAAATTAAATTATGCAAAAAAATAAACTTGGTACTAAGATTTATTAGTTAGATCTTAGCATCTATTTACAATAAAAATAAAATACAACAAACTTAATGTATAAAAATTAAATTATAATTAAAAATAAAGAGCTAAAATTTTAATAGCTGGAAAGTAAATTTTGTATTAATTAATAGTTTAGAATTTAAATACATGAAATTAAAAAAAAATTAAAAATAAGTTGATCTTCATCTTGGATCGGCGTTGGCATTGAGATGGTGTAGAAGATAGCTCTTCCTCTCGGCACCATCTATCTCGAAGCAATCTTGAACCCAAGTATGGCTCTACCCTTTATCAAACTCCTTCCATGATCGAAGACACTTTGATTTGATGGCTTGGAGGTTCTTAAATAGGTGTTGGAGGGTTGGATCCTTTGTTTCTAGCCAATGTGCGATTATAGAGGAGTTTTGATTAGAAAATATGAAGAAATCCCATGAAAAATAAGATTAAAAGAATCCCTGGATCGAATTCTGTTGAGTTTTGTGAATTTTGGCTATTGGATTTTGATCAAATGATCCAAAAAACTTCAAAAATCAATGTATAATAGTCTAGATCAAGTTGGATTCAATTTTGACCATTGGATTGGGCTTGATGGAGCATTTTTGATTGTTAGATCTTGATCTGGATGCTTGATCACCATCGAGATGAATACCGGCCATTGGATCATCATCTGGGATGTATGCAGCCATCCAATCGAAGCAACATCAGCTATCCTATTTGAATCATAGTAGGAAATAACACGGGCCATCAGATCTTGATTTGGACAAAATTTGGCCTTCAGATCGAACTCTAAAGCATTCGGAGCCATCGTATTGCATAGATGGAAGGGATGAAATTCGAATTAGAACAGGAATTTAAAAAACTCGACCATCTGATCTGGACTGCAAACCACCACTACCATCGGATCACGCATCACTGTTCATATGGACTGCGATGGACTGGCCATTTTGTAGACTTGAGCCAATTAGCATGCAGCATGGGCATGAAATGATCAAAATATCCTTCCTTAGAGGTCTACCATGAGCTGCAATAAAATTGACGTCATGCTGACATCAGCGATGCATGGGGTTAGTCGACGTTTTGAGCGACTTGTGGCACGCGGCTGGGTCTCTCTGTCTTGAATGCACTGACTGATTTGGATGTGCCAGTTGATCTAAACACGCTGGCTTGGCTGAGTGAGCCGGCTGAGCCATTTCATTTTTTTTATTTTTTTTAATTTCTTTGAAAATTCATATCGGATCTGTTTTAACTCCGATTTGCTCTAAATTTATTTTATTATGATCAAAAAAAAGAGCTCTTTCTATTAATAAAATATTTTCTAAAAATAATAAATAAAATATTTATTTTTTAAAAATAAAAATAAATTAATTAATAAATTAATAATTTTATTGGTGTTTTTATGGTAATTATCACATCCTTCAACTTAAATTTTGCTCATCTTCAAGTAAAAAAGAATTTAGTTTTAGATACCGTTTAAGCTTTAGAGTTTTAAATTTTGTTCAAGTAATTTTCAAAATGGCCATTGATGTTCAGTAGAGCTTAAGTGAGATATATAATTGGAGTATTAATACTTATCCAATATTAAAATTAAATGAAGAATATTAAATTATTTTAAACTTTTTCTAAAATTATCTCTATCTTAATCTCTGAATCATCTAAACTTTCATATGGGCAAGTATATTATTACTTTTGCCCTTCATTTATTGATTTTTATTTTTACATTGCTCATTTTTTGATGTGAATATTATTGCTTACTTATATAACGAGATTGGGTTACTTGATAAAAAATTAATATATATATTTTTTAATATTATACCATTATTTAGTGACTTAATTTTTTAAGCTTTTTATTCAATCCATGTAGCGAGTCTTGGCCCAATGACTTTCAAACCAGTTGGCTTTAAAGCACTAGGTATAAAATATCCCTCGGGCTTACTAGCTCGAATCAAATAGGCTACGAGTTAAGACTAGCTTTATAATGAGCTTACTTATTTTTCTCATCTTTCGATGCAAAACTCAATGCTTGCTTAGGCAAAGAGGCCCGATTACGCAGTAAAAAATATTTAAAAACTATTTTATTTTATGAGTGAATTTTTTTTAATATATGAAGAAACGTATAGTTATCCTATACAAGTCCATAAAAAGTAGACTCTTCTTTGATGCTCGTAGAAAAAATCAAAAGTGCTCAAAGAAAAATATTTTAGAATTAACTCTTTATTGAATTTTCTTAATACTTGATTCCTCAATATCTCATAAATTTTTTGATTTGTGCATTAATTTTTTTTTAAAAAATGCTTAGTTCAACTTAATTTTTAAGCATAATCGGGTGTCTAAATGCTAAATACTAACTTCTTCGAGGACTTATTAATTTTTTTTTAAAAAAAATTATTATTTTTTTCTTTAACTTAATCGACATTATCATCAATGAAGAAAAAAAGAAAAAGGATGCAATAAAGAACAAGAAGGAATACACCTAACTCGATATATTTATGGTCCAACATATGCCTTTGAAAATTTGGACTTTTCCTCCAACTTATTCAAAATGACCTAAAAAGAAAATAAACTACAAAGATAAATTAGACACAAGAAAACTAAATATTGGGTTGCCTTCCAACAAGTGTTAAGTTTATCGTCTTCAGCTAGATACAAGGTAGCTTAGTTATCCCATATCAAATATTGAATTGATAAATTTCAATAGTTTTAGATTGTCAATCTCAGGTAGATAGTTTGTGATCCCATTATTGATATATTCATTATTAATTTTAGGAAGATAGTTCATGATCTCATTCTTAGACCCTTGTTTGTCAAGAATTTTTTCTATTTATTATTCTAGAATGCTCATGAATTAAGTTTTTAGATCAGGAGTTGAGTTTAATACAATGGGTATTGGAAGGATGTCTAAAGGCAGGTTTAATGCTAGAGATAAATTAATATGATCTTACTTAAATAACTTCATTGACACTTCGTTGCATGTCTCATGGTTTTTGTAAGAAGAACCGACTTCTAGGGCTGAAGGAAACAGGACTTCAGGTTTATAGGTTTTGGATAAATCATCTATTTTTTTCTTTCCTATGTCTATCTTATTTAAATTGGAACAAGCATCAATACTAGTTTCGATCTCGGGTTCTTCTATATGGTTAGTCTCAATACTAACCTCTTCTTCTAAATTTTTATTTTGGCTAGTATCAGTATTAGCCTCTCTCACCTGATCTTGGTATGAGTCCATAAGAATTCTATAACTTTTAAGTTCAGAAATTACTTTGGCATTCTCTAATTGGGGATTCTTAGGTGGAACATTGGATTGATAATTTAGTCTAGGTAGTTGGTAGATAATAGGTAGGTTGTTTATATGAATAAGTTGGCTCGATAATTGATCTACTTCTCTCCTTATAGTAGACTCAGCTAATTATCCTATTTGTGCTTCTAGCCTGATGATGGATTCCTATTGATTTAGAATCGATTGTTGTTGAGTTAGAATTAATTGTTGAAGTTGATTAAACCTATCATCGGCTAGATTAATCAATTGAGGAGGTAGATATGATGGCTGATTATAATGTAGGGACTAAAAAAACTGACTAGGCTGACCACTATTATAGGCATAGTTTTGATATTGGGACCTATTTAGATCTGAGCATGAGTCTATTGAGATATCCAAGAAAAATTAGGGTGGTTCCTTCAATTTGGATTATATGTATTTAAAAAAGAATCATTAATCAACTTGAAGTAGCCTTGAGTAGCTTGGACTTGATCTTAGATATAAGATAGAAATTGTGCAGCCATAGAACATTCACTCATATGATGGATTAGACTAGCACAGATTAAATAAATCTCTTGATAATTAGAGGATGCTGTGAATTATGCAGGAGATTGTTGACCTAGGATTAGGAGTTGATCTAATTTCTATGCAAGCAGATCTACTTTATTTATCAAGTTCAAATCAATCTTAGAACTAAATTCTGGATGTTTAAATTCATGGATCCCTATCCATTTTTGGTAGAAAGATAATGAAGCATGGTTAATTGAGTTTTCACTCGGGATTTCAAATAAAGCATAGGGTTCATCCTCACTTTTGTTCATGAATGCACCTCCACAAGATGCATCTACCATTTGTTTATAATGATCTCCTAAATCCTCATAGAAAGCTTGAACTATTTGCCACTTAGATAGACCATGATGTGGATATTTTCTAAGAAGTTTCTTAAGTCTTTCGCATGACTCATGAATTTGTGCCCCTGAAAGCTTAGCAAATTCAATGATAGCTCGCCTCATGGTATCGGTTCGACCTATAGGATAAAATTTCTTAAGAAATTTACTTTGCAATTCAGCCCAAGTTTTGATTGATCTCCCTATTGTGCCAAGCCAATACTTGGCTTTATCTTTTAATGAAAAAGATAATAAAATTAGTCTAAAGGCATCATCAATCAAATTTTGAATTTTCACCATAGCGCATATTTCTAAAAATTCATCCAAATGCTTATAAGGATCTTCATCGGTGTTCCCATAGAAGGATGAGAGCATCTAGATTATGGTCGACTTGATCTCATAGTGGGTAGCATGGATATTAGATAATTGGATACAAGTCGATGGATTTTGAATGAAAAAAATAAAATATTCCTTCATCTATCTAGGTGGTTCTCTAAAATTTTCAACCATTTGATTATTGGGTTTAATATGGTTTAGCCATTTAATTTTATGATTGGATTCAAGTAGGTCAAAAAAATAATCTCCTACCGTGCATGTACTACTGCAATCCTAATATGTGGTTCAAAATTTTTTTATTATTATCATTATTATTATTAATTTTTTTTATAATTTTTTTATTTTTTATTATATTATTATTTTATTATTTAGTTTAATTTATTTTATTTTATGTTAATTTATTTTTATTATATTATATTTTATTTTATTTTATTTTTAGAGGAGAAAAGGAGAAGAGAGAGAAAAGTTCTAAAGAAGAGATCCTAAGGAGTCCTAGAGCTAAGAAGAGAGAGAGAAATTAGGGTTTAATTAGGTTTGATATTGGTTAGCAATCAGGTTAGGCAAACAATCTTGACTAAGGATTATTCTAGATATAGATAGCTCCTAACTGCCAAGGTCACCTTCAAGCCCTCCAAGTATAAGATCAACCACTTAACTAGTCAGGTAAGTATAAGGTTCATGGGAGTCCTCCCGTTGCTTATCTTAGACACCAATTATACTTGACCAGGTAAGCTAACATAACTAATTATAAACCATCTTTCTTCGAACCCAGTCATCCCTGAACTACTTACCTTAGACACCAGTCAAACTGACTAATTCTAATCTAGTACAACTTTTAGAATTTCTTATCCTAATGAGCTTGAGTTTCTAGGATCGATGTCTAATTGATTTTAGTTTAAAGGATTAGGTCAATGTAGGATGATGGTTAGTAGTTTGTGAGCCAAGAAAGGGTGATCAAATTTTCATCTTATCTTGTTTAATAGGTTGTACTCTTAAGTTGATTTAAGATGAATATAAATAATCACTTTCAAATAAGGGTTTTTATGCAACTAAATTAGATGTATGAAATTGATTAGACTTGAGAAGCTTACCTTATCTCTAGCGATCATGAAAAATATAAATAAAAATAAAAATAAAACTAATATAATGGATGCTCTAGGTAATTAGGATTTTTATTCTTGTCATGAAGCTTTTAATTAGATTTAAGTTGATATTTTTAAATTAATTTAAAAATAAAATAAATAATAAAAAAAGAGATATAGGGTTAGGTTTGATCTCACCAAACAAAATTGGATTGGAGGCTTCCTTCTTGCTTTAATTTTTTATTTTTTTTATAAAATAAATAAAAAAAGTTAGTAAAAGAAATTAAAAATTTATTTATAATTTATTTTATAAAAAAATCAAAGAGATCAAAAACTTTAATGTCCGTGCCTTTCTCAGCAACGGGCCAAAAACTTGGTACATTTGCTAGAATTATTCTTAATTTATAATAAAATTAAAGAAATCAAAAAAAAATTAGCATCTATGCCTTTTCCGGCAATAGTGCCAAAAACTTTCATAAGAGCATGATGTTGTCGTTAGGACATCATGTTTATCAGTTTAATTCTAACTTCTTTAATTGATTAAAAATAGATAGCAAGTAGTAAATTGAGTCAAATCCATAGAGAAGGCAGTGTTTTAATTTTAAAATCTTTGATTTTATAGAAAAAAAAAGAAAAAAAAAATTTTAAAAACAAAGTTGAAGTCAAAAAAGAAAATTATAAAATAAAAAGTAAAAATTAAATTATGCAAAAAAATAAATAAGTACTAAAATTTACTAGTTAGATCTTAGTATCTACTTGCAATAAAAATAAAGTGCAATAAAATTAAAGTGAATAAATTAAATTATAATTAAAAATAAAGAGCTAAAATTTAAATAGCTGGAAATATAAATTTTATATTAATTAAAAGTTTAAAATTTAAATACATAAAATTTTAAAAAAATAAATAAAAATTAAAAACAAGCTGATCTTGATCTTCGATCGGTGTTGGCATTAAGATGGTGTAGAAAATAGCTCTTTCTCTTGGCATCGTCTACCTCGAAGCAATTTTGAACCCAAGGATGGCTCTGTCCTTTACCAAACTCCTCCCATGACTGAAGACACTTTGATTTGATGGCCTGGGGGTCCTTAAATAGGTGTTGGAGGGCTAGATCCTTTGTTTCTAGGCAATGTGGGATTGTAGAGGAGTTTTGATCGGCAAATATGAAGAAATCCCATGAAAAATTGGATTAAAAGTGTCCCTGGATCGAATTCTATTGAGTTCTATGAATTCTGGTCGTTGGATTTTGATCAAACGATCCAAAAAATATCAAAAATCGATGTATAATAGCCTAGATCAAGTTGGATTAAATTCTGTCCATTGGATCAAGCTTGATGGAGCATTTTTGGCTGTTAGATCTTGATTTAGATGCTTGATTGCCATCGAGATGAATACTGGCTATCGAATCATCATCTGGGATGCACAGCCATCCGATCAAAGCAACAGCAGTTGTCCTATTTGAATCACAGTAGGAAATAACACGAGCTATCGGATCTTGATTTGGGTGAAATCTGGCCATCGGATCAATCTCTAAAGCATTCGGAGCCGTTGGATCATGCAGATGAAAGGGATGAAATTCGAATCAGAACAGGAAAAAAACTCGACCATCGGATCTAGACCGCAAATCATCGCTACCATCAGATCATGCATCACTATTCATATGGACCGTAGTGGATTGGGTGTTTTATAGACCTGAGCCAGTCAGTGCAAGGCATGGGTGTGAAATGACCAAAATACCCTCCCTTAGAGGTCTACCGTGAGCCTTGATAAAATTGACGTCACGTTGACGTCAGCGACGTGTGGGGTTAGTTGACATTCTGAGCAGCCTGCAATGCATGGCTAGGTCTCTCTGGCTTGAACGCACTGGCTGATCTGAACGCGCCGACTTGGTTGAGCAAGCCGGCTAAGCCATTTCATTTCATTTTTTTTATTTTCTTTAAAAATTTGTATCGGATCCATTTTAGCTTCGATTTGCTTCAAACTTATTTCATTGTGATTAAAAAAATAAGCTCTTTTCATTAATAAATATATTTTCTAAAAATAATAAATAAAAATAATTAATTTTTAAAAATAACTATAAATTAATTAATAAATTAATAATTTTATTGGTATTTTTATGGTACTTATCACCTATCTAGTAGTTCTGATTTATAATCATCTGCTTGACTTTCTTGGAGCTTTAGACTAGATCTTGAAATTGGAGGACTTCCTTCTCTCTCTCAAAACTTCCACTAGTATAATGTTTCAGCCTATGTCTATTTACCTTAAAAGTACCTTTTGCTTCGTTAGAGATCTCCACTGCTCCATATGGAAAAACTTTAGTAATTATATAGGAACCAGTCCATCTTGATTTTAGCTTTTTTGAAAATAAATGTAGCCATGAACTATATAGGAAAACTTGTTCTCTCATGGAATTCTCTTTTTTACAATCTTATCATCATGCCATTTCTCAGTACGTTCTTTATAGATTCTGAATTCTCATGGGTATCATGATGAAACTTATCCATTTCATTTAACTGCATCAACCTATTCTTTTTTGATTGAAGAATCTTATAGGCTATCTTAGTTGGATCGAAATGTCCTCCTACCTCCCGGTCATGATAATAGTGTAGAATTTTCTCCATCTCTTCTTTCGAAACACATATTCTAATGACCTGACCTGATATAGCATAAAGGCGCTCATCTGGAAATTCCTCCTTGATAGGATAAATATCTAAATCCTTTTTTGTGACATTTTCCAGCTTGAAAGGTGATCAGCAACTGAATTTTCTATGCCTTTCTTGTCTTTGATTTCCAAATCATACTCTTTTAGCAGAAGAATCCACCTAATCAATCTAGATTTTGCATCTTTCTTGGCAAGGAGATATTTTAGAGCTACATGCTCAATATATACAATAACTTTGGATAAAATAAAATAGGAATGAAATTTATCTAATATAAATACTACTGCCAGGAGCTTCTTTTCTATAGTTGTATATTTTTGTTGGGCCTCTATCAAAGTACGGCTAGCATAATAAATAGTCTGAAAAATCTTATCATTTCTTTGATCAAGTACTGCTCCTATGGCTGTATCACTAGTATCACACATCAGCTCAAAAGATAGGAACCAATCTGGTGCCACTACAATAGATGTTGTGACCAGCTTCTTCTTGAGGGTGTTGTATGCCTACAAATACTCATCAGTGAAATAAAAAGAGATATCTTTACACAATAGATTAGATAGAGGTTTAGAAATTAGAGTGAAATCCTTTATAAATCAATGATAAAATCCAGCATGACCTAAGAAGCTTGTAATAGCCTTTACTAAGGTCAGTAGAGGTAATTTTTTGGTTACCTCAACCTTAGCTCTATCCACTTCAATTTTCTTATATGAGATCTTGTGGCCTAGCACTATGCCTTCTTGCACCATCAAATGACACTTCTCCCAATTTAAGATAAGATTAGTATCCTCACATCTTTGTAAAACAAGAGACAAGTTATACAGCCATTTATCAAATGTAGATCCTAAAACAGAAAAATCATCTATAAAGATCTTAAGAAAATCCTTAATCATGTCATGAAAAATAGCTATCATGCATCATTGAAAAATAGCTGGTGTATTATACAAACCGAATGGCATTCTCCTAAAAGCAAATGTACCATAGGGACATGTAAACGTAGTTTTCTCTTGATCCTTAGGTGCTATGGTAATTTGATTATAACCTAAATAACCATCTAGAAAATAATAAAAGTCATGCCTAGGTAATCTTTCTAACATCTAATCTATGAATGGAAAAGGATAATGATCTTTCCTAGTTGCATTATTTAATTTTCTATAATCCATGCACACTCTCCATCTAGTCATAGTCCTAGTGGGAATTAATTTATTATTATTATTTTGAACTACAGTAATCCTATCTTTCTTAGGAACTACTTGAACAGGACTCACCCAAGAACTATCAAAGATAGGATAAATAATACCTGCATCAAGTAGCTTGATTACCTTCTTTTTGACCATTTCTTGCATCTTTGGATTGAGTCTTGTTTGGGATTAGACCGTAGTCTTATAATAATCCTCCATGAGAATTTTGTGCATACAAATTAAGGGATTGATTTATTTAATGTCTGCTATGGTCCATCCAAACACCTTCTTATGTTCTTTTAGCACTCTCAATAACTTCTCTTCCATTAATCCTATTAAAGAGGAAGAAATAATAATGAGTAAGTGTGAAGAACCTTCTAGAAAAATATATTTTAAATGAGAAGGAAGAGGTTTAAGTTCAAGAGTAGGTGGCTCTTCAATTAATGGCTTTGGAAAAGAGGTAGATGATCTTTATAGCTCTTCAAAATGTGGTCTATATATGCATGGAATGAATGGCCTAGCCTCCAACAATCTTATGCACTCTAATTGCCTTTTATCTTCAACCGAACCCTCTTGTGATTGGACAATGCAAGTCTTAATAGGGTCCTCAAACCTATTTTCTGAAAAATACTCATGTACTAATTTATCAATATCATCAATTCAAAAATAAGTTTGATTATCATAAGGATATTTAATAGCCTTAAAAACATTAAAGGTAACTTGCTCCTCTTAGACTCTATGAATTAATTTTTCTTATTGAACATCAATTAAAGCTCCTTCAGTAGCTAAAAAGGATCTCCCTAGAATAAGAGGTACTTTAATATCTTCTTCCATGTCTAGAATAATAAAATCAATAGAAAAAATAAATTTATTTATCTTTATCAAGACATCTTGCACTATATCTCTTGAATATTTGATGGATCTGTCTGCTAGCTAAAAAGTGATAGTAGTAGGCTTTGGTTCTCCAAGGCTCAGCTTTCTAAAAATAGAGAAAGGCATGAGGTTAATACTTGCTTCTAAATCGCATAGAACCTTGTCGAAACTACAATCATCAATAATACAAGGGATAGTAAAACTCTCTAGATCTTTTAGCTTCTATGATAATTTATTTTGAAGTATTGCTGAGCATTCTTTATTTAAATTTATAGTCTCATGCTCCTTCAGCTTCTTTTTATTGCTTAGAATTTTTTTAAAAAACTTAGCATACCTGGGCACCTGAGTGATAGCATCTATAAAAGGAATATTAATATATAAATTCTTTAAAATTTTAAAAAAGTTTGAAATTTTCTTATCTAGATGTTGTATTTATCTCTCTGGGAATGGTAGTGGTGGCTTATAGGGTTTTACATCTGGATTAGCAAATTTTATACCTAGGGACCATCTATCTGCTGGTTGTTTTGGTGACTGACAAATTTTAGTTGGCTGTTTTATACTTTTCTCATCAGTCTCTTTCTTCTAATGTGGCTCTTCTAGCTCTTTACCACTTCTTAATGTGATAGTATTGATTTGCTTCCTTAGATTGGTCTACGTATTGCTAGGCAAGAATCCTTATGGTCTTTTGGAGATTATCTTGGCTATTTGATTCACTTGCATCTCCAAATTTTGAATCACTACTGCTTGATCCTACCTAAGCTTTGTTTCCAGGTTTCAAATGGCTGCTTCTTGATTTTGCATAAATTTAGTCTCCATATTTCGTATGGCTGCTTCTTGGTTCTGCATAAATTTAACCATCAGCTTTTCCATTTCAGGCTTTCTCTCAGGTACTTGGAATCCTGGGGATGGTTGTTATGCTATATTTTTATTACTTCACGAGAAGTTTGGATGCTATCTCCACCCTTAATTATATGTATTAGAGTAGGGATTGTTTCGCTATGGTCTGAAAAAATTACCAACATAGTTAGCTGTATCAGAGGCTTTAGCAAAAGGATTACTTGTCTGGTAGTTGCTTGTATCATATCCTCCTCCACATAACTCACATGTGATACTCTATATATGCATAGTTGATCCCTTCATATTGTTTACTTCGGCTTTAAGGGTTGTAATCTCAACTAATAAGGCTAGAACGCAATCTACTCCTTGCATAGTTGCTGGTCTTCTCGGCATCATGTGATCTATTTGCCATTGCTAGCTATTTGATGCCATGTCATCTATCAGATCAAAGGCTTTCTCCTCTGTTTTATGATTAATGGTACCTCCTACTGTTGCATCAATCATAAAATGATTAGTAGGAGATAAACCATTATAAAAAATTTATACCTGAAGCCAAACAGATAGTTGATGATGTGGACATCTCCTCAGCAGCTCTTTAAATTGTTCCTAAGCCTTATATAGTGACTCCATCTCCATCTGCACAAAAAAAGTAATATCATTGCACATTTTTGCAATCTTGGAAGGTGAAAAGTACTTGGCCAAAAATTTTTGGGCTAGGACATCTCAAGTAGTGATAGAACCTACAGAAATAGAATGAAGCCAATTTTTAGCTTTATCTAATAAAGAAAAAAAAATCTTAACCTAATGGCATCATCTAACACCCCTTAGTTTTAAAAGTATCACAAAATTCAAGAAAATTAGAAATATGGGCATTCGGATCATCATGCATGTGCTCAGTAAAATGGCTAGTTGATTGAATTATTTGGATCATCGTTGGCTTTATTTTAAAGTTATTTGCTCGCACAAACGGTCTCCTGATGCTCAAGATTGCATCAGCTATAGATGGTATGATATAATCATTTAATGAATGATGTGCCACTCGAATAGCTTCTTACTATCCCTGTGTTCCCATATCTAATCCCATATTAACATCATCTAGATCTTCAATCATCATGTTTCTTTCTTGATTTAGTTTTCTAATGGTCCTCCCTATTTCTGGATCAAAAGGTACTAAGTCATTATATCCAGTACGTGTCATGCACCGAACATAAATCTAAAAATAAAATAAAATTAAAAATTAAAAATTAAATTCTAAAATAAAGCAAGGATCAAAATTTTAATATTATTTTAGATACAATCCCCGACAATGGTGCTAAAAACTTGATGCATGCTAATATATCACTATGGCAAGTGCACCAATCGATCAAGTAATAAAATGAATGAGTAGAGTATCATCCCTAGAGGATTGAAAAATATGTACTAAAAATTCTTTTCTAAACTTTATTTAAAAAATTAATTTAGAAGAAATAAAAAAATAAAAAGAAATAATTAAGAAAAATTGCAAGGAAATAAAAAGGGTTTAATTATTAGGATTGAATTCAAGAGCAGTAAGATACTAAGGCAATCGGTTCACCAACTCAATCAATACAATATTCAAATAATCATGCAAATTAGGTTAATTTTATTTTATGTGACGGTGGAGTCTACTAAGATATTCATTATTCTTTGGTCCAGGCATAGCAAAACTATCAATACTTATTAACTACCCTATGGTTCAGGCATAATTTAAATAAATATTGATGCTTTAAGTTTTATAAAACTCTTTAATTAAAATATACTACATCCAAAGTGCACTAAAATTAGCACATGCATAAGAATCTTAATCTGATTCTTAATACAAGATATAAATCAAGAAGCATTAACATCAACGTACTTGATCCATATTATTTATATCCATCAAATCAATTAGGAAATGGCTAGTAATCTAAAAGCATTAAGAATAGATTTATATACTCCTCGTGAATAAAATTTAAATCTAAAATTCAATCAAACTGAATATTGCATCAAAAGAGTGGCTATACCTTAGCCTTAGTAAAAGAAATTTAGTTCATGATAAACAAAATAGCAAATAGAATAAAAGACATGAGGAGATCCAAACAAAAATTGCTTGTTGCTGAGTTTTGTCCATCGTTGCTCTTAGCATGGAGAAATTGATGAAGGAAGAGCTGCTTGATGTGTTGGACGTCAGAAGATGAATAGAGAAGAAGGAAGAAGAAAAACTCTCTTCTTTGATCAAATTCTCCTTTTAAAACTCTCACTTTTCTCTCAGATCCCCTCCTCTAATTCTTTTCTAAAAAAATCTAGTCTAATTTATGCTCTATAGCTCTCTATTCCTATTCTTCTCTCTAGGTTCTGTTTGGCAACAGTAGGGTTTTTTATAGGCTAAAAGTGGTTCTTGGTGAGAATTTCTGAAGAAATCAGGATTAAGACTCCTGGAACCAGTTGAAGGAAACCCTAGATCGATTTTGATTGTTAGATCATGATCAAACGGACCAAAAATTCTTTAAAAATCATGATTAAACTCCCAGAACTGGTCAAAATAAATTCTGACCGTTGGTTCAAAGTTGATGATGAATCTTAGGTCATCGGATCATGCTGATGGGCTTTAGTCATTTAATCAAAATTGGAATCAACTGTCGTCATTGGATCTTGACCGTCTCATCCCTCAGCCATTCACTAGCACCTAAATCCTAGCCATTAGATCAAAACTAGCAGCCACCTGAGCCATCTGATTGTGCCATCCCCTATGTAGACCGCGCGTAGACCGTGCATTGCATAGACCCATAGCAACCACAGCCCGCCATGCCATGCAAAATATTGAAACTGCCCCATGCACCATGTGAAATAAATCGTAGACCTTTAAAGGGTCTATGATGCTCCTTTTACTATTCTAGTCCATGCTGGACCAAAATGGGCTACTGGGTGTGCATGGTTCACATGCACGCTGGTTCATGGGTTATTTGTAGTCGGGCCAGTCGATTTCAAGCCAATTTTTGAGCCAGTTTGATTTGGATTGATCGGCTTTTTTTTTCAAAATAAACTTCATTCCAGGGCCAATTAAAGTTCGTTTTGCTTCAAATTTATTTTGTTTGAACCAAAAAATTAAGCTCTTCTCATTGGCTAGCTTCTTTTCTGCATAAGATCAATAAAAACATCAATTTCTTAAAAATAAGATAAATTATTTTATAATTTAATACTTATTATTATATTATATCAGTTATCAGGTTCTGAGTAAGTCTGTAGCTAAAATACCATATAAGGTATGGAAAGGGCGTAAGCTAGTACTCTCACACCTTAGAATTTGAGGGTATCCGACTTATGTCAAACATTTAGTAACGGACAAGTTGGACCTAGGTCTAATAGGTATAATTTTATAAGGTATCCAAAAGAGACCAAATGATATTATTTCTACCTCATTGATGAAGAACAAATGTTTGTCAGTCTTAAGGTAATCTTTTTGAGAAAAAAGTTCTTTGGTGAAAGAACTAATGCCTCTAAGGTCGAACTTGAGGAAGTTCGATAAACACAAGTAGCCAAACCTGAATCGAATTTGATTAGATCAAATTTGGAGTCCATTGTATCTACACCCTTAAGGTGATCTGGTAAAGTACCACGTCAGTCGGATAGATACTATAATTTTTTAGTCCGAAATGGAGATCCTATCAAACTCGATGAGAACAATAAGGATCCGATCACCTACATGGATGTAATGTAGAGACCCGACTCTGAGAAATAGCTTGAGATCATGAAATCTAAAATAGAGTCCATGAAGGTCAATGATGTATGGACATTGGTTGATCCATCCGAAGCAGTAAAACCAATAGGATGTAAGTGGGCCTTCAAGAGGAAGAGAGGCATAGATGGAAAGGTGGAGATCTATAAGGCCCATTTGGAAGGGGTATCATCAATGTTATGGTATAGACTATAATAAAATATTTTCTCTTATGGCAATGCTCAAGTCTATTCGAATTATATATGTGATAGCTGTCCATCTAGACTATAAAATCTAGTAGACGGATGTGAAGATAGCTTTTCTAAATGGAGAGCTGGATGAAGAGATGTATATGATATAATCTAAAGGATTCATATCTATAGATGAGTCTAAGGTGTATAGGCTTTAAAGGTCTATTTGTGGACTGAAATAAGCATCTCAGAGTTGGAACATATGTTTTGATAGGATGATCAAAATGTATGGCTTTGTTAAGAATGGAGAAAAGCCCTGCATATACAAGTAGACTAATGGTCTAGCAGTTGTATTCCTTGAATTGTATATAGATGATATTCTCTTAGTTGGGAGTGATGTCCCTACATTACAAGGAATAAAGATTTGGCTGTCATCATAGTTCTCCATAAAGGACTTGCGAGAAGTTTCCTACATTCTAGAAAAGAAGATCTATAGAGATAGATCTAAGAAGTTGCTCGAGTTGTCCCAATCTATGTACATAGACACCATACTAAAGAGGTTTAGAATGGAGAATTTTAAGAAAAGCTATCTACCGATAGGCCATGAAATTTTTCTCTCGAAAAAAAATTGTCCGATAGCACCTCAAGAGAGAGAGAGCATATGAGTAGAATTTCATATGCTTTGGTAGTGGATTCTATTATGTATACCATGATATGTACGCGATCAGATGTGGCATACTCACTAGGGGTAGTGAGTAGATACTAGTCTGATCCAGGAGAGAACCACTAGAAGATTGTTAAAACTATTCTTAAGTATTTAAGAAATACTAAGGACTAGTGGCTTATTTATAGTGAGTCGGATTTTAGACTTATGGGGTTTACAGACTTTAATTTGCAATCTGACCCCGATGATAGTAAAAGTATGTCAGGGTATGTATTTATCCTTAACAATGGAGCAATCTGCTGGAAGAGTTCTAAGCAGCACACTATGACCAACTCAATTTATGAGGCAGAGTATGTCACTGCATTAGATGCTACCAAAGAAGCGATGTGCTAAGAAAGTTCATCACCGAGCTCGGAGTAGCACCCTCTCTTAATGGTCTAGTTCTGCTCTACTGCGACAGCTTTAGAGCTATTGCTTAGACGAAGGAACCGAAGGCACACCAACAGATAGAGCATATTCTACGTCGCTACCATCTTGCTTGGAAGATCATGGATCAAGGTGATGTCGATTTTTAGAAGATCAATGGAAAGAAGAACCTGGCCAACCCATTCACTAAAGCCGTTGCGGTCAAGGAGTTCGACAACTTCAAGTCTAAGATGGATATTAGATACTACACTGATTAGCTTTAATCCAAGTTGAAGATTGTTGGGAATAGTATCCTAAAGCTAATCATCAATCTGTTGATGGTTAAGTTATTTCTTATATTTTTGTATGAATTATTGATAAATAAATATTATTTTGATATTTTTCATCATAAATTCTTTTCATCTTCTAATGAACTCCTATGTTGTAATGAAATCCTTAGGACTATCAACAAAGGAGAATTTGTCACTTAGTTCTTAAACCAATTCGTGACCAAATGATATGTTGTTACTAAGGACAACAATATTTATCGAGCATAGATCGTTGTGTGCCATATGGATTGGTTGTCCTCTTAACCAAGAAGTGTGGAGACACTAATATAGCTTGCAGGTGAGATATAGGAGTATATTTGCACTGAACATGATCAATTCTAAAGCCACTATCAAGATTTATTCTGATGAAATATAGGTATAAGTATCCCTCCGATCTGAGATCACCATGATGACTTTTAAGTAACTCACCGTGCTTTGATGCTAGACTACCTAAATTTCTAATTTAGTAACGAAAGATTTCTAAACATAGTTAAGTACTTAAGGAGTCAATGTGAATCAAGATGGGATTGACCACTCCGTATTTAGGAGCTATGTTCAATTATGTTTCAATTTAGTAAAGCCTTGGCCAGGATAGTCCTAATAAGGAGTTACAGGACAGATTGAAGGAACCAGATCTAGGATTTCAGGACTAAATCTTAAAATTTTTCAAGATCAGACAGTGAAAGACTAAAATAAATCAAAATTTATTTATAAAAAATAGAGAATATCTATATTTAATATCCTATTATATGATTATGGTATGAGATTAAATCAAAAATTAAAAACATAAGAAAGAATAACATGTTGATCATATCAACATGCATCTACACTACATCTAATGCAAATATGTAACAACATATCAGATCTATATTACCTGTACAAGTTAGATATTCTAACTTATTGATCCAAGCTTGAGGATGATACTCCAAGCCATACACACATCCGATCTCTAAGGGATGTCCACATGAGCCCACGAACCTCGATCAAAAGTCCTATGTAGAAAATCAGCATAGTATGCTTGTACTGTGCTAATCCTTCTTCGATGGTCAATCCAGTGCTTTCTTCTTCTAGATTTGGCTTCTCTAAAGAATAGAAGGAAGAGGAGAGATTTCAAATCTGAGACACTCTTAAAAAAATCTCAAGAAGAGGAAGAGAAGAGAAGAATAAAGCAACCCTAGAAGAAGACCCTCTTCTTCTTCTCTGTTCTCTCACCTAGACACCCAGATTAGTGTCTATGAAAATCCAACATCCAAGAGATCTCTTACCCTGGTATGCATACGCCCAAAAGCACTGTCCAAGGTCTAGAATATATCCAAAAATAATCACTCCAAAATTCATCCTATATAATGAGTTATAGAGGAGTCCTTGTTGGGTCAAATTCTTAGACTAGGAAAGAACCAATATAGCAACTAGTTGGGGTGCCCAACATTTGGGTGCCCCTTCCTTTCTTTTTCCCATGGACCACAAGAGAGAGGCACACAAAAACACTCATAAATCCATGAAAATTTTAAATAAATTTTAGGATTGTGGGTGACACAAATAAGGAAGAAGTTTTGGTTACAACAAACTCTATCTAATAGAGTTTGATTTCAAAACAACTAACCTATTTGACTTGGTCCACAATAAGGTTGCCATATAAAAAAGAAAGAGAGAAAGTGGGCATGCGTGAAGGGCCAAGGAGAAGTGGATTGAATGAACAAATAAGAGGAATAAGGCATGGGTAGGGCATGGGAGTCCAAGTGGTGCAAGATAAGAAGTCCTAGTCTCACTAGAACTTCTATTTTGACTTGGTCAAATAAGCTATTTTGAATTAAATAAAATCTAAATTAATTCAACCCAATTAGAATAGATCTTAGTCCAATTAAAATTTTAATTAAATTAGATTTAATTTAGATTTAATTTTTAATCAAATTAAAAATTGGGTTGATACTAGTCCTAATTGAACTAGGACTAGTTCTTTCTTACAATTGGCTTATCCAATAAACCAATTAGACTTGATCCAATCAAGTCCAAACTAAATCTAATTAAATTATATTTAATTAAATTTAATCTCAGTCCTCTAGCTTAATCAAATTAAGTTAATTAACAATCAAATTACTAATCAATCCTCCTACAATATTTGAACTAGGTTAAACATTAATCATATTGATCGCTTAACCTTAGAATGATTCTCAATCATTGATTAACCATCCAATCAGATTATCAACTCTAATATGTGTGATCCCATAGATTCGAACTAAAGCTGGTAGTATAGGAATAAATTTCTATACTAATCAAAGTGACCATCTAGCAATGGTACCTGACGGCCGGATAGGTCGAATGTATCGAACAATATCTTTAGAATTCATGTGGATATAGTTTTCATATAATTCATTTTCTTAAATAAAATGCTCGTAGGACACCTCATAGTTAAACTATCAACTCTAATCAAGCCGTCCACATTATATTTCAAAATACCAAATCCATCTCATGGATTACCTTGGCCAAAGTTTTGCTATATTGAAATACAGTAATACATTTTCTCCAACTTTTGGAGTGGTCAATTTCATCTTGATCACACACTAACTTTGTAAGTACTTAACTGTACCTAGAAGCCTTCCATTACTAAATTAGAAATTTAGTTAGTTTGGTACCAAAGCACAGTGAGTTGCTTGCAAGCCACTAAGGTGATCTCAGGTTTAAGAAAATATTTATACCTATATCCCATCATAGACATTCTCGATAGTAGAATGCTTTGGAGTTGGTCATATTCAATGATGATGTACCCCTACATCTTATCTGTATGCCACATTAGTATCTTCACACTCCTTGGTTAAGAGAATAACTAACCTATATGGTATACAATGACCTATGCTCAATAGACACTGTCATCCTAAATAATAGTCTATCATTTGATCGTAAATAGTTTTAAGAACTAATCGATAAATCTTCTCTTTATCGAATCTAAATAGTCCTAAGGACTTTATCACAACAATGAAGTTCGTTAGAAGATGAAAAACTTATGATAAAAAATATCAAAAATATATTTTATTAATTAATAAATTAATTATAATTATAATATAGCTCAATCGTCAATAGACTGATGATTGGCTTTAGAACATATTTTTCAACAACTTCCACTTGCCCTAAAGCTACTCGGCACAGTATCTAATACCCATATTCGACTTGTGGTTATCGAACTTTTTTATTGCCAGGGCTTTCATGAAGGGGTCAGCTAGGTTCTATTTTTCATCGATCTTCTGGAGGTCGATGTCACCTCAATCTATGATCTTTCAGACCAAATGAAAGTGGTACAGAATATACTTTATCTACTAGTGTGCCTTTGGTTTCTTCACCTGAGCTATGACACCAGTGCTGTCATAATATAGCAGGACCGAATCATCTAGTAAGGGTGCTACTTCGAGCTCGGTGATAAACTTTCTCAGCCACACAGCTTTCTTCATAGCAACTGATGCTATAATGTACTCTACTTCGTAAATAGAGTCTACCATAGTATGCTGCTTAGAACTCTTTTAGTAAATGGCTCCATCATTCAGAGTAAAGATATATCTCGACATGCTTCTACTATCATCATAGTTTGATTGAAAGCTGAAGTCTGTAAACCCAACAAGCTTCAGATCTGACTTACCATAAACCAACCATTGGTTCTTAGTATTTCTCAAATACTTAAGGATGGCTTTAACCACTTTTCAATAATTTTCTTTAGGATCAGATTGGTATCTACTCACTACTCTTAGTAAGTATGCCATGTCTGATCCTGTACATGTCATGGCATACATAATAGATCCCATTATCGAAGCATATGAAATTCTACTCATACACTCTCTCTCTTCAGAAGTTGTCGGACAATCCTTCTTAGAGAGAGAAATTATTGAAAAATATATTCTAAAGTTAATCATCAATCTATTGATGGTTGAGCTATCTTATAATTATAATTAATTTATTAATAAATAAAATATTTATTTTGGTTTTTTCATCATAAGGTATATATCTTCTAATGAACTCCATCATTGTGATGAAGTTCTTAGAACTATTTAGTTTCGATAAAGAGAGAATTTATCGATTAGTCTTTAAAACTATTCACGACTAAATGATAAGCTGTTAATTAGGACGATAGTATTTATCGAGCATACGTCATTGTATGCCATATAGGTTGGTTGTTCTCTTAACAAAAGAGTATGGAGACACTGGTATGGCACACCAGTGAGATGTATGGGTATATCGTTATTGAACATGACCAACTCCAGAGCATTCTGCTATCGAAAATTATTTTGATAGGATATAGGTATAAATGTTCCTTAGACCTGAGATCACCATAGTGGCTTGCAAGCAACTCACTATGCTTTGGTACCGGACTAACTAAATTTTTAATTTAGTGATGAAAGATTTTTGAGCATAGTCAAGTACTTATGAAGTTGGTGAGTGATCAAGATGGGATTGACCACTCCAAGAGTTGGAGAAGAATGCATTACTATATTTCAATATTGCAAAAACCTTAACCAGGATAATCCATGAGATGGATTTGATATTTTAAAATGCAATGTGGATGACCTAATCGAAATTGATAATTAAACTCTAAGGTGTCCTACAAGCATTTTGATCAAGGGGATAAATTATACAGAAATAATATCCATATGAGTTTTAAGGATGTTATTCTACACATTCGACCTATCCGACAGTTGGATACCATTGCTAGATGGTCACTTCGATTAGTATAAAAATTTATTCCTATGATATTGGCTTAGGTTTGGACCTATCGGGTTATAAACATAAAAGTTTTCAATCTGATTGGATGGTTGATCGATGATTAAGAATTGTTCTAAGATTAAACATTCAATACGATTAACGTTTGACCTAGTACAAGTATTGCAGGAGGATCGATTAGCAATTTGATTGCTAATTAACTTAATTTAATTAATCTAGAGAGCTGAGATTAAGTTTAATTAAATATAATTTAATTAAATTTAATTTAGACTTGATTGGCTCAAGTTCAATTGGTTTATTGGATGAGCAAATTGCAAGAAAGAACTAGTCCTAGTTTAATTAGGACTTGTATCAATCCAATTTCTAATTTGATTAAAAAATTAAATTAAAATTTAATTTAATTTATTTTATTTTAATTAGTTTATTAGTTGGACTAAGACATAATCTAATTGAGTTAATTAAATTTTAATTTAATTTGGTCCAAGGATCAAGTTAGATCAAGTCAAACTAAGAGTCCTAGTAAGACTAGGACTACCATCTCCATGCCCCACCTTAGTCCCAACGCCCCCCATGCCATTTTCTTTTGAATTTTTCATGGAAAATATTCTCTCCAGGCCTCTACACATGCCCCAAGTCCCTCCTTTCTTACATAGAAAATTTAAGGTAGACCAAGTCAAAGAAGGAGTTTGAGTTGATTTAAATTCTGTGGGATAGGATTTTAAGCAACTAAAACTCCTCCCTCTTTATGCCACCCACACTCCTGATTTTTTTGTGATATTTTTATGGCTTTTAAGAGAGGTTTTGTGTGATAAAACTTGATGATCCATGCAAAAAATAAAAGAGGGGGCACCCAAGAGTTGGGCACCCCAAGTCTAGCCCTATTTGGATAACCCTTGACTAGGTATTTGACCTAGTCCAGGATTCCTCTATATCTCCGTATATAAAATAAATTTTGATCTAATTTTTTCATGAATTACACATTTGAGATAGGTAATTTAGGGTGTGAAAATTTAGATAGAGAAGCCTAGGGTGTGGGATTTTATAAAGGTACCAATCAAGATGCTTTGGTGAGAGAAGAAAGAAGAAGAAGAGGATCTTCTTCTAGGATTTTTCTTCCACTCCTATTCCTCCATCTATGTGAGTGTTTAAGAGGTGTCTCAGTGTCATGAATCATCTTCCTTAACTTTTAAAAATTCAAGAGTCTAAGCTTGAAGAAAGAAAGATCCAAATTGATTATCGGAGAAGGATCAGCACCGTACTAGCATACTGTGCTAATTTTCGGGCACCAGACTTTAGATCTACAATCGAGGGCTAGTGTGGACAACTCATAGAGGCTGGATGCATGTGCAGCTTGGAGCAACCATCTCAAGCCTAGATCAGTGAGTTAAGAAACTCAAGATTCAAAGGTAAGGATGATCTGATCTTCCTATTACAGTCTAGATCTGATCTAGAGTAGTCTGCTATTGATATGATCAATATATAGTTCTTTTGATATTTTATTTTCTAATTTAATAGTATGCCTTAATCATGTAATAAGATTCTAGATTTAAAATTTTATGTAATATTATTTATAATTTAATATGATTAATTCATCTCTTTCGCTGTAATTTTGAAAAAATTTTAAAAGCTAACCCTAGAATCCTATATCGGTTCCTACAATTGGTATCAGAGCCTAGGTTAATTTATTACATGATTTATACATGATTAGATTAGATTAGATCTAATTTATAATCTGATGATTAAATCTAAAAATAAAAGTTTAGATTGCACGCACTGTAAGGTTGTCCTGCTGTAAGGTTTATCCCTTACAATGGAGAGATTGTCCTAGTGTATGCGGATCTAAAATCCTGATCATAAAATTTTAGATTAGATCTAAAAAATTTTATGATCTAATTAAAGAAGTTTTAATCTAACTTTTTATCATCATAAATTTGTTAGATCTGATCTAAGATAATTTATGATTAATTAGAATTAAAATAGTTTCAATTTTATGAGCATGTTTAGATTAGATCTAAAATAGTTTTCATGTTTGTTATATATACATATTAATTATGATTCAAACATGCAACTGGTTGATAGAACCATATTGCAAAAATCTTTTACAAATATAAAAATTATTTTCAAAATGCCAAACCCCAATCCATAGCCCAAAACATAATTAAGAATTAAGAATTGATTGATTAGGATCTAGGTGTGAATTGAAGATCCTAAGACACAAATCATAACACATTGGGTTAATTGGTTAGTGAGAATTAGATCCATTAATTGGGTTAGACCTAAGGTTAGATTAAAAAATGAACTTAATTAGAGAATTGACTAAATCTAATCAATAGTTATCTTAGATTAGGTCAAGAATTCTCAAGATCAATTATAATAGTTGTAGTTGGTCAAGTCCATATCTTTAATGAGAACCAAGATGGATTTGATACCTGGCTACGCAGTCGAATCCAAAATTACTAGGTTGGTCAAGTTGAAACTAATAAATCGGATGGTGTCTAAGGTAAGTTTGGCAGTCTCACCAATGATTTTTAATTGGCAGCTACTTGCACTGATTCGATCTTTGATGAGTTAATGGCATATCCCTTCCACTAATCTCTCTTACCTGGCCACCCTGGTGAATTAGATTTTGATTAGATCAGTTGGTAATTTAGGCTCACCCATGTCAATTAAGTAAATCAGTGTGACTAATTTAGGTGCTCCTAATATCAGTTTGAATTAGATCCTTTTTTTATCTGACTAAATGAAGTCAGTGGGAGGATCAAAATTGGTTGGCTCATTCTCTCTATCTTTTTTAAATCAAATCAATTAAATTCTTTAAAATTATTAAGTCTCTAAAAATGAAATAGTTATGGTGATAACTAGGTCATAGCCTTCCATTAAGTGGATGATAATGGGTCCATTAGTTGGATAATCATTGGAGGCCCATAGGCCTGGTGCTTATCCGCTAATAGAATTATCATTCATAATATGATTTCTTGGTGGCATCTCTCTAAATGATGGTTAGGTTGATCAACCATAGTTGAGCTTAATTATTCATTAGTTAGATGGACCAAGTATGATCATGTTAATGGTTAGACCTAATCAAGACTTTCAGTGGAGGTCCTAGCCTATTGAAAAGATACTTAGGACAAAATTAAATTACTAAAAATTATTTAAAAAAATAATTAGTTATGAACATATTCTTAGATATACATGGATTGACCAACCATAGTTGAGCTTGTATGCAGCCTATGTGGATTCTAGTACCCACTAAGAAATTAGGATAATTTTTTGAATTGGAGGTAGAGGCTACCAATTCAAATAAGATAATGGAAGAATCTTTTGATTAAAGTCTAAATCTTAAGGATTAATAAATCATTTACTAATTAGGCTTTTGGCTCTCATTTATGCAGTTAAATTCAAACTATAGTTGCTCCATTCACTGTTAGATGGTGATAAACTTATGGGATCCAACTTTGATAACAAGTATCAAAAGATGAATGTTATTCAGCAGCACAAAGTGGTTTGTGCTGTGGTCTGTATGCCTAGTTTAAACAAAAGGTCCAAGATTAACCTAGATCAGGTAGAGTGCTTCTACTATAAGGAGCAGGGGTATTGAAGAGGAACTATCCTCAGTATCTTGCTTTCGATGACCCGAACAGGCTGAATAAGAGAAAAAAGCAAGAAGTTGCTAATCAAGAATGTTATATGATAACACCTTGTAATTTCTCTATTTATGATACTACAACTTGGGTGTTGGATACCGAAAGTCCAGTCCATATTTGCAATACGTTGTAAGAACTTCGAATTAGTAAAAATTTAAAAATAATGAGTGATTCCTGAATGTTGGAGATGAAAGGTCTGTTCCAATTCTAACTATGAAAATAGTTCAACTTATTTTCAATACTAATATTATTTCATTAAATGAATGTCATTATTGTCCTTCTTTTTTTATGAATATAATCTTTGTTGGCCTTTTAGCCAAAGATGGTTATTATTTATCAATAAAGAAAGATTATTATGATATCATTATGAATAATGTTACGATAATACAAGGACAGCAAAGAAATGTTATTTATATTTTATCATAGCCTATGAGTGTAATGTACACTTCTAGAAAATATCCTAGATTAGATAATGTCTCTGATATCTACCTATGGCACTATAGGCTAGGTCACATTAACAAGAATAGGATAAATAGGTTGATCCAAGAGGGAATCCTCAAAGTTAATGATTGTGAATCACTTCCAACCTATGAATTCCGTCTTCTTGAAAAAATGACCAAGTTATCTTTTACTAGAAAAGATAAAAGAGCCACTGAGCTCTTAGGTCTAGTACATACTGATGTATGTAGACCTATGAGTACTAGTGCTAGAGGTGGATATTTCTACTTTATTACTTTCACAGATGATCTATCTAAGTATGGATATATCTATCTAATGAAATATAAGTCAGATTCATTTGAAATATTAAAAAGATTTCGAAGTGAAGTAGAAAAATAAACTGGAAAGAGTATTAAAACTCTTCGATCGGATCAAGAAGGTGAATATTTATCCAGTGAGTTTTTGACATATCTAGGAGAAAATAGGATTCTCTTACAGTGGACTCCTCTAGGAACACCACAGCATAATGGTGTATCGAAAAGGAGAAATCGAACCTTGTTAGACATGGTTTGATCTATGATGGGGTTTGCTAGTCTGCTTATTTTATTTTGGAGATATGCTCTTGGGATTGCATGTTATATATTGAATAATGTACTGAGTAAATCTATCATAAAAATTTCATATGAGATATGGATTGGGCATAGGCCTACACTCTCTCACCTATGGGTTCGGGGTTGTTCGACCTATGTTAAACATTTGCATAGAGATAAGCTTGGACCCCGGTCTGATAAGTGTGTATTTATAGGATATCCTAAAGAAAGTAAGGATTACTATTTCTACCATGTTAAAGAACAAAAGACGTTCGTCAGTCTTAAGATAGTCTTTTTGAAAAAAAAGTTTCTTGATGAAAGAACTATTATCTCTAAGGTTGAACTTGATGAAGTTCAAGAGGTAGAAAAGCCAACACCTATAGTCGAACCTGAACTGAATTTGATTAGATCTAGAGCCTAGTGTCTCTACACTATTAAGATGATCCGATGAGTACCATATCAACCGGACAGATACTATGATTTCTTGGTTTGGGATGGTGATTCTATTAAACTCGATGAGAACGATGAGGATCCGATCACCTACATGGATGTAATGCAGAGAATTGATTCCAAAAAATGGCTTGAGGTCATGAAATTTGAGATGGAGTCCATGAAGGTCAACGATGTATGGACATTGGTTAACCCACTCGAAGGGGTTAAATCGATTGAGTGTAAATGGGTCTTCAAAAGAAAAAGAGGTACAGACGGAAAGATGGAGAACTATAAAGCCCATCTGATTGCCAAGAGATATCGTCAACGTTATGGTATTGACTATGATGAAATATTCTTTTCTTTGGTAATGCTCAAATCTATTCGGATAATGCTTGCTATAGCTGTCCATCTGGACTATGAGATTTCGCAGATGGTTGTGAAGATAGCTTTTCTGAATGAAGAGCTGATTCAAAAGGTGTATATGATACAATCCGAAGAATTCACATCTATAGATGAGTCCAAGATGTGCAAGCTTCAGAGATCCATTTATGGATTAAAGCAAGCATCTTGAAGTTGGAACATACATTTTGATAAGATGATCAAAACATATGGCTTCGTTAAGAATGGAGAAGAGTCCTGCATCTACAAATAGATAAATGGTCCGGCAGTAGTATTCCTTATTTTGTATGTTGATGATATTCTCTTAATCAAAAATAACATTCCCACACTGCAAGGAATAAAAATTTGGTTGTCATCTCAGTTCTCCATGAAGGACTTGAGTTAAGCATCCTACATCCTAGGGATGAAGATCTATAGGAATAGATCTAAGAGGATGCTTGGATTATCTCAATCCACGTACATAGAAACTATGCTGAAAAAGTTCAACATGGAGAATTCCAAAAAAGGCTATCTTCTGATAGGCCATAAAATTTCTCTCTTTAAGAGGAATTGTCCGACAACTTCTGAAGAAAGAGAGCGTATGAGTAGAGTTCCAAATGCTTCAATAGTGGGATCTATCATGTTTGCCATTACATGTACAAAACCAGATGCAGCATACTCACTAGGAGTAGTATGTGGACACCAATCTGATCCAGGAGAGAACTACTAGAAAATGGTAAAAACTATCCTTAAGTATTTAAGAAATACTAAGGACCAATGGTTGGTTTATGGTGAGTCAAATTTGAAACTTGGGGGGTTTACTAACTCTAGCTTTCAATTTGACCATGATGATAGCAAAAGCATGTCGGGTTATGTCTTTATTCTAAATTACAGAGCCATCTACTGAAAGAGTTCCAAGCAGCATACTGTGGTAGACTCTATTTATGAAGTAGAGTACATTGTAGCATCAGATGCTGCAAAAAAAATTATGGCTGAGAAAGTTCATCATCGAGCTCGAAGTAGTACTTTTCCTTAATGGTCTGATCCTGCTCTACTGCGATAGCACTAGTGCCATTGCTCATGTGAAGAAATCAAAGGCACACCAACAGACAAAGCACATACTATGCCACTACCACCTGGTTCGAAAGATCATGGATAGAGGTGATGTCGACCTTTAGAAGATCGATGGAAAGGATAACCTGGCCAACCCCTTCACTAAAGCCCTAGCAATAAAGGAGTTCAACGAACTCAAGTCGAAGATGAATATTAGATACTATGTTAAGTAGCTTTAGGATAAGTAGAAGTTGTTGAAAAATGTGTTCCAAAGTCAATCGTCAGTCTGTTGATAATTGAGCTATCTTATAATTATAATTAATTTATTAATAAATAAAATATTTATTTTAACTTTTTCATCACATGGTATACATCTTCTAATGAACTTCATTGTTGTGATGAACTCCTTAGGACTATTTAGTGTCGATAAAGAGAGGATTTATTGATTGGTCATTAAAACTGTTCATGACCAAATGATACGTTGTTAATTAGGATGATAGTGTTTATTGAGCATAGGTCATTGTATGTCATATAGGTTGGTTGTCCTCTTAATCAAGAAGTATGGAGATACTGGTATGGCATACAAATGAGATGTATAGATACATCATCAGTGAACATGACCAACTCTAGAGCGTTCTGCTGTCGAGAATTGCTCTGATGGGATATAGGTATAAATGTTCCTTAGACCTGAGATCACCATAGTGGCTTGCAAGCAACTCACTATACTTTGATACCAAACTAACTGAATTTTTAATTTAGTGATAGAAGATTTTTAGGTGCAGTCAAGTACTTGCAAAGTCGGTGAGTGATCAAGACAGGATTGACCACTCCAAGAGTTGGAGAAGAATGCATCACTGTATTTTAATATAGCAAAAACCTTGACCAGGGTAATCCATGAGATGGATTTGATATTTTGAAATATAATGTGGATGACCTAATCAGGATTGATAGTTAAACTCTGAGGTGTCCTACGAGCATTTTGATCAAGGGGATGAATTATATGTAAACTATATCCACATGGGTTCTAAGGATGTTGTTCTACACATTCAACCTATCCGACCGTTGGTTATCATTGCTAAATAGTCACTTAGATTAGTACAAGAATTTATTTCTATACTATTGGCTTAGGTTCTCAATCTGATCGGATGGTTGATCGATGATTAAGAATTGTTCTAAGGTTAAATATTCAATACGATTAATGTTTGACCTAGTGCAAGTGTTGCAGGAGGATTAATTAGTAATTTAATTGCTAATTAATTTAATTTGATTAAATTAGAGGATTAAGATTAAGTCTAATTAAATATAATTTAATTAGATTTGGTTTGAGCTTGATTGGATCAAGTCCAATTAGTTTATTAGATGAGCAAATTGCAAGGAAGAACTAGTCCTAGTTCAATTAGGACTTGTATCAACCCAATTTCTAATTTAATTAAAAATTAAATTAAAAATTAATTTAATTTAATTAGATTATTAGTTATACTAAGATCTAATCTAATTGAGTTAATTAAATTTTAATTTAATTTGGTCCAAGGATCAAGTTGGACCAAGTTAAACTAGGAGTCCTAGTGAGACTAGGACTCCCATCTTCATGCGCCACCTTAGCTCCAATGCCCTCCATGCCATTTTCTTTTGAATTTTTCATAGAAAATATTCTCTCCAGACCTCCATGCATGCCCCAAGTTCCTCCCTTCTTTCTTATATCAAAAATTTAAGGTGGACCAAGTTAAAGAAGGAGTTTGAGTTGATTTAAATTCTATGAGATAGGATTTTAAGCAACTAATATTTCTCCCTCTTTATGCTGCCCACATCCCTAATTTTTTGGTGATATTTTCATGGATATTAAGAAAGTTTTTGTGTGACAAAACCTGATGGTCCATGCAAAAAATAAAAGTGGAGGCGCCTAAGAGTTGTGTGCCCCAAGTCTAGCTCTGTTTGGATAACCCTTGATTAGGTATTTGACCTAGTCAAGGATTCCTCTATATCTTCATATATAAAATAAATTTTAACCTAATTTTTTTGTGAATTACACATATGAGAGAGATCATTTTGGGCATGAAAAATTAGAGAGAGAAACCTAGGGTGTGGGATTTTATAAAGGCACCAATTAAGATGCTTTGGTGAGAGAAGAAAGAAGAAGAAGAGTGTCTTCTTCTAGGGTTTTTCTTCCACTCCTATTCCTTCATCTTTATGAGTGTTTGAGAGATGTATCAATGTCATGAATCATCTTCCTTGACTTTGGAAAGTTGGAGAGTCCAAGTTTGAAGAAAGAAAGATCTAGATTGACCATCGGAGAAGGATCAGCATAGTACTAGCATACTATGCTGATTTTCGGGCACCGGACTTCAGATCTATGATCGAGGGCTCATGTGAAAAACTCGTAGAGGTCGGATGCATATGCAGCTTGGAACAACCATCTCAAGCTTGGATTAGCGAGTTAAAAAACTCAAGATTCAAAGATAAGGATGATCTGATCTTCCTATTACATGTCTAGATCTGATCTAAAGTAGTCTACTGTTGATATGATCAACATATAGTTCTTTTGATATTTTATTTTCTGATTTAATAGCATACCTTAATCATATAATAGGATCCTAGTTCTAGGATTTAATGTTATATTGTTCATGATTTAATGTGATTAATTCATCTCTTCTGCTGTAATTTTGAAAAAATTTCAAAAGCTAACCCTAGAACCCTAGATCGGTTCCTACAGAAATTTCATGACTTATCGAGAGATAGTCTTTTTTGAAATTCTCCATGCTGAATCTCTTCAGCATAGTATCTATGTACATGGACTTAGATAACCCAAGCTCCTTTTAGATCTATCCCTATAGATCTTCATCCCTAGGATATAGGATGCTTCACCCAAGTCCTTCATGGAGAACTGAGATGACAACCAAACTTTTATTCCCTACAGTGCGGGCATGTTATTCCTGAATAAGAGAATGTCATCCATGTATAAAATAAGGAATACCACTACTAGACCATTTGCCCACTTATAAATGTAGGACTCTTTTTCGTTCTTAACAAAGCCATACATTTTGATCACCTAATCAAAATGTATGTTTCAACTCCGAGATGCCTGCTTCAATCTACAAATAGATCTCTGAAGCTTGCACACCTTAGACTTATCTATACATGTGAACCCCTCAGATTGTATCATATACACCTCTTCGATCAACTCTCTATTCAAAAAAGTTGGTTTCACATCCATCTGCTATATTTCATAATCCAGATGGATAGTTATCACAAGTATTATCCAAATGTATTTGAGCATTACCATAGGAGAGAACATCTCATCATAGTCAATACCATAATATTGATGATATCCCTTGGTAACCAAATGGGCTTTATAGATCTCCACATTTCCATCTATGTCCCTTTTGCTTTTTTAAGATCCACTTACACCTAATGGATTTAATCCCTTCAGATGGGTCAACCAATGTCCACACATCATTGCTCTTCATGGACTCCATTTCAGATTTCATGATCTCAAGCCATTTCTCGAAATCAAGTCTTAGCATAGCATCCATATAGATGATCAGATCCTCATTGTTCTCATTGAGTTCGATAGGATTACCGTCTCGAACCAAAAAATTATAGTATCTATCTAGATGATGTGGTACTCTACTAGATCGCCTTAATAGTGTAGGTACACTAGGCTCCAGATTTGATCTAATCAAATCCAACTTGGGTTCAGCTATAGGTGTCGATTTTTCTACCTATTGAATTTCATCAAGTTCAACCTTAGAGGCAGTTCCTTCATGAAGGAACTTCTTTTTTAGAAAGATTGCCTTAAGACTGACGAACACCTTTTGTTCTTCAGCATGGTAGAAATAGTATCCTTTGGTCTTTTTTGGGTATCCTATGAATGTGCACTTGTCAGACCTAGGTCCAAGTTTATCTGTAACTAACCATTTAACATAAGCCAGGCACCCTCAAACCCTAAGATATGAAAGTGCTGGCTTATGTCTTGTCCATATCTCATATGGAGTCTTAACTACAGACTTACTTAGATCCCTATTTAATAGATAGCAAGTCAATTTGAGTGCATATCCCTAGAAGAATATGGGCAAGCTGGCAAAATTCATCTTAGATCGAACCATGTCTAATAGAGTCCGATTCCTCCTTTCAAACACATCATTATGCTGTGGTGTTCCTAGAAGAGTCTCTTAGAAGAGAATCCCATTCTCTTATAAATATGTAAGAAACTCACCGAAAAGATATTTTCCTCCTCGATCAGATCGAAGAGTTTTAATAATCTTTTCAGTTTGTTTTTCTACTTCACTTTGGAATGGTTTGAATATTTTAAATGAATCTAACTTATGTTTCATCTGGTAGACATATCCATATCTAGATAGATCATCTGTGAAAGTGATGAAGTAGAAATATCCATCTTTGGCACTTGTGCTCATTAGTCGACATACATCAGTATGTACCAGATCTAAGAGCTCAGCGGCTCTCTCATCTTTTTCAGTAAAAGATGACTTGATCATTTTACCAAGAAGATAGGAGTCATAGGTTGGAAGTGATTAATAATCACTGACTTCAAGGATTCCCTCTTGAGTCAACCTGTTTATCCTATTCTTGTTTATGTGATCTAGTCTATAGTGCCATAAGTAGATACCTGATACACTATCTAATTTAGGATGCTTGCCAGTTGAATAGACTATGTTAACAGATTGTGATAGCATATACACACCATTATTCAAATGTCCATAGAAAACAGTAACACCATTCATAATGATATTACAAACTTGTTTCTTTATTGAAATTTCATAATCATTTTTGGCCAAAAAGCCCATGGAAATGACATTTAAAAAAAAACTAGGATAGAAATGACAATCATTAAGAACAATAGTATGGGACTCAAATACAAGTTTCAGAATTTCTAAAGCTAGAACTGGAATTGATCTTCCATCTCCAACATTTAGGAACCTTTCATCTTGCTCGAATCTCCTATTGACTTGCAACCCCTGCAATTAATTACAAATACGATAAGAGCTACCGATATCCAATACCCAGTCAGTAATATCATAAATAAAGAAAATGCAAGGAGTTATCATATAAATACCTTGCCCAGCAATAGCTTGCTTCTTTTTCTACCTATTCAGATCTAGGGAGGCAATGTACTTAGGATAGTTCCTCTTCCAATACCCCCACTTTTCTCAAAAGAAGCATTCAGCTTGACTCTTATTGGGCTTGGTCTTCTTGGTCTAGCCCTGCAAAGATGTCCAAGCCTAAACTTGCACATTCTTTACCTTCTTCTTCTTATTTTTCTTTTCTTTTCTAAAGGATCGAGAACCAGAAGATGAACCTTCCACTAAGTTCACCGACTCCTTATGGAGTTGGTGACCCTTCTCAAAGTTTTGAAGCAACCCCAGTAACTCATGGTAGTCAACTTCAGGCTTTGTCATTCTATAATGAGTAAAGAATGGGAGATAGGACTTGGGCAGCGAGTTCAGTATTACATCTTTCCTAGGCTACTTATATAAGAGAAAGCCAAGCTTGCTCAATCGCTCTATCAGCTCAATCATGTACAATACATGATCAGTGATAGAGGCACCATCCCACATCCTAGCATTGAAGATGGCATAACTAGTCTTATACCTTTCAACATCATTGAGTGTGCCAAAAGAATCCTCCAACACTTGAAGCATATCTTTTGACTGGGCCATCTCAAATCTACGACTGAACTCATCACACATGGTAGCTAGCATAATGTAGGGCACCATGGTTCGATCATTGAGCCACTTCTGATAAGTATTTTTGACTGTTCTATGTGTATTAACAGTTGGCTCCTCAGGTGTAGGATTCATCAACACATACAGGATCTGTTCATGCTCTAAGACTACTTTTAACTTTTAGTACCAGCTATCGAAGTTGGGTCCCACCAACTTATCATGGTCCAATAATGATCGAAGCGATAGAAAAGTGGCCATATTTGCATAAAGAAAAATCAAAATCTAATTAGTAATTAATTTATTAAACCTAAAGATTTGGATTTTAATCAAAAGATTCTCTCACTATTTTATTTAAATTGATAGTCTGTACTTTCAATTTGAGAAATTATCCTAATTTTTTAATGGGTATTAGAATCCACATAGACTGCACATGAGTCCAACATTGGTTGGCCAACCCATATACATTTAAGAATAGGTTCATAACCAATTATTTCTCTAAATAATTTTTAGTAATTAAATTTTTGTTTCAGTCCATAATCAGTAGGCTTTGGCCTCCACTGAAAAGGTTCGATTAGGTCCAACCATTAACATGACCATTACTTGGTCAATCAAACCAATGAATGATTAGGCCCAACTTTGGTTGGCTAACCTAACCACCATTTAAAAATATGCAGCCAAGAAATTATATAATGAATGATAATTCCATTAGCCGATAAGCACCAGGCCTTTGGGCCTTCAATGATTATCCAACTAATGGATCCATTATCACCCACTTAATGGGAGGCTATGATCTAGTTATCATAATAACTATTTTATTTTAGAGATCTAATAATTTTAGAAGATTTAATTTTTTAAAAAAAAAGATCAGATGAACCAGCTTGTCATGATCCTCCTACTGGCTTCACCAAGTCAGCTTAAGGAAGATCATTAATAGGCTGATCTAGGAGCACCTAAATTAGTCACACTGATTTACCTAACTGATATCGATCAGCTCAAATAGTCAAGTGATCCGATCAAAACATAATTTCACCAAAAGGCTAGGTAAATTTGATCAGTGGGAGGGTCTGCTAAAGCTTGCCTTAGACACCATTAGAAATGGCCAGGTAAGCGGGCTGCCAATTAAAGACCACCGGTTTGGTTTACCTTAGACACCAACTGATTTAATTAGTCTTGATTAGATCAACCTAATAGTTCATGCTAGACCGTGTAGCTAAGAATCAAATCCATCTTGGGTCTCGTTAAAGATATGGACTTGATCAACTACAACTATTGTAATTGATCTAGAGAATTCTTAATCTAATCTAAGACAATGATTGATTAGATTTAGTTAATTCTTCAATTAAGTCCATTCTTTAATCTAACCCTAGGTCTAATTCAATTAATGGACCTAATCCCCAGTAATCCATTTAACCCAATGTGTTATGATTTGTGTCTTAGGATCTTCAATTCACAATCTTAGATCCTAATCAAATAACTTCTTAATTCTTAATTAAGTTTTAGGCTGAGGATTGGGGTTTGACTTTTTAAAAATGATTTTTATATTTATAAAATATTTTTACAATATGATTGTACCAACCAAATTGCATGTTTGATTTATAATCAATCTGCAAGTAAGATAAGCATGAAATTATTTTAGATCTAATCTAAACAAATTCATGTAATTGAAATAGTTTCAATTCTAATTAATCATAAATTATCTTAGATCAAATCTAACATATTTATGATGATAAAAATTAGATTAAAATATTTTTAATTAGATAATAATTTTTTTTAGATCTAATCTAAAATTTTATGATCAATATTTTAGATCAACACGTACTAGGATAACCTCTCCACTATAAGAGGTCAACCTTACAGTAGGACAACCTTATAATCAGTCTATGCAATCTAAAATTTTTATTTTTAGATTTAAAATCTTTCTAAATCTAATAAATTATAAATAATATTAGATTATATCTAATAAATTTATGATAACATATAAATCTACACGAACTAGGACAACCTCTTCACTATAAGAGATAAACCTTACAGCAGGATAATCTTATAATCAGTTCGTATAATCATAATTTTTAATTTTAAATTTAATAATAAAATTATAAAAGATCTAATCTAAGAAATAATCTAAACATGCACATATAATCATGTAATAATCAACCTAAGCTCTGATACTAATTGAAGAAACCAGATTTAGGATTTCAGAGCAAGATCTTAAAATTTTTTCAAGATCAAACAGCAAAAGATTAAAATAAATTAAAATTTATTTATAAAAAGAAGAGAACACCTAGATCTAAAATTTTATTATATGATTATGGAATGAGATTAAATCAAAAATTAAAAACATAAGGAAGAAGAACATGTTGATCTTATCAACATGCATCTACACTACATCTAATGCAAGTATGTAATAACCGATCAGATCTATATTACCTATGCAAGTTAGATGTTCTAACTTGCTGATCTAGGTTTGAAGATGATGTTCCAAGCCACACATATATCCAGCCTCTAAGAGATATCCACATGAGCCCATGAACCTCGATTAGAAGTTCTATGTAGGAAATCAGCACAGTATACTAATACTGTGCTGATCCTTCTTCGACAGTCGATCCGGTACTCTTTTTTTTTAGATTTAAATTTTTTCAAAGAATAGAAGGAAGATGAGAGATTTTGAATTTGAGATACTCTCAAAAAAATCTAAGAAGAGGAGGAGAAGAGAAGAACAAAGCAACTCTAGAAGAAGACCCTCTTCTTCTTCTCTATTCTCTCATCTAGACACCTAGATTAGTGTCTATGAAAACCCAACATCCAAGAGGTATATCACCCTGGTATTCACATGCCCAAAAGCCCTCTCTAAGATCTAGAATATATCCAAAAATGAGCCCAAAATTCATCTTATATAATGAGTTATAGAGGAGTCCTTGTCATGTCAAATTCTTAGACTAGGAAAGAACCAATATGGCAACTAGTTGTGGTGCCCAACATTTGGGCGCCCCTTCCTTTCTTTTTGCCATGGACCACAAGAGAGAGGTGCACAAAAACACTCATAAAGCCATGAAAATATTAGAGAAATTTCAAGGTTGTGGGTGGCACAAATAAGGAAGAAGTTTTGGTTACAACAAACTCTATCTAATAGAGTTTAATTTCAAAACAACTAACCTATTTGACTTGGTCCACAATAAGCTTGCCATATAAGAAAGAAAGAGAGCAAGTGGGCATGCATGAAGGGCCTAGGAGAAGTGGATTCCATGAATAATTTGTTAGATATGTGTGTCCTAGAAGCCAGAATTGGCTGACACTTGTAATATACTTCTAGGAGCAAAATTATAATTTTAACTATAAATAATAAAATGGGTTATTTTCTATCACAAATGTATATTTTGTGTCTGTGATACATCCCTTGAGTTAATAGTAATAATAATTCATATTTTTAAGAGTTGAAAATTTAAGACATGAATTTTTATTTATTAACTCATAAAATGCTCCTGACCGTAGGATCGTCATAAGGATGGTGATTGATCCAGAAGGTTAGTATACAATCGCTTCTTTATAATAGATGAGTCTTGAGTCTATGGTGCAGAGATACTGGAGTGAGAGTATAGGTACTCATTAGAGAATGAGGGCACTGAGCGTGACTACCTCGAGTAGTCATATGGAAGTCTATCTTCTCGTCAATGACTGACTCGAAGCTGTAGTGGTATGTCTGGTTCTTTAACCTGAGGTGCATCGACAGTTCACCTTGAGGGTGTTATAATTTAACTACACCATGACTCGGTCTCCTAGCCATTTGGAATCCTAAGGTGTATGTTGGCTATAGCATGTTCATTGTAGAAATTGGATTGCACCAAGAGGAAATCTATCTACCTCGGTGGATGAGGAGTAGCCCTATGATGATCATGAGAATCAAGTTCATAAGCCTATGGCCATGGCAGAGAGTGAAATAATAGAAAGAGTTTCTATTAAGGTTTTCACATCAGACTTGAATCGAATGATTAAATCATATGATAGAAATTAGAGTTTGATGAGTTCACCTTAACCCTAATCTAATCGGGGCTCAAGATAGAAGAACTTAATCACACATGTAGCTACACCGAGAGGTTCATTTTCAGTTTTGATGGGTTGCCACCATATACTGCTAGGTATCACTGGTGGATTTTGAGAGCAATTAGAATGATTTAGATGATCGATCATTCTAGTTGTCTGAATCAAAAGAGTTTTGATCTATCGAAAGGAGTTTCGATGATGTCGATGATGGAGATCATTACATATCCCATTATCATACAAAATTGAACCTAATTGGATCACACAAATAAGAGTTTGGATTTGGATATCATTAATTAGACTAACCCAATTCAATTGATTTGAATTAGATTCAATTAGATTCAAGAAAATCGTGCTAGCACATGATTGAACCTAATGTTCTCCTTTTATTATCATTAAACGTTATCTCGACTGAGCCAAATATATTTGTGCTTACTCAAGTACCTTTACTTGATCTAAATAGAGCTTGTCCAGATTAGAAAAGGATTGTCTTAATTTATGAGATAAATTTGAGACAACACCTGCCATTTTTCGTCACCTGCTAATTCTTGTCCTTTGACTTTGGTCAAACATTGACCTTTAACTCTTGGACATCTGCCCATGTGTCATGCACTTATTGGAGAGCAGATTGGGGCTTGTCGCCTTACTGGAATTTGGATAGGAGGGGGTGCATGCCTAGGATGGCGTGCGCCCATGGATAGGGATGCCTGGAGTTCCATACGAATGGGACTCCAGGTTGCTTCTTGGATTCTACTTAGGTGACCCTTACCTATAGACTTTGACTAATCTTAGGCGCCATCTAAGGATGAATTTATGGGGCTCTCATCTGATTGGATTAGGTAATGTTATCCCACCAATCAGATTTAGATCTGATTGCACGAAGCAATGCGATTGGCCAGGATGATGTGGCACTGCATGGCACAGCAGGGTCTATAAATAAACCCTATCCGTGCCCAACTTTCATAGAGTTCCCTCTTAGCCATGCCCTAAGGCTGCCCCTCTTTCTCCTCCATGCCATCTTTTGATCCTCTCTCTCCTCTCATGCCCAAGAGAAGTTGGGCTTCGGTTTGGTGCGATCCAGGCTAGAAAAGGCTGACAAAAAAGGAAGAAGGCAGCACTGCTGCAGAGACGACTGCTAATCTTCAGAAGGAGTTTTGAAGATCCTTCAAATCAGATCTAGATCTAATTTTTAGAGAGATGATAAAGAAAGAGAAGATCTTCAGATTCAACTTGAGTGAATACCGATAGAGATTAGGCGCTTGCATGGCTAGATCCAGAACCTCAGGCAATCAGCAGGATCATCAAAGGGTAATCAGATTACCCACATCAAGATATAAATTAAATTAGATTTAATTTATTTTTATTTTTATTTATTAGATCCATAAAATTAGATCTGAAATATCTCAGATCTAATATGGATGCTTGAGAAAAATTTTTGAAATATCTCTCTTAATCCGATCAGATTTGAACGAACTTGATTCGAAAAATCAGGATTTCTCCTTCAACTGGTATCAGAGCTAGGTTCAATAAAAATTATTTAGATCTGATTTTTAATTTATTTTGATCTAAAAAATTAAGTGATTTTAGATATCACATGAGATGTGATTAGATTTAAAATTAGAAAAATTAAAATTAAATAATATAGATCTAAGTTTTATAATATGCATGACTAGTTGTAAAATAGAATAGTTCTATACATAGTCTTGCATGATCATGATTTATTTTGATTAAATTATAATTTAAGATCTATTTATTTTTTATTTTTTAATGATTATAAATATTATAATAAGATCTAAAAAATAAAAAATAAAATTATTTAATTTTTAGATCATATGAGATATGATGATTACATGTCTAGACTAGTTGTAGAATAGTTCTACATAGTTATCTAGATTAGAATTTATTTTGATGTAATTAATTTAAATCTAATTTTTTAGATAATTATAAGATAATTTAGATCTGAAAAATATGCATGCATGATACATGAGATGTATACAAAACATGTATTAAGTTAGATCAAAATTTATATATGAGATATATGATGTAGATCTAACTAGTTTTGTAGATTTATATTTTTGATTAAGACGTTCTCCTTGGCCGTCCGATCATAAGAATAAAGTAGGGTTTAAATGCTCTCTTCTCCCATTTGATGGGGTGTTCTTATGATGTGTAGGGGTGCTGCATGTTCGTCCTTAATCAAAAATTAAGAACTTACTTTCTGCAAAATTCTAGATCCTGAAACCCTAGGATTTTATTTACATATTTTATTTATGAATCCTAAACTTAATTAGAATTAAGATTATAAAATATTAATTAGATCTAAAATTGAGAATTTTAGATCTAAGACATATTCATAATATTGGGTTTGGGCTTGGGTAGCTCAATTAGGTCTAAGCGGTTGATCAAACCGAATCAAGAGTTGGTTAGATGGGATCAATAGTGCTTAAATTGACCAGCCTAATAGGATTAAGTCTGGATCAAGATCGAGTCATGTAAGTGATCGATCAAGCTAAGACCTAATTAGGCTCAGTGTTAGAGTCTAGATTGTAGGCTAACCCTGATTGGTTCTGGCTCAATAATTTGGTGTCTAAGGTAAGTCTGGCAGATACGATCGACTGGTTTTTAATTGGGAGCTACTCGACTCGAATGCATTCTTGTCGAGTTAATGGCATATCCCTTCCATCGGTCTCACTTACCTGGCCATATTTGTTGACTCAGTTCTGATCTGAGGTGGTCAATAATCCTGAGCTAACCCATGCCACTAGGTTAGTCATAATGGTTATGACTATGTCAAGTCTAGTTTAATGAGACCTAAATCAAATCTTCCTAAGAAAAGATTAAGTCTGAGGTCTTCCACCATTGTAGATGTGCGGGCCCTTTCCTAGGGTTGATTGTTCTCGACTGGTTACAGTGGCTCAGTTGCACCGAGAAGATGCAACCATATCTATTAGGCATTGGATGCTATGGGCTGGAGGATGAGTTGGGCTCAATATTTTGGATACGGTGAGAGACTCAATTAGAAATCCAATCTATGCAAATGGTGGGTCTGACTTAACTAAGGAGTGGATCAATATTTTGGATATGGTGAGATTCATGAATTAGAGACCAAGTTTGGGTGCACCATGATTAGAGAATCATTGAACAAGAGTTGTTCACTCATTGGCTAACCCATCACCAATAACTGTTAGGTGAGGTGATGAGTCAGTTGGTGGGACCGCACCACCCACTAGAAATCATTAATCATGGAGATTTTTGCATCTCTACAGAGGGAGTGTAGGGATCCGAGAAAATAGTGGGAGCTAATTTGTTTAAAAATAAAATCCCTAAATAAATTGGTTAAGTCATAATTATAATATCTAACTAGAAACTTTGACTCTCTATAGGAAAATGTCTGCATCCAGTCCATTAGCACGTATCCTGGACACACATAGACTGACCGGACCCAATTATAAAGATTGGCTCAGGAACTATAAAATCATTTTGGGTTTCGAGAAGTTAACACATGTATTGGACCAGGACCCTCCCACCTTACCAGCCTGTTCCATCCATTGAATAGAGAGCATCTCTAAAAAAATGGATAGACGAAGATAATCAGACCAGATATTACATGTTGGGCTCGATGTCTGATGAGCTTCAGCACCAACATGAAGATATCAGGACTGCTCGCCAAATGTTGGCTCACCTATAGGAGATGTTTGGTGAACAGAGTCGCGCAGCCAAGTATCAAGTCACTAAATGACTTTTTCAAGGCTAAGATGCGTGATGGGCAGTCAGTCCAAGATCATTGTTTGATGATGATCAAGGATTTGGAAGAGCTTGAGAAGCTCGGAGTGAAGTTAGACTTGGATCTGCAGAATGATATAATTCTGCAATCCTTGACTGATGCATATGGGCAGTTCATCATGAACTACCATATGCATAAACTTCAAAATTTCTTGGCCGAACTTATGAATATGCTGGTTACCGCTGAGCTTTCTATGAAAGATTCTAAAGGCTCAGTACTTGCTATGGAATGGACTTCTTCCAAGAGAAAGTCTTTTGGAAAGAAAAAGAAGTCTACAAAAAAGTAGAAGGTGGAAGAAGAAAAGAAGAAAAAGGCAGAGCTGAAGAAGAAGGCCGCTGACAAAGAAAAGTATTTCCATTGCAACAATGATGGCCACTGGAAGCGAAACTGCCCTACTTACCTGGCCACCCTAAAGAAGAAGGAGGCAGGTCCTTCTGGAGGTATGCTCGTTATTGAGTCTAACCTTACAGTTTCTTCTGCATCCAGTTGGGTGCTTGACTCTGGTTCTAGTGCTCACTTGTGCACTTCTATGCAGGATCTTGAGGATAGCAGGAGGCTGAGGGATGGTGAGATGATCCTGCACGTCGAAAATGGAGCAAGAGTTGCTGCCGTGGCCATGGGAACATACCCTCTTCGACTACCATCTGGTTTAGACTTAGTATTAAAAGACTGTTATTATGTGCCTGCAGCAAGCAGGAATTTGATTTCTATTTCATGCCTAGCATTAGAAGGCTATGTAATTAGTTTTCTTAAGGACCATTGTAACATTCTTTATGAAAGAAATAAAATTGCAAGTGGTTTCCTTATTAACGATCTTTATCAGTTACATATTGATGTATCTATTTTTAATATCGAGCAAAATGTGAATGCCATAAAATGACCTAGGGATAGTCCAAACGATAGGTATCTATGGCACCTAAGACTAGGTCATATAGCAGAAGATAGGGTTAACAAATTGGAAAAAATGGGCTATTGAGTCCATTGACTTTCGAGTCATATCCAATTTATGAATCTTGTCTTCATGGCAAAATGACTAAGCTCCCTTTTGTAGGACATGGGAAAGGGCCACGGATCTTCTTGCCCTTAGTACATACTGATGTGTGCGGCCCATTTGATGTGCCGGCTAGAGGCAACTTTGTCTACTTCATAACCTTTATCGATGATTTATCTAGGTATGGGTATGTGTATCTTATGAGACACAAGTCTGAAGCTTTTGAAAAGTTCAAAGAATTCAGACATGAAGTAGAAAAGCAAACTGAAAAATCCATTAAGGTTCTTCGATCAGATCGAGGAGGTGAATACCTTAGTCGAAAATTCCTAGACTATCTCAAGAAAAATGGCATAATCTCTCAATGGACTCCACCTGGAACACCTCAACTCAATGGAGTTTCAGAATGGAGGAATCGGACCCTATTAGATATGGTCCGATCCATGATGAGCTTCACAGACCTTCCTAATTTTCTTTGGGGATACTGTTTGTTAACTGCAATATACTTACTGAATAGGATTCCTTCTAAAACCGTTCCTACCACACCGTATGAGATATGGCATGGTAAGAAACCAAGTCTGAGTCATCTCAAAATTTGGGGTTGTCCGGCTCATGTCAAAAGACAACAAGCGGACAAGTTAGACTTTAGGTCCTTTAGAGCTCGATTTCATAGGATATCCTAAAGAGTCATTAGGATATTATTTCTACATTCCAGAAGATCATAATGTGATTGTGAGTCGACATGCCATCTTTCTTGAAAAATAGTTTATTCAAGATAGCGGCATTGGAAAGCAGATCAAGCTCGAGGAGAAAGTCTCACAAGAGCAACGAGCTAAGGACCAAATGGAACCAAATCAGGTTGAGCCAATACAATCACTACCTCCTCCACCTCATAGATCGGAAAGGATTTTTCCATCCCCTGAGAGGTACTTAGGTACTATTTCAGAGGAAGTAGAGAAAATATTCCTCATAGGTAATGGGGTTCATGGTGATGATCCCAAAACCTATAATGAGGCGATATCAGATATCGACTCTGAGAAATGGTTAGAGGCAATGAAGTCAGAAATTGACTCGATGCACTCAAACCAAGTCTGGACCTTGGTAGATCCACCAGAAGGTATAGTACCTATTGGGATGTAAATGGATCTACAAGAGAAAGATTGGTGCAGATGGAAATGTGGAGACATTCAAAGCTAGATTAGTGGCAAAAGGTTATAGTCAATGCGAAGGCATTGACTATCAGGATACCTTTTCCCAGTAGCTATGCTAAAATCCATCCGCACATTGCTTGCTATTGCAGCCTATTTCGATTATGAAATATGGCAAATGGACGTGAAAA
>QRFJ01000755.1:935130-1085524 GCA_006176705.1 Cocos nucifera
GTTCCTACCACACCATTGAGATATGGGATGGTAAGAAACCAAGTTTGTCATCTCAAAATTTGGGGTTGTCCAACTCATGTCAAAAGACAACAAGCGGACAAGTTAGACTTTAGATCCTTCAGAGCTTGATTTATAGGATATCCTAAAGAGTCATTAGGATATTATTTCTACATTCCAGAAGATCATAATGTGATTATGAGTCGATATGTTATCTTTCTTGAAAAATAGTTTATTCAAGATAGCGGCATTGGAAAGCAGATTAAGCTCGAGGAGAAAGTCTCACAAAAGCAACGAGCTAAGGACCAAATGGAACCAAATCAGGTTAAGCCAATCTATTCACTACCTCCTCCACCTCGTAGATCGAAAAGGATTTTCCATCCTCCTGAGAGGTACTTAGATACTATTTCAGAGAAAGCAAAGAAAATATTCCTCATAGGCAATAGGGTTCATGGTGATGATCCCAAAATCTATAATGAGGTGATATCAAATATCGACTCCAAGAAATGGTTAGAGGCAATGAAGTCAGAAATTGACTTGATGCACTCAAACCAAGTCTGGACCTTGGTAGATCCACCAAAAGGTATAGTACCTATTGGATGTAAATGGATCTATAAGAGAAAGATTGGTGCAGATGAAAATGTGGAGACATTCAAAGCTAGATTAGTAGCAAAAGATTATAGTCAACACAAAGGCATTGACTATCAGGATACCTTTTCACCAATAGCTATGCTAAAATTCATTCGCACATTGCTTGTTATTGCAGCCTATTTCAATTATGAAATTTGACAAATGGACACGAAAACAGCATTCTTAAATGGATATCTTGAGGAAGATATATATATAGAACAGCCGCTAGGTTTTACATCCACTGATGATGATCATAAGGTATGCAAACTGCAAAGGTCCATATATGGACTTAAGCAAGCATCTCGAAGCTGGAATACTCATTTTAATGATGTGATCAAATTGTTTGGTTTCATCAAGAACGAAGAGGAGCCATGTATCCTCAAAAAGGTCAGTGAGAGCGCTGTTATCTTTCTCATATTGTACATAGATAACATCCTCCTTATTGAAAATGATATTCCCATATTGACCACAGTTAAAATGTGGTTATCTAAAGAATTCTCTATGAAAGACCTAGGAGAAGCATCCTTTATTCTAGAAATTAAGGTCTATAGAGATAGACCAAATAGGATGTTAGGACTTTCACAGAAAATGTACATAGAGGAAGTGCTAAAGAGGTTTAGCATGAAAAACTCTAAGAGGGGTTTGGTATCCTTCAGACATGGCATTCATCTTTCCGAGAAGATGTGCCCTAGCTCACCTGAGGAAATAGAACACATGAGCAAGATCCCTTATGCTTCAGCAATAGGGAGCCTCATGCATGAAATGTTATGTACACGACCTGATATAGCCCATGTTGTGAGTGTCACGAGTAGATATCAGTTGAATCCAAGTGAAGAACACTGGGCTTCTATGAAATGTATCCTTAGGTACTTAAAGAAGAACTAAGGATATGTTGATGGTCTTTGGTAATGGAGAACTCCAAGTCCAGGGATATACAGACTCGGATTTTATGTCTGATATAGATGATCAAAAGTCAACATCTAGGAGTCTGTTTGTGTGCAATGGAGGAGCTGTTAGTTAAAAAAGTTTCAAACAGACAGCGATAGCAGATTCCATCATGGAAGTAGAATACATCGCTGCGTCAGAAGCTACAAAGGAGGCATTCTGGTACAAAAAATTTACCGCAGAGATCGAAGTGATGCCATCAGATGTCATTTCTTTGTACTGCGATAACAATGATGCTATAGCCCTTGCTAAGGAGTTAAGATCTTACCAAAAATCTAAGCATATTGAGCAGTGATACCATCTCATCTGCGATTACCTCAAGAAGAGTTACGTCGAGGTCAAGAGAGTCGACTCCACAGATAATGTGGCAGACCCGCTTACAAAGTCATTAGGATAGCAGAAGATCGAAGCCCATCTTGAGAAGATGGGACTTAGATTTGTAGTCAATTGACTTTAGATTAAGTGAGAGTTTGTTAGATATGTGTATCCTAGAAGTCAGAATTGGCTGACACTTGTAATACACTTCTAGGGGCAAAATTATAATTTTAACTATAAATAATAAAATGGATTATTTTCTATCACAAATGTATATTTAGTGTCTGTGATATATCCTTTAAGTTAATGGTAATGATAATTCATATTTTTAAGAGTTAAAAATTTAAGACATGAATTTTCATTTATTAACTCATAAAATGCTTCTGACCATAGGATCGTCATAAGGATGGTGATTGATCCAGAAGATTAGTGTACAATCATTTCTTTATAGTAGATGAGTCTTGAGTCTATGGTGCAGACACACCGGAGTGAGAGTATAGGTACTCGTTAGAGAACGAGGGTACTGAGCATGACCACCTCAAGTAGTCATAAGGAAGTCTATCTTATCGTTAATGACTGACTCGAAGCTGCACTGGTGTGTCTGGTTCTTTAACTTAAGGTGCATCGATAGTTCACCTTGAGGGTGATATAGTTTGACTACACCATGACTCAATCTCCTAGCCATTTGGAATCCTGAGGTGTATGTTGGTTATAGCATGTTTATTGTAGGAATTGGATTACACCAAGAGAGAATCTATCTACCTCGGTGGATGAGGAGCAGCCCTATGATGATCATGAGAATCAAGTCCATAACCCATCACCATGGTAGAGAGTGAAATAATAGAAAGAATTTCTATTAAGATTTTTACATCGAACTTGAATCGAATGATTAAATCATATGATAGAAATTAGGGTTTGACGAGTTCACCTTAACCCTAATCTGATCGGGGCTCAAGATAGAAGAACTTAATCACACAAGTAGCTACATTGAGAGGTTCATTTTCAATTTTGATGGGTTGCCACCATATACTGCTAAGTGTCACTGGTGGATTTTGGGAGCAATTAGAATGATTTAGATGATCGATTATTTTAGTTGTCTGAATCAGAAGAGTTCTGATCCATCGAAAGGAGTTTCGATGATGTCAATGATGGAGATCATGACATATCCTATTACCATATAAAACTGAACCTAACTGAATCACACAAATTAGGGTTTAGATCTGGATATCATCAATTAGACTAACCCAGTTTAATTAATTTGAATTAGATTCAATTAGGTTCAAGAAAATCGTGCTAGCACACGATTGAACCTAACGTTCTTCTTTTATTATCATTAAAAGTTGTCTTGACTAAGCCAAATGTGTTTGTGCTCATTCAGGTACCTTTACCTGGTCTGACTGGAGCTTGTCCAAGTCAGAAAAGGGTTATCTTAATTTATGAGATAAATTTGAGACAACACCTACCATTTTTCATCACCTGCTAATTCTTGTCCTTTGACTTTGGTCAAACATTGACCTTTGACTCTTGGACATCTGCCCATATGTCATGCACTTATTGGAGAGCAGGTAGGGGCTTGTCTTCTTACTAGAATTTGGAAAGGAGGGGGGCGCACACCATCCTTGGCATGCGCCCATGGATAGGGACGCCTGGAGTCCCATACAAATGGGACTCCAGATTGCTTCTTGGATTCTACTTAGGTGACCCTTACCTATAGACTTTGATCAGTCTTAAGCACCATCTAAGGATAAATTTATGGGCTCTTATTTGATTGGATCAGATGATGTCATCCCACCAATCAGATTTAGATCTGATTGCATGAAGCAATGCGATTGGCTGGGATGATGTGGCACTGCATGGCACAGCAGGATCTATAAATAAACCCTATTTCCACCCAACTTTCATAAAGTTTCCTCTTAGCCATGCCCCAAGGCTGCCCCTCTCCCTCCTCCATGCCATCTTCTATTCCTCTCTCTCCTCTCACATCCAAGAAAAGTTGGACTTTAGTTTGGTGCAATCCAGGCAAGAAAAGACTGATGAGAAAGGAAGAAGGCAGCACTGCTGCAGAGATGACTGCTGATCTTTAGAAGGAGTTTTGAAGATCCTCCAAATCAGATTTAGATCTGATTTTTGGAGAGATGATAAAAAAGGAGAGGATCTCTAGATTCAACCCAAGTAGATACCGATAGAGGTTAGGCGCTTGCATGGTTAGATCCAGAACCTCAGGTAATCAGCAGAATCATCAAAGGATAATCGAATTATCCACATCAAGGTATAAATTAAATTAAATTAAATTTATTTTTATTTTTATTTATTAGATCCATAAAATCAGATCTGAAATATCTCAGATCTGATATTGATGCTTGAGAGAAATTTTTGAAATATCTCTCTTGATTCGATCAGATTTGAACAAACCTGATCCAGAAAATCAGGATTTCTTCTTCACAAATAAGAGGAATAAGGCATGGGTAGGGTGTGGGAGTCCAAGTGGTGCAAGATAAGAAGTCCTAGTCTCACTAAAACTTCTATTTTGACTTGGTCAAATAAGCTATTTGAACCAAATAAAATCTAAATTTATTCAACCCAATTAGAATAGATCTTAGTCCAATTAAGATCTTAATTAAATCAAATTAAATCAGATTTAATTTCTAATCCAATTAGAAATTGGGTTGATACTAGTCCTAATTGAACTAGGACTAGTTATTCCTTGCAATTAGCTTATCCAATAAACCAATTGAACTTGATTCAATCAAGTCCAAACTAAATCTAATTAAATTATATTTAATTTGACTTAATCTCAATCCTTTGACTTAATCAAATTAAGCCAATTAAAATCAAATTGCTAATCGATCCTCCTACAATATTTGTACTAGATTAAACATCAATCGTATTGATTGCTTAACCTTAGAATGATTCTCAATCATTGATCAACCATCTGATCGAATCGTGAACTCTAATGTGTATAATCCCATAGATCCAAACCTAAGCTAATAGCATAGAAATAAATTTTTATACCAGTCAAAGCGATCATCTAGCTATGGTACCTGACGGTCGGATAGGTTGAATGTGTAGAATAATATTCTTAGAACCCAAGTGGATATAGTTTTCATATAATTCATTCCCTTGACCAAAATGCTTATAGGACACCTCAAAGTTAAACTATCAACTCTGATCAGGCTGTCCATATTGTATTTCAAAATACCAAATCCATCTCATGGATTACTCTGGCCAAGGTTTTGCTATATTAAAATACAATGATACATTTTCTTCAACTCTTGGAGTGGTCAATTCCATCTTGATCATACACTGACTTTGCAAGTACTTAACTGTGCCCAGAAGCCTTTCATTTCTAAATTAAAAATTTAGTTAGTTCGATACCAAAGTATAGTGAGTTGCTTGCAAGCCACTAAGGTGAGCTTAAGTCTAAGGGATACTTATACCTACATCCCATAAAAGACATTCTCAATAGTAGAATACTCTAAAGTTGGTCACATTCAGTGACGATATATCCCTACATCTCACCTGTATACCATACTAGTGTCTGCATACTTCTTGGTTAAGAGGACAATCAACCTATATGGCATACAGCGATCTATGCTTGATAGACATTGTCATCGTAAATAACAGCCTATCTTTTGGTTGTGAACAGTTTTAAGGACTAATTGATAAATCTTTTCTTTATCAAACCTAAATACTCTTAAGGACTTTATCATAATGATGAAGTTCATTAGAAGATGAAAAACTTATGATAAAAAATATTTAAAATATATTTTATTAATTAATAAATTAATTATAATTATAATGTAGCTCAACCATCGACATGCTGACATTAACTTTAAGACACATTTTTCAACATAGATTGCATTGAGACATGATATGGATGTATGTTTTAGAGTTGGCAATTTAACTCTAAGTCATCCTAAATATAAAGATCAAAGGGATGAATTATGTGGTAACCATATTTGTATAGGTTCTAAATATTATGATTATGACTATTTGACCTATCCGGTCATGGGGTACCATTGCTAAATGGTCACATCGATTAGTATAAAAAGTGGTTCCTGTGCTATCGATTTAGGTTTGAACTTGTGGGGTCACATACATTAGAGGTTCCTACTTGATCTGATGGCTGATGAAGAATTTCATTAGACTGAAACTCTATAGTCAAGAGTCCCACTAAACTGAGACTCTACGATCAAGAATCCTACTACACTGAAACTCTGAGTCCTACTTATCTAAGACTCTATGATCGAGAGTTTCACTGATCTAGGACTGTGTGTTCATGAGTTCCACACATTTAGGATACTGGGGTTAAGAGTTCCATTAGTTTGGAACTCTTCAATCAAGAGTTTCATTTGGATGGAACTCTATTGCCCAGACATCCACTGAATTAGAACTCTATATTTATGAGAGACTTAATTAGTGATTTGATTACTAATTAACATAATTTGATTTAGCAATGAGTTTTAGATCAAGTCTAATTGAATTGGATTCAATCAAATTTGATCCAATTAGGTTATGTAATGACCTAATCATTGAGGATAGGTTTGATCCCTGATTTGGTCAAGGTTAGGCTTAATCAATTCTTGATATAATTAGGAATTAATTAAGCCTAATTAAGCCTAAATGAGTTGGATTTAATCTGATCTAATTGGGCCTAGCCAAATTAGTTTGGATTGGATTCAATTGGATAAGATTGGTTTAAGACTAGTTTGACTAGTCTTCCCATGCGCCACCTCATCTTATCTTGCACCCATTTAATTTCTACGAGAAAGTGTTTCTCCTGAAATAATTCCCATGCACAAGGGGGTGCATTCCCACCTTTCTCATGCCTCTTTGGATAAGGATTAGTTGGTTGCTATTTGAATTCAAATGGAGTTTGATTCAAATGTGCAACCACTTGTTCTTATCACTCCACTCGATTTTGGCACAAATAAAAAGAGAGGATTTTCTGAGGCATGTGCACATCAGAAAGAGTAGTCCCCCTTCTTCATGAGAGTCCTCTTCTACATGAGAAAATTCAAAAAAAAAAAAAAAGTAACTCAAGAGAAAAGAAAATAGAGAGGGCGTAGGGTTTGGTGAGTGCATATCCTAAGGTTTTGGCCTAGGATTTGGGGAGTGTTTCTATAAGCTACGAGTGTCGTAAAATCATAAAAAATTTAGGAGAGCCTTCTCTACCTCTCTCCTATCTCTGCTAGTGATTTGGAGCATCGAAAGAGCCTATGGAGGAAGATCGAAGGAGTTTGATCAAGATCAATTGTCGAAGCTTCTGGCATCAAGCTAGCACTCAGAAGGAGCCGATCGAGATCAGGACCTCGTGTGGACCATCCATAGAGGCCAAATGACTTGTGTGGCTATATCACGATGAGAGGATCTCCCTGACGGTGATTCAGTTGTGGAGTTCAGCTACCCGCACAAGGTATTGTATTCTAAACACAAGTAGTAGTAGTAAAATTATTTTGCTACATACAAATTAGTTTCAGATTTTAAATGCATGTACATCACATTTAGATCCTTGTTATTGGGTTTTTAATTATATGATCATTAGCTTTTGAAATTAATTAGATTAATTTTAAATTTTTGCTACATTAATTTTTGAAAAAATTTTGAAAATAAAGCTAGAAATCTTGCAAATATTCCATCAAGACCTTCCTAACACGTTCTTCCAAGCCATCCATCCTTTCTTCTTCTAGGATCCCTACTCTTGTATTCAAATTCTAGATGGAACTACCTATGGTATTTAACCTCTCAGTAATGTTCTTAAAGGCTATGGCAAAATCAAAATTCATTCTGTGACTTGACTCTAGATTTTTTGGATGATATCTAGCTCCGAACCTAGTAGACATATAGTACAATCGACTCGAGGGATCTTTTAGATCTAAAAGCTCAAATAATTATGAATCAATCAAAGCACAAATAAAGCAACATTTGAATCCTTAGGCTGGCCAGGTAAAAGATGGAATTATGGGAGGCTCCTCTCGCTCTTGCTAGATTTTAATTAAGTAACTACAATTTGCTTAGGCATTTGTCGTGTACCTTTAGCCTTAGACACTAGCTTATGAAATCAACTGCAAACCAAACTTGCACTAGGACTCATTGTAGCAACTAAACTTGACTTGTTTTGACCCTATTCTTTTAATGTCTAATTGATTTTTAGTTTTTGGCTTGGGTTAATGCACATGAGGTTGATGATTTTTGGGCCAAGAAAAGGTGCTAAAATCCTTCCCTTATCTTATGATGGGAGTGCCCTTAGGATAATTTAAAGATGCAAACTAGATGCAAACACTAATTCAAAGTGAAATAAAATGGTACCAATTAAGTTGACAAATTAGAAAATGAAACTAAGTTACTGACATTACGAACTACAAATGAAATAAACAGTGTCAACTAAGTTAAAAGAAACTGAAACTAAATTACTAAAAATATGAAGTTCAAACAAATATAAAAATTATTCTTAAGCGCAGAAAATTTTAGACTTTCAGAAGTTCTATTTTGGATCGTAGAACCCTTTGGTTGAAGTTCTACTATAGGGTTCTCAAAGGATAGTTTTCATAGTTTTCAAAGCATAATTAAATTTTTTATCAAGTTAGGATTCCAGAAAACTAGATCTTGTAGTTTTGGGATGTTTTAATAGGTGTGAAACTCTATTTTTCCATAGGTTGCCCAGAACAAGACATGTCATAGAATTTAGTGCACTAACCTTCAACTAATAAACAAATCTAGCACCAATCCCAGATATGTTTTCTAGATTTTCATTCATAGAAATCTTCATTATCAAATCTAGTTTTCAAATCATCAAATTTCATAAATTTCTAATTCTCCTGTAGATGGGAAAGTTTATTTCTTCCAAGGATGCACAAATAGTTTTCTAAATAGTTTTTAGATGCAGAAATCAGGATATGTAAGATTTTTTAGAAGGGTCTTTGAGGATCAAATGGTTTTAGATTTCTATGAAATTTAAAACCCCACTTAACAATAAAGTCTAAAACCTACACAAAAAAAATTTGAAAATTTTTTGAGGTCTCTGAAAATAGGAATCATAGTTTATCTAAGGACTGCATACGAAACCAGTTTTCAGGGTTTTGATGCAAAAAACTAAAACTATCTAAATGCAAAACTCTAGCCCTAACCAAACCATACTCTGATACTAAACTAATGTGGGATGATTTAGATCTAGAAGAAGCAAGCATTTGAATTTATTAATAATTAATATATAGCCAGCAAACCAAAAGACTAAGAAGATGATTATGCTAAAATCGAAAAAAGACCATTGATATGCATGCATGATGAATAGCCCCTAGATCTAGATTCGTAGTGTAGACGACTGAGCAACTATCTATGATTAGGGCATCATATCATAATTCAAAAAAATTAGATTTAATTAATAAAGAAGCATAGGATTAACTCTTAACAATAACAATCTACTCAGATATTTATTCAGAAGCAAGGGATCTTACAAATACATCGATGAAGTTTCTTGGATGAGGGAGGAATCAAAACATGCCGAGGTTGTTTGTAAGTTCTTCCGTTGTCCACAATTATGAAGATTCAATCCAAGAATACAAAGAATTATCTGCATCAATAGAAACATATAAGCAATCATGAAGGAAAGCGAAGATTTGGAAGATTAGGTAATTGAGGTGCTGAAATTAGATCTTGAGGATGGAGGGATTGTCGAGGGTTCTTCATTTTTCAACCTTCAAAACTTGAGAGCACATTTAGAAGAGAAATAGGAGAGAGGAAGATGGAAGGGGGAAAAGAGAAAGAAGAGAGGGAGAGGAGAAAGGAGATTAGTAGATGGAGAGGGGAAGAGAAGAGAGCACGTAGAGAAGAAAACACAGAATTTTTTTATTTCTCAATCAATCTATCGACTATAAGATTCTTTATCTTCCCTTCTAAAAGAAAAAAAACTAACAACCCAAATAGAAGGTAGGTGTGATTCCTCTCGATAAGGATGGCATTCAAATTTTATGCATGGAGATGGGATTTGTTGAGCATGGAGAAGGGATGTGTCAATCCTAAGGTTGTTCAATTTTGCCGTGAAGATCTTCGGTTCCTATATGCGCATGAAGAAGTCAACATCTGGGCATGAGGCATTTGCTTTTCAAATGGCTATCGAGAAGATCTTATCTGAGCATGCATCCAAGTGACTGAAAACTTCTGTAAATGGATGACTTGAACTCCTTCAATTGGTTGACTTGAACTGGACATGAAACTCCTCAAATAATTGACTCTAACTTAATTATCAATCAAATCCAATTTTAAAGGACTCAATTTATTATAGGACTTGAAAATAAAAATTATAGGAAAATAGAAGGCTCTATCAACAATCAAGCTATAATGAATCACGATGACTGGTGTCCACATCAAGTTGCTTATAAATAGAAACTCATGATATTCAATTAATGATGATATTAGATTCTCCTTCAATAATGATCTTACTATAATGTAATCCGATCATCTTATAATGTATCATTTTGCTTCTTAAGTGGCATTTGGTGACCCAAGTGTGATTAATATAGAGATCTTAGATCACTGGTGATACTCATCCTATAGTAATTTGATCCCTAATGATCTCATATCATCTTATTTAATATGCTATGTTCTAGTGATGAAAGATCCATGAGTATTCTTAATTAACCTATTTGATATGCCATGAGAATCCAAGATCATTGATAATATAATACCAAATTCTATAAATTTTGCAACTATTAAACATAATTCTCAAATAAATTATAAGAAACACATATGAACATAAATTAAATGTATTTGCCTTTTAATTTTGACAATAATTATTTGGTGTCACATAGAAGTGTTTGTGGGAGCCATCCAAGTGAAAACATAAGTGTAACCATGTGGATGCCAAGGAACTACACTGGCTTGGGTTGTCACATATTAGTCTTCCAAACCGGTGAGGGGCTACATAGGCATTCATTTGTAAGCATCTCATTTGGATACTTGGTGCAAATGAAGGATTTGCATAGGTTTTTAGGGGTGCATGTATTGGAAAGGGAATGGAAAGGTATAGCAAGTTGCAGATTTGGAATGTAGGAATTGGAAATTCATTGTAGCCTCTGCTTTTTGTCATCATTCAACCTTTACATGGCAATGCATGTGATATATTTAATATGGAGAGCATTTTATAGATGGCTATGATCACATCAACCAACATAGAAACTAATTGATTTGAACATAGTGCACCAGAGCCCTTGGTTGCATTAATAGAATGTCTCTATAATGAAATATAAGCAAATCATTCAATATAATCACAACCTTTATGTTGGAGTAAGTATTTTTTCCTATTAGGTTCTTTCTTTGATTGGACTATCTTTTGTTTGTGTATCATTTTGTCTCTTAATGATGTTTAATATCCCAAATGGCATCACAAGTGTGATCTTAGTTTGCTGGCGCTCGTCATCCTAGAGTAATCTGATTCATGATTGTCGGGTTCATAAATTTGGCCAGCCTGATTTGGCATCTGATCGATGAAAGATAATCAGCTTCACTGATTAAAGGATGACACGTTTGACTAAACGATCATGACAAATTTTCGTCTTATGACAAATGACTATAAGCCGGTCAAACCATTCAAATGATCAATTATCAATCAACCAGTGGACTGATGATCATTTTCCTTCAACCAAACATCAATTATCTTACCGACTGTCGACTATCAACCGACCATTGATTCGCTGACTCCTGTCCAAACCGAACGGCTCCATCGACTGAATGGAATACTAATTAACTACCAACATATGATCGGTGTAACCAACATATAATCGATGTAATCGACATATGATCAGCAAGAGCTATATTTTTTATGGAGAACATGCATAACAGCTCCTCTATAGTCAATTAGTAAGCATTAACTACTTCCTTGATGTCAGAATAAATGGGACCCCACAACTCCCAATCATTACAAATGGTTACTACTATGCTCACCTATAAAAGGGAAGTAACCCAAGTATTTTGGTGAGGAAAATTCTAGGCTAAAACTCTACCTAATTCTATTTGATCCTATTTACCAATCCTCTACTGACTTAGGTATCAGAGGGTCCCCATCGAAAAATATTTTAGTCAATATGGACTTCTTTTTCAGGTGATCTCCTCCAGCGATAGGTGCATCAAAGGATTGGCTGCAACAAGTCGGCACGCTAGGAAGGGGGGTAAAAGGAAACAAATTATTCTGAAAAGATGTCGAAAACATGAGTTCGGCACTCCACCAACTCTATCAGGCAATCTTCATGTGGGAGAGATCACCTTCCACCTCTACCTCCAATGGCAGAGCCCAGTATTCCGCATCCAATTATTCCGATGGATGCTCAAACCCAACAACTCGCTGCATTGATGCAGCAAATGAAGATTTTAATAACCGTAATCGATGGCAGAACAACCACCGGCACAAGCAGTGCCATCAAGGCACAGTCGCCACTCCCCATGGTGATCTCTATCTCCTTCACCAGAATGGCAATCAATTTGATGTTCTCGTCATTCTGAAGCATCACCAGCATGGCACTCACACCATGCCACTCACCACTCTTGACGATCTACCTCCCTTTCCCTCCGACATAACATTCATAAGAGAAAGAGGCCACATCCACCATCAACTTCTTCATCTTTGATTTCTTTGGGAGACTCTACCCCAAGCCTCTCACAACTACAGCGACTCAATGACCATGAATGCAAGTTCAAGAAGATCGACTACCAACTCACCCAACTAAAGATAAGTAATCGGGGGGGTCCCAGCGACCTCAGCATCCATACAGCCCTCCCATTTTCTCGATAAATTATGGATGAACCAATCCCGAGTCGATTCAAAATACCACAAGTGAAGCCATATGATGGCTTCATAGATCCAGTTGATCATCCAAAGAGTTACAAAACTCTCATGATGATCCAAAGAGCTTCTAACGCCCTTCTATGCAAAGGCTTCCCGGCAGCTCTTTAGAAAGCTTTTCAAGCCTGGTATTCTGAGCTGCAACCAGGAAGCATTCATTCTTTTGAGCATCTAGAAGATTCGTTCGCAATCCACTTCAGCACCAGCCGAAGGATGCTACGAATGTCCGATAGTCTCTTCTCCGTTAGACAAAATGAAGGAGAGACGCTATGAGACTTTATGGTGCATTTCAATGCTGCCACACTTGAGGTCAAAGACCTTAATGAAGACATAGCTATTTCGACCATGAAGAGAGGTCTGAGAGGATCAAGATTCATCTACTCGCTAGATAAGAATTACCCTCGGATCTATGCTGGACTTCTAGAGCATGCATTTAAGCATATCCGCGTAGATGAAGCCTCTGACAGGCGCCAAGCAGAAGGCAAAAGTTAGAAAAAGAAACAAAAAAAAAGGAGAGCTTCTACTGAATCAAGTCAGCAATCGACTGATAAAAGAGCTTCGCCATTTCGATGGAGTCCAAGGCTGAATAGATTTAGCACAAAATTCAACTCCTACACTCTATTGACTGCTCCTCGTGCATAAATTTTGATAGAAATTGAAGGAGTAGAATATATCCGACACCTTCGATCGATGAAAGCACCACCCAGGAGCTGCGATTGAAAAAAATACTATCAATTTCATTATGATCATGGTCATGACTTCTAACAGTGCATTCAGCTTAGGGACGAGATCGAGGACTGATACGTCAAGGATTCCTAGGCAAATATCGATGCGATTCTCCAGCTCTGACTCCAACTGATCAACAACCTCAACATCAATTAGAAGAATCGAATGGCAATCGATCGATGATGGGAGTCATTAACATGATTTCTAGGTGGTCAAGAGACCAGGGGCAACATCCGAAGAAGAATCGACTAAGTAGCATCATGAAGATAACGTAATTTTTTTTTGGATGATGATGTATGAAAAATTCAAACTCCCCATAATGATGCTATCATTGTATCGGCAATGATAGCAAATTATGATGTAAAAAAAATTCTTGTAGATAATGAAAGTTTGATCGATATTTTATTTTACTTGACTCTTTTTTGAATGCGACTAACGACTGATCAACTTTGGAAAATCTCGACACCATTAGTTGATTTTATTGGAGATGTTATCAACATGGAAGGAGAAATTACTCTCCTCCTTACTGTAGGGACCGAGCTACGACAAGTATCATCCTCACTACTTTTATGGTCGTTTGGGTACCCTCAACTTATAATGCTATACTCGGACGACCCACAATCAATGAACTAAGAGCAATGGTGTCGACCTTCCATTTGCTTGTTCGATTCCCTACCCAACAAGGAACCGACAAAATGCATGAAGATCAGCAACTAGCACGATGTTGTTTCATGATTTCCATTGAGGGAAAAAAGCCCGAAGATCTCCTAACGATTGATAAACTCAATCAGAGGAAACATGAAGAAAGGGGTGAACCAACTGAATAATTAATACCGATCCCCTTATAAGAAATAGATCCCATAAAGACCGTTTCAATCGGATCTCGACTGTCTAGTCAAGAATGAAGTCAAATAATAGATCTGCTAAGGGCGAACACCGACATATTTTTCTGATCAGCAACCAACATGCCAGGCATTCCACCAGAAATCATAACTCACTGACTGAATATCGATCCAAAAGTTAAGCTGATGAGGTAGAAGAAAAGGCCATTTGCTCCTAAAAGATAGAGGGCTATCGATGAAGAGGTAGATAAACTCCTTGCTGCCAACTTCATCAAGAAAACACATTATCCCGATTGACTTGCTAATGTTGTAATAGTGAAAAAAGCCAATGAAAAATGATGAATCTACATTGACTATACTGACCTAAATGAAGCTTGTCCAAAAGATAGCTTTTCTTTACCAAAGATCGATTAGTTAGTTGATGCAATATCGGGACACCAACTCTTGATCTTTATGGATGCCTTCACAAGATAAAATCAGATTCGAATGGTGCCAGAAAATAAAGAACACACAGCTTTTGTAACCGACAAAGGCATTTACTGCTACAAAGTAATGCCATTCGATTTGAAGAATGCTGGAGCAACCTATCAATGACTAGTCAACAAGGTATTCAAAGATCAAATCAGACGAAACATGAAAGTCTATGTCAATGACATGTTGGTGAAAAGTACCTTAGCCAGCGATAATGTTCGAGATTTAGAAGAGACTTTTGACACACTTCAATGGCATCGAATGAAATTAAATCTGACTAAGTGTGCTTTCAACGTAACTGCTAAAAAATTTTTAGGATTTCTTGTATCACAATGTGGGATTGAAGCTAATCTAGAAAAAATAAAGGTCGTTATCGACATGAAGCACCCGACTTTCAAAAAAGAGATACAATAGTTGAATGGTAGAATTGCTGGGCTCAGTCGATTCATTTCAAAGTTGGCTAAGAGATGTCTATCTTTTTTCAAGACTCTACGATAGATGAAAGACTTTTCATGATCGAATGAATGCCGACAGTCCTTAAAAAATATTTGATGTCCCCACCACTGCTTGCAAAATCTAAAGTGGGAGAAATATTGTATCTCTACATCGCTATGTTGGTAGAAGCAGTAAGTTCGGTCCTTGTCTAAGAAGAAGAAAACCAAATTCAATGATCGATTTACTATTCCAGCAAAGTGCTTCATAATGCTGAAATTCGATATTCGATGGCAGAAAAGTTGATCTATATCTTGATCATCTCATCGCAATGACTCCGACCATACTTCCAAGCCCATTCAGTCATAGTACTAATCGATCAATCGCTGAAGGCAATCCTACATCGATCGGATACTTCGGATAGGATGGCAAAATGGGCGATCAAACTCAGTGAATTTGACATTCAATATCGCCCACGACTATCAATGAAGGCACAGATGTTAGCAGATTTTATCGTCGAATGTACCGCAATCAATGACAAGCCAAAACAAGAAGCTGATGATAAATCAAAAATAAAGAAAGGATTTGAGACCGACTATGACTCGACATAGACACCTCAAGTAGATGGAGCATCTAAAGTCCAAGAAAGTAGAGCCAGTCTCATCCTCACCAATTCCAAAGAAACTATTGCTGAATATGTCCTTTAGTTTAGCTTTAAAACTTTAAATAATCAAGCCGAATATAAAGCATTGCTAGCTGGATTGAAAATCACCAAAGAGCTCAATGCGAACAATCTGAAGGTATTTATTGACTCACAACTAATAGCCAAATGTGTCAAAGATGAATATGAAGCTCGAGACCCAACCATGGCAAAATACCTTTAGAAAACTAAGGATCTCATGTCGACATTCGGACATTTTGAGATCTCTTACATTCCAAGAATGGAAAATGCTCGAGCTAATGCACTTTCTCAACTCGTGATGACATCTTTCGATCTACTTGACCGAATGTTCATCGAATATCTTGAATAATGGAGTATCGACAAAGTCAACGAGATGCTATAAATAAATAATGAGCCAAGTTGGATGGATCTGATCATCTAATATCTTACCGATAGAACTTTTTTCGATGATCCTTCAAAAGCAAAACAACTCAGATGGACCGCTTCACAATACATTTTGATGGAAGGACATCTTTACAAGAGGTCATTTTTGCTTCCACTGCTCAAATGTTTGGGGCTGATCGATGCTGACTATGCCCTTCGAGAAGTCCACAAAGAAATTTATGGAGGGCAAGTCTTTGGCCTACAAGATTCTGCGATAAGGATATTATCGACTAACTATGAAGAAAGATGCAGCCGATCTTGTCCGAAGGTGCGACCCACGTCAGAAATATGCCAACATCCAACATCAACAAGCAAACCAACTGACATCAATCATTGCATCGTGATCATTTGTACAATGGAGAATGGACATCCTTGGCCCTTCCCTCTGGCATCTGGTTAAAGAAAGTTTTTGGTAGTTGCAGTGGATTACTTCACCAAATGGATAGAAGTCGAACCATTAGCACAAATCACCAAAGCAAAATGAAAGATTTTGTTCAGAAGTCGATCATATACCAATTCAGATTATTGCATACCAATATCACTGATAATTATCATCAATTTGATAATCAAAACTTTAGAGATTTTTATGTGAAGTTTCACATCATGCACAAACTAACATCCATCGACCATCCTCATTCCAATGGTGAAGTAGAAGTTGTGAATGGGACGATTCTACATGGACTTATGACATGATTGAACGAAGCAAAAGGTCTTTAGATTGAAGAGTTATATTCAATCTTATGGGCATATCGGACAACCTCTCGCATTTTGATGGGAGAATCACCATTTAATTTAGCATACGGAATCGAAGAAGTGATCCCAGTAGAAATCGGTCTACCATCCATGAGAGTCGAGCAGTATGCCAAACCAACCAACTCTGAAGCAAGAAAATCTGACTTAAATCTACTCCCTGAGGTTTGGCAAGAAGCTCAAATTTGAATGGCTACATACCGACAGAGAGTCGCCCAATATTATAATACGAAGGTCAAGCCAAAGGTGTTTCTTTCTGGATATTTAGTCTTGAGGAAAGCAAAAGTTTCAAAATCTCTAGATCGAGAAAAACTATCTCCAAACTAGGAAGGACCTTATAGAGTGATCGAAACTCTTCGTCTGAGCGCATACCAACTCGAAACTCTTGATGGGATGACTATTTTATGAATTTGAAATGCGAACAATCTAAAGATGTATTATCAGTGAAGTTGTCCAAGTCTTTTGATGAAATAAAATGATTGAAATTTGACTTTTCTATAAATCTAACTAAGCAGCGGTGTCTGACCAATGACATATCATCCAAAGCCAACCTATTTGTCGGTCGATGAATGACAATCCTATAACTTACCTATTTAAAGTTGAAAGGATCACTCTTACTGACTTATAATTGGATGACTTGACGATATGCCAATTTAGCTATGACTAAATGAAAAATTATGCCAACTCAACCAAAGTTGAGTAAAACCTTACGCCCACTTGATGGGAACCATGCCGACTTGACTTTGATCAGTCGAAGAATATTCGGCTTGCCACCATTTATCAAATAAAAAAAGAATTTTGTGCCTAAAGTCCAATCAATTAATATTCGGTTAGATGGCATGCTTATCGACTATCTAATCTGACATTCGATGAGCAAATTATAAAGAAGAGAAGTCATTGGTACTTAGAAAAATTTTCAAACATTTAGAAAAGTTTCAACACCCCACATAGAAAGGAAGAAGAGCAACAATACTTAAAAAAATTCTATCCATTTCATTCATATGAAAGTATTTACAAAAATTGGCCGAAGCCGAATTACAACAGAGAACAAAAAGAAAAAGATACATGAGAACCAATCAATGATCGGAATCATCTATAGCTACTGCATCTATGATCGCCATCGCCAATGCCATTTTTGCTTCGATTGGAGGAGGTTCTGCGGTAATTCCTTTTGAGGCTAAAGCAAGTCCAGCAATCAGAGCCGCTTCATCAATGGGAGCATCTACAGCTAGAGCCACTCTTTCAATTGAAGTATTAACTATTAGACCAGCTTCAGCTGATCCGTCCTCATCATCAGTCCCTTCCCTATCAGAGTCGGGAAGAGGGACATGACTCAAGTCCAGGTCCGAATATAGTCGATCGACTGCATCTCAACTATCTTCATACCCAATTATGTGGGCAAGATGACTGCCTTTAATGAGTTCCACCTTGAAGTCCTCCGACCCTCGAAACTCCTCCAATGCTTGCTCTTTTACTTGATCTAAAGTTGCTCGGACCAATGCTACCTCAGCTTCAGAAGACTCTCATCTCTTTCGCTCCACCAACTCCCAAACACAACTGTCATGCTCTTTTCGGAGCCGACCGGCCTCATGCCTTTTCTTCCGGATCTAAGACTCCTGGGTCTCAATGATCCAGTCGGCTGCCTCCTTATCGATGCGAAGCAACTCCAACTTGGACCGCATGGCTCCCTGTTCGGAATGTGCCGAGTCCAAGTCGTTATTTGCTGACTCTAAATCGGCACAAAAAGACTCCAGCTCTACCTTTAATTAGGAGCTCTCTTCTTCAAGCCTCTTCTCCAATTCCTCCATCATCTTCAATTTATTAGAGGCAACCTGCAGATGCTGAAGGGCGGCATTCTTCTCTACAACAGCTAACTTAGCCTTGTCAACCTACCCCTAGCATATGTTGGTAAAGTTGTGCATGAATCTATCCAATTCTGACATATCATGCGCCACCTGAAAAGAAAGAATGAAGAAAATAAGTATATGGTAGAAAGTATAAGGAGAAAGAAGGAAAATGAAAAAAAAATTAACTTACCCTGATAAATGAAGTATAGAATGATGAGAATATGTCATTCAGAGTCCAACTCCTCCAGCTTTTCTTGTTAGTTGGAAGAAGTATTGCCTCAACAAACTACTTTGCCAGCACTAGGTTTGCCAAAGCCAACTCTTTGAGTGGGACTTGGATATTAATTGATTCCGAACCACTCAGAGTCCCACTTGTAGCAGCCGATGCAAGAGCCTTTTCCTGTCATTGACCGATCGGCTGCTCAAATGGATTTGACATCCACTTAGGTGTCAATGGCATTGAAGAAGCAGCTAGTTGCTGCTTCTTCAATCCAACCACGGGCATTGATGGTGCCTGAGATATTGTTGGCTCGATGGAAACTGCTGGAGCTTCGATGACCATTATGTTATCATCTAACACTCGACAATTGGCGAAGCTCCCGATGGCATACCTCCTACTGGTGCTAGAACCGATGCATCTTGAGTAGGAGTTGAGGCCGCCAACGCAACGATTGCTTCTCCGACTATGCAAGAGGTCTCGACCAATGGAACATCAATTGGAAGTATGGCTGCTACTGCTGGAATGTTGGCCCTCTACTTCTTGGCTGCCTCGACGATCCTTCACCAGCGGTTGACTTCCACTTCCCCATAAGTCGGTGAATATCAACCATCGAAAGAGAAGATGGAGGATGCATGGCTGCAAACAAAAACAAAAATCAGTTAAAGATAGAAAAGAAAGAAAGAAAAATCTACTTGGTATATCGAACTATACCAACAGTCAGTATTAGACCAAGTCCACCATCATACAGTGCCTGATTGGTTAGCAAATCCTTTTGCTTCGGGACCTCCATATCCTTCAGCTTCAAGAAGTCCTCTCGATCAGCCAAATCGATCCGATAGTTGTCATTTGGGCTGGTGTTTAGAGTTTCCCAAATGAATGAAAAATCCCAAGGAAGAGTGGACAACACAAAAAAGAACTAGATCTTCCCGGATGGACGATGGAAGACTGAAAATAAAGAAAAGCCCCTTCCTCAAGGCAAACATCCACCAACCATTGGCCTTCGGATGAGGATGAAGAGTAAAGAAGGGATGAAATAAAGAAAGACGAGGAGTGGTTGAAATGTTATGACAAAGAAGAGTAAAGAAAACTAAAATCCGAATGGAATTCAGTGTGAGTTGCACCGAACAAATCAGATAATAGTTCAGCATGTTCTGAATGAACTCTAGGACTAGGAATCGAAGACTATTGTTCCTACGGCTGCTTGGAGCTACAGTCGTAGATCCGATCCCTTGCATGAACCTGGGTATTAATCTAGCAAACTGAAGAAGATCTAAGAAAGATAAGAGAGGCTAGGATTTTGGTGTTGGAATCAGAGAGAAGAGAGAAGAGAGTTAGGGAGAAAAGCTCAATTGTATTCCCTTCTTTTTTGTAAAAGTTACAATATCCTAATTTATATACCCTAGAGTTCCCACATGAACCCTAATAAATCCCAGCTCAGAAACTCCTTTAGGCTAACCCAATACATGAAAGCACTCACCGAGCCTAAGTCTCACATGCTCTCATCCTCTAGATCTAATCCCAACCCATCCATGAATTAGCCTCCTTAAGACCTCTCAAATCAGGCCTTAAGATCCCTAGGATCAATCTAAACCCTAGTCCAAAATAGATCCTCATGTAACTTTGCCTGTGCACTGAGCCAGCTAAGTTCCACTAGGTCAGCTTAGTCTGAAACTGAGCCAACCCAGTCCTGTGTCGTGTCTACAGTCTTGAATGCTCAGCTCTCTATTTTCTCTGTGCTCTGAGACTTAGTCGATTCAGTTTTGGACTGAGCTAGCTAATCTATAGAAAATCTTCTTTCTACAGTCTTGATTCTCCGACTTTGGTTCCTTGCTCCATCTTGAATTTTAGATCTTCGAAGCACCAACCAAACCCCTTGAGGCCCTCAATACCCGAACCTCAAGCCCGTGGAGAGTTACATGCCACCTCCATCCTAGGACAACTCTATCCTAGCCTTAGGACCACATCTATCATAGCCTCTCCAGAGCCCTCATCCTGGCTCTGCCCATGGCCTCCCAAGGCTTGGGAGTACCACACTACCTACAATCTCCATCCTAGTACGCCCAAGCCTTGGCACACCTGGCAACATCCTCCTGCACGATCCTACTATCCCTACATGTCCTGATAGCCCCTCATGCTCACCTTGCCACTGTCATTCTTCTTCAACTACTGAGCTCTCTTTAAGGCCTTCAGGATGACCGCCTCCACTGCTGAAGTCCTTGGCTTGTTTCTCTACACCACCTTTGGAGTTGTAAGTATCCTTCTGCTTGACAGTTGCATCACTTGTCCTGAACTTTCTTGGAGATCATGCAACGTTCCTTTATCGACACTGGTCGCATATCTTGATGCTCCACCTGACACTATCCCCTCAGAGCCATGCCTATCTTCCTGCACAATCCTCTCTACCTAGATCTGTACAGCCCCAGCACTGATGCTGGGATATAAGTCCTCCCTCTACACCCCCTACTCTGAATTCGTGTCACAGCTTCCTCCACCCATGAAGCCACCTCTGTCCGGTGCTCCACCTGGAACTGAAGTCCCTCTAATGCCACAGAAGTTGACTCTGTCTCTAAGTCTTCCGAGACTAACCATCCAATGCTACACTACTGGGCCTACCGTTGTACCTCAAACACTATCGCTGATCCTTCGGACCCTCTGCACTCCACAAACCTATCCGAAATCATCTCAGATACACCGCCCCTGCGAGCTCCTCCGAGACCACCAAGAGCTCATTCGAATCTTCACTTTTAGTGACTGTACTGATGGAATCCAAGCTTTTTCCTCCCTTGCACTTCTTCCAAAGCGAACACTCCCACTTAAAATGCTCTGCTTCTCCTCACTTGAAGCATCTCTTGCACCCCTTGCTACCCCTCAATTTGCCCTTCTTCTTTTCTTTTCTATGCTTCTTTGAAACCACTAGACTCTCCTAGAAGACCTCCCTCTTCATCATCCATTTCCGCTGCTTGTTGGATCTGAGCACTGATACGATCTCCTCGTACACCAGTGTCTCCTTACCATACAGCAAAGTTGTCACCAATGGATCAAAGCTTTTGGATAGCAAACACAGCAACAATAAACTCTTATCCTCCTCTTCTAAATCCATCCCTATATTGAAAAAGTCCATGCTCATCCGATCGAACTATAAAATATGCCCCGCAACATCCTCGCCCTCCCGCATTCGAAGGCTATACAATTGCTTCTTCAGCATCAACTTGTTCCACATATTCTTTCCCATGTACAACTACTGCAATCTTGACCATAATCCCTTGGGTGTTCTCTCCTCCAACATACCATACAAAATCTCATCCATCAAATAAGCCCTAATCATAGCACATGCCCTTTTCTCTAAGGATATCCACTCCTTGTCTATGATCTCCTCTGGCCTATCTTCTAAGGCCGAATCCAACCTCATCTGAACCAATAGATCCTCCACCTTTATCATCCATATCGTGAAATTTTTTTTTCCATCAAACTTCTCTAATCCTACCTTCAACTCGCTATTTTTCATGATCAAACCAAATCAAATAACAGCAAATAGATAGATCTGAGAAATACCTTGACTAGAGATGGTAGACAGCAGCCCTGTGATCTCTTTCTTCCTCATGAAGCCTAAAAAAAATCTTTAGATTTGAATCTTATTGCTGATCTCTACTGAAAATTAATCTTCTTTCTCCTGCACGCTCAACCTGACTCTGATACTAATTATTATTCCTATGGCTGTTTGGAGCCATTATCGTAGATCTGATCTCTTGCATAAACCTAGGTGTTAATCTAGCAAACTAAAAAAGATCTAAGAAAGATGAGAGAAGCTAGGGTTTTGGTATTGGAACCAGAGAGAAAAGAGAAGAGAGTTAGGGAGAAAAGCTCAATTGTATTTTCTTCTTTTTTGTAAAAGTTACAATATCATGGTTTATATATCCTAGAGTTCCCACATGAACCCTAATAAACCCCAGCTCAAAAGCTCTCTTAGGCTAACCCAATACATGAAAACACTCACCGAGTCCAAGTCTCACATGCTCTCATCTTCTGGATCTAATTCCAACCCATACATGAATTAGCCCCCTTAAGACCTCTCAAACTAGGCCTTATGACCCCTAGGATCAACCCAGACTCTAGTCCAAAATAGATCCTCGCGTAACTCTACCCACGCACTGAGCCAGCTCAGTCTCAGCACTGAGTCGGCTAAGTTCTATTGGGTCGACTTAGTCTGAAACTGAGCCGACCCAGTCCTGTGTTGGGCCTACAGTCCCAAACGCTCAACTTTTTATTTTGCCTATGCTCTGAGGCTTAGCCAATCTAATTTTGGACTAAGCCAGCTAACCTGCAAAAAATCTTCTTTCTGCAGTCTTGATTCTCCAGCTTTGATTTCTTACTCCATCTTGAATCCCAGGTCTCCGAAGCACCAACCAAGCCTCTTGAGGCCCTCAATATCCAAACCTCAAGCTCATGGAGAGTTACATGCTGCCTCCATCTTAGGACAACTCCTATCCTAATCCTAAAATCACACCTATCCTAGCCTCCCCAGAGCCCTTACCCTGGCTCCGCCCATGGCCTCCCAAGGCTTGGGAGCACCATACCACCTACAAAGACCCGACCTAAGGTTTTCTACATAGAATTCCACCTAACCAATCGATGGAGAAGACACCCAACCTTTCAGACCAAGGGCAAAAAACTAAAATTGCTTTGGAACTTGATATTATTCCTGGAGCTAACCAATGATAGAGTCTGGTAGTGGAGGTTCCAGACCAAGGATGAAAAATCGAAATTACTCTGAGACTTGATATTATTCTTGGAGTCGACCAACGGCAGAGTCCGACAGTAAAGAAACATCCACTGTCAGATCGATAGAAAAAGGTGGTCATCAGACTTGATGACCAGCCACCGCCACCTACAGTCCTACCTCGACCTCTACTAGCCATAACAAAGCTCTAAGGAGGGAAAAAGAAAGGGAAAGAGAAAACCTAACCTAAAAGATGGGGGGAACTCAAAAGAACAGTAAGAGAAAGAAGAAGGAAAAGATTTGGAACTCCAACCACCAGCAGAGAACCAGGTTATGGTAAAAGCTCAAGGAAAGTAATAGTAGTCCTATATATATAAGAATCACCAACAATTAGGATTGCTTCAGTAAAAATAAAGTAGCTTGGATTTATGACACCTGACAAAATCTAAGCCTTTAAATATTTTGGATGCTTCGATGCACCTTTATTCAGATCATTCCATGACATCACAATCCATGAGAACAACCGACGACCAATGGAAACATGACACGTGGCATCATCGGATTGATCCAAAATCAAATCAACCAAAATTTCAAGTTGTTAAATCATCTTTTCGATTGATCATGTTAATGATGGCAACACGATCATCAAAATGACAAAAATCCTACATATTGAACATGCAAATAATTATTGCACGATCATCGAAATGATTGGATGTCCCTCGATGTATGAGACAATCATTAATGCCAAAAGAAGAGCAGCCGCCAAATCAAAGTTTGAGATAATTAATGAAGACTCTCGTTGTTCAAAATGCTGGACTGCATGGCAAGCCACATGTTTTCATCACTTTGAACTCAAGAGTGGGGGGCAACTATTGGGTTCATAAATTTGGCTAACCTGATTTGGCATCCGATCGATGAAAGATAATCAGCTTCGCAGACTAAAGGATGACACATCTGACTAAATGACCATGAAAAATTTTTAACTTATGACAAATGACTATAAGCTGGCCAAACCCTTCAAATGATCGATTATCAATTAGCCAGCAGATCGATGGTCATTTTCCTTCAACCAAATATCAATCATCTTACCGACTGTCGACTGTTAGCCGACCATTGATCGACTAACTCCCGACCAACTCTCCAGACCGAATGGCTCCATCAACTGAATGGAATACCAATTAACCACCGACATATGATCAGTGTAACCGACATATAATCGGTGTAACCAAGATATGGTCGGCAAGAGCTATATTTTCAGTGGAGAATGCGCATAACAGCTCCTCTATGGTTAATTAGTGGGCAGTAACTACTTTCTTGATGCTGAAATAAGCAGGATCCCACAACTTCTAACCATTATAGATGGTTACTACTACACTCACCTATAAAAGGGAAGTAAGCCAAGTATTTTGGTAAGGAGAATTCTAGGCTGAAACTTTGTTTAATTCTATTTGATCCTGTTCACCAATTTTCCACTGACTTAGGTATCGGAAGGTCCCTACCAAAAAATATTCTAGTTAGTGTGGACTTCTTTTTCAAGTGATCTCCTCCGACGATAGGCGCATCAAAAGATTGGCCGCAATAATGATGATCAAAGATTACTATGTTTGTTGTACTATATTTTGGTGATTAAAGTCCTCAACTATCTATAATTAGCCTATTTGTTATATCATAGGAATCCAAGATTGTTAACTACGAAATACAAAAGTTATCCCTTATATATTCCATATATTTTGCAACTATTAAACAAAATTTTAATAAATTATAGAAAAATACACATAAACATAAATCAAATTATCAAAACTAGTCATTCTAGACCAATGCAACAACACCAAGTATTAATCAAAACCCATCTAAGTAATCCTAGGAGATTATCAAATCTTTCCAATTAGAAGAAATCTTTTATGGAATTACCAAATCCTTTCCGGCTAGAAGAATTTTTTCTTAGATATCAAAATTTTTGAAAATAATATTTTGATTAGATTGAGGGGCATTTTATCCCTAGATTTCAGCCCAACATCATTGCCCTGGGATAATCTTAGGAATTTTGTCCTCAAGGATGTGTTTAACATCCTTGGATTAGATGGTGATCTTAAGATAGGGTTGATTCAGATTCACCTCAATGTAGAACTACTAGGATGCGACTGAACTTGGTAATCTCATCGTCTCTACCCACATCTTCATTGATCATGTGATTATTACCTCACACCAAATTCCACCTCAAGTTTTTCTCTCGCATATAGATTGTGAGATATAATCAATTATCAAATATAAAAGATAATCAACCAAACTAGAAATGTTGCCACACTAAATACAAGATATCTTAGGAAGAAGCACAAGCCATAAAATATCAAAAAGCACCTAGCTACACTATGCAATCATCAACCAGAATGCATACTAATATTGCAGATATGAACTAAGAAATAATGTCAAAGAAACCATCTCAAGCAAACTAGCCGGTTATCTTTATGATACACTTTTTGAGTGTAGGACATCAAGGAAATTCAATTTCAAGATCAATTCTTGACACCTTTGTGCCAAGGGGGTATCATTTTCGAGCTTGCTTTAGACTTAATGTTCTGCATTTTGGACCTACAAACAATATGTGGCAAAGTATAAAGTGGAAAGTCTATTCTATTAAATAACATTAAAAGAAAAATCAATAAAATAATTTTAAAATAATATTGATTTGATAAAAAGCCCTGATAACACTCATTTATTTTTGTGTTAGAAATGTTATAAATAGGTTTCTTCATCAACAAATGCACATTTGGTCTTACTATAAAAAGATGATGTTTGCAAATTTCATGAGTTTAAATAAAAATTTTGGGGAAAAAACCAAGGGGGAGTGAGAGAGAGGAGAAGAGAGTAGAGGAGATAGAGAAGAGGAGATGAATGTCAGAATATTCCAGAATAGTTAATTCCTTTTATATCTAATACTAATAAATAGAAGGAATATGCACATTACATATGTTTGGTAGATGTTAAATTCTACCAACTAGATGGACTTTAAAGGTTGTTTGCAAATAAAAATCATATGGACGTGCACTAGAGAAGAAAATATGAGGTGGTCTTTGTAGGGTTTGATTGACATAGTAGAAGTGATAGATTTCAAAAAATTTGATCTACCAAACCCTAATACCCAGGTTGGATCTTTATGATTTTCAATCATATACATACAATGGAATAAGATGAGAGAACATACTCTTATAAATCTGATTTGGAGAAGATTTATTTCCATGAGGTGCCCATGTGTTCGCCTTCTAACGGTGATCCATACAAAAATTGGGTTCAAGAATGACTCCTCTTGAATCCTTGCTTGCTGAATTCTTTTCAAGAATTTCTTGGCCTTTTTTTTCCTTCTTTTCTTCTTTTTATTCTCTCTTTAATTCTCTCTTAGCCTTCTTAAATAATCTTTCTAACCCTTATCTTAAAGAAGACTCCTTATATTAGTTAAGACCTTGCCTAAAAGAAGACTTCTTGTCTTAACTAATACCTTGTTTGAAAGAGAGGGAGAAAGAAAATTTAATCAGACTTCAGAATGCGCAACACCTTAGATCTAAATCTTATTTATAGATTTAGATGAGGTGTCAATCACACCCCTTCCCATTGCTTATCAGCCCTGCATCAGCCCTATCAAGGAACAAGATAAGTTTCTTGAAGTAGGAGTCTAGGAGGTGCCTAGAATTCATGGAGAATTCATTTCTGCCTTCGGAATGTCGTATATACGATTTTTTATATTTTATTCAGATTTTAATCGGATAAAATATTTGATAAGCCATTGGATTGGGAGAGAGAGAGAGCTAGATGTGGCACCAACCAGGAGTCCTTCAAGTAGAATGACTCTTAGCGCCATTTAATCTGAAGCTACATAACTTTTCATGTTGTTTTCCAAGAGAGAATAAGTCTCACGCCCACCATCTTTGACCAATCAAAGATGGTAGGCACTTAGATAAGAGGGAGAGTTTAGGGGGCGCCTCATGGGTCAATGCCCCCTAGCAGAAGGACTCTAAGTCCTATCTCACGCCAAGAAAAATTCGATGCGCTATAAATATGTGCACCACATATATATATGGAAGGAATTTTAGGCACCTTGGACTCCTCTTGGGCATCCAGATAAGACCAAGTGTTGTAATCTGATTGCAATCCCTTTTGGCTCAATCTTTTTTTAAATTTAATCAAAATTGATTAGCCAAAAGTGCAAGGATTCAAACTAGATTGAATTCGGTTAGGAATTAGGTTAGCTAATATATGCTAGCATGCTAATTAGCAACTCAATTAGGATCCAATGACCCTAATAATAATTCTTGATCAATTTTTTTATATGTGTGATCTATTGAGCTCCACATCTAGTTAGCAATAGCTCTGGATGCATTTTAATCTAATGCGATTGGACTCAATCTTAATTGATTAGGGTTTATGTTGACCCAATTTCACCAATTAGAAGATCTATCTAATTGAGGATCGAATTAATCTTATTAATTAAATCAAACCTATAAGTCAAGATTGATATCTAGCAATGTATCATAACTACCTACAAGATGTAAAATTTGATAAAAACACTAAATATACCTTTCAGTAGAAAGTTTTCATGCAATTCAATCCTTCGATCATCCTGCATCCCGAATATATTTATAAGTATGGATAAATATCAAACTCAAACACATATTCATATCAATTCTTCATCAATCAGTAATAACTCTAATGAAAGATTAGAAGCCCTATCTAATCTTCATTCTACTTTGGTCAAAGTCTTACTAAGTTATCCATAGATGAGAATACGTAGGATGCCATTTTCTCTTACTAAGAGTGATTGATTCTATGTTGACTTACTATAGCCTTCATACACACTCGACCATATCCAGAACACCTCATTCATGACTTAATGTCATAATTGAGTATGAACCAAAAATATGAGTTTATATGCATAAGGTACCATGATGATCTCAGATCTAAGGATTATTTACACAGCTCCCACTTAGAGAATTATCTTTTAACATAAAAGTAAAGTTTCATAAGATGTTCTCTTTAACAAGTCAATTCAGTAAACTTATTCCTCGATGAGCATCCACATCCTTGTATTAGTATTTTCACATAAGTAGTTTGTAAGATCCGCCATCCTCTCCATTGAGTATACATAAGATGTGCCAGTCTATCCGAAATATTGATTTTCGACTCAATGTTTGTACGATCAGAAATATTTAAGATTAGAATTTTAAAATTTTAGATCTCATAGGTATGACTCATTCATGTCCTCTAAAACTATTATCCTAATCTTTCGGATTCATCACAATCTTTAAAAATAAAAGATGTAACTGAAATGATGAATCAAAATGCCTCACTTTATTAATATCCGAATAAATATTATTACATGAGTTAGAGATTATACAAAAAATATTCCATCACATCATACATGTAATTGGCTTGTAGGGCACTTATTCTTTCAGTCTTCCTATTTTGCCATATTTTCTCTTATATCCATCTTAAAGCAAAAATTCAAAAATCAAAGATTTCTTCTACTAACAGCCATCAGTCTCATGATATAAAAAAAAAAATTAAAAAAAAAAAATTGCATGTGGCATCATTTTTCTTTCTTATTTTTTAAAATATACATTTTATCAGTACATACTATATGACTAAATACTATACGCCAAGCTAATTAATTATCTAGCAAATGAATACAAGCATCTAGGTAAATCGATAAATAGTTTCTAGAACATGATTTTTATTGGTGTATAATGCATGGCTAGATGATACACACCTAGCAAAGTAGTCATCTAGTAACCCAATATATATTCTAGAAAATTAATTTTTAGAACATCATATTTACTAGTGCATACTATATGGCCAGATGATAACCAGCCATACTTATTAACTTTCTAGTATACATTGCAAACTTCTTTGATATACATCCAATAGCAATCCAATATATAACTCCTGGTATATTGATACATAGTTTTTTTTTTACCTGGAGGTTTGTATTAAATCACAAAGGCTAGGTGTATATCAAAAAAGTGTAGTATATATCAAAAAGTTGATAAATATGTATCATCTAGTTATATTGTATATATTGGTGAATATAACATTCTAGAAACTATATATCAATTAACTTAAATATATGTATTGCTAGATGACTAATTTACTAAGTATATACTATCTAGCCATGTATTATGTATCGATAAATTCTATATTCTAAAACTATATATCAATTTTTTTAGAGGTGTGTATTAATTTGCTTAATAATTAATTTACTTGGTATGTATCATCTAGCCATGTGGAATATACCGGTAAAAATTATATAATAAAAATGAGAAAAAAAGAGAATATCATATTTCTTTTAATCATGAAATTGATGATTCCATTAGTAAGAGAAGCTTTGACTTTAGAGTTTCTTTTTTTAATATGGGTATCACAGGAAACATGGCAAAATTGGAAGCCTATACCATATACATTGCTTTGGTGCCAGCTTGATATGATTTTTGTTCATTGTTTGCATGGGAGGTTTTATTAAATTTGGATTTACATAAAGTCCAAAATAAATGATTTTTGTGAAATTATACATATTTACTTCCCACCAAATTAGTTTTGTAAATGAAGTTGATATAACTGGGTGGAGGAGGATTTCGCCATGGCAGTATCTTGGTTAAATAATTCTTCTCAACACCTATCTGATCATATTCCTTATGTCAAGGATTTGCATCTTTGATTAACAACTATGATCATTTATAAAGTTTCTCATACCTTTTGGGAAACAAATCAAGTTGCAGACTTTATGGCTGATAAAGCGCTTCAAGGGGATTTCAATTGGTCTCACAATGACTGCCTTGATTACCATTGCACATCTCTATTGCAAGTAGATATTCATGCGGTCTGTTATACTAGATAGAATCCGATGTTCCAAGCCTGATAGATGCCACAATCTACTCTTGTCACAAATATATTGCTGCTCATAAATGGCTGGTTGGCCTCCTTGCAATAAAATTTTATTTATATTGCAAAATCTCTTTTCCAAGGGAATACAACTCACATAACATCAGAATATTTTGGCAGTTTTTGGAATGTAGTCTATTGCATCTGAGCTCTGAGGAGGCTGATGTGGCTATCAAGCGGGCACCAATGGTAGGTAGGGAAGATCGCGATGCCAAGGGAAACCTGCAAAAGAAAGTCCTCGCACCGGGGTTTCCTTCAGTGGGGGACCTTTCAATGCTTAAATTAGCTAGAGCCTTAAGCAACAATAGAGAAAAGAGAAAAGAATGGAGAAGTGTATGGGAGAGAATTGCCTCTATTTTTTGTTATCTCTTTTGGGGGTCCCAAGATTATCTCTTTATATAGGGGATCACCAAAGTTTTATCGTGTCCTCAGCCCATAGGTAGTCAGAATAGGCAAAATGATTCCTTGGTCATGGACGTTTGCCAGGGGGTGCCTACCAAATTTGTTAGTCATGGGCGTTTGCTAGGTGGGTGCCTAACGAGTTTGTTGGTCATGGGTGTCTGCTATCCTGTGCACTTACAGGATGTTAGAAGATTTGGTAAGATCCTACATGGATGGAGAAATATGGTTGAAGGTGGGGTTTAGCCAAGGGTTGACATATCTATTTTGGGCCTTAACAAGGATCACCCGAGACTGTCGAAGTGATTCCGACCTGAAGGTCATCCATGCCTTGACTCAGAGGTCAGAGGGGATCTCACGCATCATTGTCGATGCACTGATACTGAGGGTGGAAACCATCCATTCATTGTGATTTCCATCAGCCACCCTATGAAGGATGGGCCCCAAGGATTGCGATCTAGGTGGGTCACCTCCATAATAGATGCCACCCCACTTTCAAATCCAAGTTGTTAGGCTTGGGTGAAGGAAGTAGTGCTCTGGTCGGAGGATTCTCAAGCTCGGACGATCATGGACCTGCCAGCTCCAAATGCACTATCGTGTTATCTCTAGCTTTGATGGATGTGCCACCCCATCGATCGCACCATGATCATTGCAGAGGATTCGATAGATTGCAGGTTTCTAGGTCATCAATGTGGGGGAGAACGACTCGAGGTGGATCATTATTCTATCCCAAAAGGCACCCTTTGGTGGTTGTGTCCCATCTAGTCGCACAGGGCCACTTGTCAAAGAATGATTGGACTCCAATGTTGCATATGGATTACTCCCCATGGTCGGATCTGGTCGATGGAGCGTTTGAGAATAGTGGGCTTTCTTCACTCTAATTCTTGATGCGTGGCTAGGGTTCGATTGCCATGGGGCCATTCAGATCGTGGGTGTGACATAGAAGGGAGAGCCACCTTCCAGCACAGTTGCCTTCATACTTTTGCTTTTTTGGTAGTCCAACTTTCGGGAGTCCCAGCAGCTACCTTTAGCTCCTACTTCGGCTAGTGGTGTGGCTTTTTGGGTTCTTCTCCTTCAAGTTCATTTTGGTTGGTTCCTTTGCTTACTTCTTTCCCTCCTAGTTTTTGATAGGTTTACAATAATGTCCTTTGGGGGAAAGAGTTAGGGTGAGAGTAGTCAATCCGGCCAGGATACTCAGCGATCCCAGTCCTAATCTCGAGGGTATCCCTGGGCTCTGACCGTGGGGGTCCCTTCTTTCGATCATCGGGGATCTGAGTCACCCTGAGCCAAGAGCCCGATAAGGGGATTTAGGGACTTCTTTGAGCCTAGGGCTGAAAGGTCAACCCTCTCAGGAAGTGATCTTCAATGCTTTATGTCTTAGTATTCCATCCCCTTGTTCTTCCAACTCGAAGTGCCAGTTCCAAAAGAGTAAGTGTCTTCAGCCCTGGAGGGTCGAGTCACTCTATATGAGGAGACTATCTAGGCAGATCTTTGATTGTCCTTCCACCCTTTTGCCTCCAACATCCTTGATTTTTATAAGATACTTCCAGTCCAGGTCACTCCAAATTCTATCTGGGTGGTCATCATTTTCATTATCCTTTATTCTTGGCTTCACATTCACTCGAGAACTTCCTTGTTTAGGTCACTGTTTATCTTGAAGAAGCATCCCCACGAAAAGGGATGGTGGTACTTTAGTCCCCATCAAGGGTAGAAGTTCATAGGCGGGCTTTCTTCCTCCATGAATGGCTGGAAGGAGAAGTTCTTCTTTATTTTCATGGACATCCCTTGGGGTTTCAATAGGACCTGAGGCAACCCATGACTTTCTTCCAATAAGGATAATTTAGTTCTCCTAGAGGATAGGGAGGATCATCAGAAACTACTCAACATCGAGGTTTCGGATCTGGCTTAGCTGATGACCGAATAGAATCTTTACAACATTGATCTCAGTCTAGCCCCTTCTTGAGGTGCATTCGAGTCTGCTTGACTCATCAATCTTATGGTTGTCATGGCTCTAATGCCAATTTCTTTTTCTTTTGTAGAGATAAGTATCATGCCAGAGGAGGTGAGGCTTGCCTTTTTGTGGAAGAGACTAGGCTCTACTTTGGAGGGTTATCCTCCACAGAAGTGAATTCTCTTGAGCTCTCCTATAGGGCCCCCTTCCAGTTTGGCCAAGGCTTCTAGCATAGGGGCCAGCACTAATAGTGGCATCGTTGTCACGCTGCCCCAAGAGGCAAGAACTTCTACCGCCATCGAGTCAACTCAAGTGGTGATGCCATCATCTTCACTGTCACTGAAATGGGCGGATGTAGCTCCAACCCCGCCCAAGGCTTCGACCTAAGCGATGGATTGAGGGGATGGTCCATCCTCATCATTCGTGGGGGAGCCTCCTGCTACCATGGTCAAAGTGGTAAGAGGGGGTTCGACTTTTGGGAACCCATCGCTTGCCTAGAAGCTTCTCAAGGTGTTGCTGCTACCAAATGACTGGGCGAAAACCATGGCCTGGCCCTTCGACAAGGCTATCCAGTCATCGTATGGGAACCTCTTGAGGGTAAGCTTCTCGGCCTATGTTAACTCTCTACCTGGCCTTTGGGTGCCTTGACTTTTGTTATTCCTCAACTACTGCACGACATGGCTCACCTTTCTAAGATGATCATCGACCTCAACCTAGTGAGGAATAAACTGGATGATGACCTACGAGCAATGAGGGAGGATGCTACCCGAGTCTGGTCCAGGTTTTTGGCCATGCAGGAGTGGGTTACTCAACCGGAGGGGTCCTTGGCTCTCGAGTGTGGCCTTGTGGAGATGCGCCAACAATGGGCTGTCGAGCTTCAGTTGGAGCTCTAGGCAAGGGAGGTAGCACTGAAGGATGCTAAGGAGAATCTATAGTCAGTGGTCAAGGCAACAATGGGCAAGGTTGCTAAAGTCGGGAGGAAGGTAGTTGAGGAATTCAAGGCCTTGAAGGAGTTCAGATCCGAGATCATTGAAGGATCCATTACTGCTTCTGTGTTTAGCTTTGATGCTTGCAAAGCACATGCAGGTGGCATGCTTCTTCCTGAGGGTCAATGCCGACCAGTTTGATCCTTGTCTGGAGATTGAGGAGGGTAATCTACCACTTGCTAAGATGCCTCCAGAATCTACATCATCCATTATTGATTTAGCAATCAGTGAGCTAGTCGATACTGCAGCTCTAGCTCCTAATCCAATCATCGATATGGAGGTTGAGAAATTCTTTGATGACTTTTAGGACTTGTATCATGTATCTTCACATTTTGTACTTAGAAACTTGTAATGAAATGATAGGTTTTGTGTATCCTCTTGCCTTGCTTTCTTTCGAACACTTTTGTTGCATACCAAGGTCTTTTGGACTGCTTGAACCATCTTCCCCCAAGGTTGCGCTACTCTGGTGCAGGTGTCCGGGTGTTCCTTAGGCATGGTCAGTCAGATTGACTTGACTAGGTATGTCACCAGGCTCATGCTAGGGATATAACCCTTGGCCTTCAGTTGCAACCCAGGTGTACCACATTATAGGGCTCACGTCGGGGGAAGACCAATGTAGCTGAATCATTAAGCATAATTCTCGAGTTGTGCTGGGAATGCAATCTTTCTAGGGATTGACATTGTGCTGCATTGCTTCATGAACTAAACTATCTTTATGAGGAGGGGGGGTCGCAGGATGGGTTTCCTAAAATAAATAAGGGACTTAGCATGGGTGTGCCACATGCTAGTCGGTGATGTGTCCCAAGGTGATCTTCATAAATCATTCCCTAGGCTTGAATGGTCGGGGAATTAGTGGTGAGCATTGCTTCATGGGTGGCTCGATTCGGCAGATGCATCCCATGGGGTGTCTATAAATAGACCACCTTGGGGAGAATCTTGTCGTCAGTGTGAGCCGATCCTTCTCACCACTCTACAACCATGGAGCCCTCTCCTCTGATCGTGAAACATGCAACAAAGGAGAAGGCCATTGCTGCCTGAAAGGAGAGCAAGCAGGCAAGGCATCATTCACTCGATCCCTCTGCTCGGGTATCATGGGCCCCATGGGTGCCGTCGCCTTCGCTAAGCTAGGGTCTAGTTTTGGCATCAACCTTCCCCTTTCCTAGAGGTGACGGGGGATCCACCTTGTGGATCCCTTGGGGGGTCCATTGGTAGTGCATGAAGGACTTCAAGGCCTTCACAGCATTCAAGGAGGTGATCATTGACATAGTAGCCTCTACCTATCTCCAGGGTTTTGCAGACTATAAAGCCCACTTGGGATGCTAGATGCCATAGCTGGATCTTCACCACCTCTATGTCTACATATTGTGTGATGGTCTACTTGTGGTTATGTTGCATGGGTCCGATTGGGTTGCCCGGGCATGTCACCATGGCATAGATGCTGGTACCCGACCAAACTTGTGTTTACGAGTTGGTCTTGGGCATCATGAATATGTCCTATGATAGTTCCTAGGGAATCATCGATGAGGTTTCCAACCATGTTGTGGTAGGTCTAGGTTGGACTGGCCCCCGATTTTTGTCATCGGGTAGCCCTCGAGGTTGTTGACCTATGAGCGTTGATCTTGCAAATGTCTAGACTTGAGTTCGAATATCTCTGAGTGCTCGGCGCTATGTCGATCAATTATTTCTGGATGTCTTAGCCATAACTAAGATATCTCCAAGTTCTCGGTGCCATGCCGATTAGTTATTTTCAAAGATCTTAGCCATAGCTGAGATATCTTTGAGTTCTCAATGCCATGCCGATTAGTTATTTCTGAAGCTCTTAGCCATAACTGAGATATCTTCAAAGGTATGGAAACCCCTGGCCTAGGTCTAGATAATTCCTAGTCAACATCTCACCAATCACCATGACACCATTCAAAGGTCTCAACTTTGGCCAAGATATCCTTGAAGGTACAGGAGCCCCAAACTCGGGTCTAGATAACTCCTGGTTGACATCCCGTCAATCATTATTCGAAGATCTTAGCCTTGGTCAAGATATCTTCGAGTTCTCGGCACCATGTCGATTAGTTATATTTAGAGGTCTTAGTCATAATCGAGATATCTCCGGAGGATCGGTCCACCAATCCAGTTGGCAAGTTTAGACCTATGTCCAAATACCCCCTGGTCATCATTGGAATCCTTCCAGTCACACAGGCATTTAATGCCTATCACTTTTTGATAGTGATATCTCCTTGGGAAGGAAATTTGCCCCCTTGACCTGCAAGAGTGTAGTCTGCCACACCTCTCATATGGCAACACTTATCGTGCTATAAGTGGGTGTGGTGGTTGGTGCCAGGTCCGGAGGCCTCTGTAAAAGGGGGCCTTGGGCACCCTTGACCACCATCTAAGACTGCTTTCTAAATGTCGTAGTGGTGTCGATTGGCTTATCATCGAGAGCTCGTTGATGCTTCTTCTTGGTCCGAGGGCTGTCACCCTCCGTCGAGTGTTGCTTTTGAGTTTTCTTTGGCCTGGGAGGTATTAGAAAATGCTGGCAGGTTCGAGATGGAGTAGGAGCAATGGAAGAAAGATGTTGCACTGAGGTAGAGGGGCTAGCGTTGGAGGTTCCTTCGGTCCCTCATCGTGCCAAGGCTCTTCCATCCTTGGGAGGGCATGACTTCTTGGCCACCGTGGGAGGTGAGTTTGCCTGCACGGAATACCTCCAACAATGAAGATGAGGCCACACCTTGCTCCTTCTCTTCCTACACATCTCATCGCCATGGCTCGAAGCACCTCGGATAAGCCTACACCAGAGACTAACTTGGCTTATCACGAGGGTCAGGCTTGTGCTTTTTGTAGTCAAATATTCCTCGAACTTGTAATTCTTGAATTTTGGAGCAATAAAATCTTCTTTATTTGCTTTCATTTTCTATCTCAGAGTATTTGGTTCGAACACCATCCAAAATCATCTTGGTCTTCTTGCAAAAGAGGCACATGTAGCACCCGTATGGGGTCCCCGGAGGGTTAGCCCCACTCTCTATCATCTTTGGCCTTGGTCATGGATACGAGCCTTTAGGGGCTTCCGTGGGCTGATCCCGATAAATGCTCTAGTCAGATAACTAGGTTGAGTGTAGAGCACACAAAAAGCCTTTATTGCTAGTAGAAAGTAATTACACTTCACGAATAATACATACGGAGGTTGTTGGAGTTCCACGTCCTCAAAACATGGCTATCATCAAGGTTCTCTAATCGGTAGGCTCCTAGTCGCGGGACCTCTATAACCCCATAGGGACCTTCCCAATTTGGGGTTAGTTTGCCCCATTCTATGGATTTAGAAGCCTCGACGTGCCTTAGAATGAGGTCTTCTAAGCAGAATACCCTGAACTTGACTCAGGAGTTGTAGTAGTGGGCAACTTGTTGCTGGTATGCCACCATTCGAATGTGAGCCCTCTCTCTAGTCTCTTCAAGTCCAGGTCTGTCTGGAGTTTGCTAGGGTTCTTATGCTTGTCGTAGCGCTTGATCCTTATCAAGGGTGCACCAATCTCCATCGGGATAATGGCTTCAACTGTAATGGCAAGGTTGAAGGGGGTCTCTCTGGTGGTAGTTTGAGAGGTCATCCTATACACCCATAGGATGTGGTAGAGCTTCTCTATCTAGAGTCCCTTTGACTGGCCTAGCCTAGCCTTTAGTCCCTAGAGGATCGTGCAGTTGGTGACTTCAGCCTCTCCGTTGGTCTATATGGATGCACCATGGATGTAAATCAATGATTGATGTGGATTCCAAACATAAGTTCTTGAACTTTTAATTATTGAACTAGCATCCATTGTCAGTGATGATGGCTTGAGAAAGTCTGAATCAGTAGATGATCGACTTTCAGACAAAATCTCAGACCTTGGTCTTGATGATTTGCATAAGAGGTTTGGTCTTGATCTACTTGGTGAAGTAGTCGATCGCCACAATCAGGAATTTTCTCTGCCCAGTTGCCTAGAAAATGGTTCGAGGATGTCAATTCTCCACATGGTGAATGGGCGAGAGCCACCAGGGATGTTAGCTCGATCATCGACCACCTCTAGATGTTGGCATACTTCTAGCACTACTTACAATGCCTAACTAATTCAATGGCATCCGCTTGCATGGTTGGCCAATTATACCCTTGTCTGAGGAGCTTGTATGCCAACAACTTACCCCCAAGTGGTTGTCATAGATTCCTTCAAGCACTTCCCAAAGCACGTAGATGGCTTCAGTGGGACATAGGCATCAGAGCGACGGTAGGGAGAAGGATCTTTTGAAGAGTCTTCCATCGAAGACCATGTACCATGGTGCTTTTTGCTTGATCGCACTGGCTTGGATGGGATTTGGGGGGAGCTCCCCCTTGACTAAGTAGTCAATGATTGGATCCATCCAACTTGGCTTGGGCTGAACTTACAACACCACAGACTCTTCAATGCTCTATGTTTGTAGGTGCTTGATGAAGATTTTCCTGCTATGGTTGGAGGCTCTCGATATGGCGAGATGAGAGCGGGCATCGATACGGGCATTCTCTGACTTAGATATTTGTTGTTCCTCCAAGGTTTGGAACACTATCGCTGTCTCCTTCACCTTCTGTAGATATCTTGCCATCACTGCTCTGCAGGCTCATATTCACCCTTGATCTATGCAATAATGAGCTACGAGTCTGTGAAGACCTTGATGTCTTACTATTGAGAAATGTGTTCCAAAGTCAATCGTCAATCTTTTTACAGTTGTGCTAATATTAAAAAATATAAATAATTTATTATTGAATAAAAATTTTATTCTAGCATTTTTCATCATAAATGTATATCTTCTAATGAACTTTTATGTTGTGATGAAGTCCTTAGAACTATTTAGATTCGATAAAAAGAGGATTTATCGATTAGTCCTTAAAATATTTTCGATCAAATGATACGTTGTTAATTAGGATGACAATATTTATCGAGTGTAGGTCATTGTGTGCCATATAGGTTGATTATTCTCTTAACGAAGGAGTGTGGAGATACTGGTATGGCATACAGGTGAGATATAGAGGCATATCATCACTTAACGTGACAAACTCTAAAGTATTTTGCTATCAAAAATTACTCTGATGGGATATGGGTATAAGTATCCGTTGGACCTAATATCACTATGGTGGCTTACAAGCTACTTACTATGCTTTAGTGTCGAACTATTTGAATTTCTAATTCAATGATGGAAGATTTTCGGGCATAGTCAAGTACTTGTGAAGTTGATGAGTGATTAAGATGGGATTAACCACTCCAAGAGTTTGAAGATGATGCATTGTTGTATTTCAATATAGCAAAACCTTGTCTAGGATAATCCATATGATGAATTTAATATTTTGAAATATAATATGGATAACTTATTTAGGATTGATAGTTAAATCCGGAGTTGTCCTATGAGCATTCATGGTCAAGAGGATGAATTATACAAAAATTATATCCACATGGGTTCTAGAATGTTGCTTTATACATTTGACCTATCCAGTAATCAGATACCATTACTAGATGGTCATTTTGTGTCACACCCCACCCCTAACTAAATCGGATGATGGTGCCATACCCTATCCTTATCTAAAAGTTAAGAAGATTTCTAAACTATAACTATACTAAAAAATATATATATATATATCAGTTAATAACCTACTTTCAATTTAGCTGAACCATCCATTCATTTTCATCACAAGTATTTCAATTAAATTCTCTTGACTTACTAATAACCATTATCTCCATTCATAACTTATCAAATCATATAAACAAACTCAAAGTTTCAATAACAACACCATATTTCATACATACATTCTAGTCATTAATCATGTTTTTAATACATGCCTTTCTAGGACAAAGTATGACATATACACATAATAGTTTCTGATTTAACTAACTCAGCTGTACATTACAATCCAAAATACATCTCTTTTACAAGCTAATATCACCCAAAATACTTCCTCCTCTAGAGGGCCTGATACACATGCTGGAATATACCTTCAAAATCAGCTACTCTCAAAACTGCAAATGAAAGAGTGAGGGGTGAGACTTGGAAAAGTCTCAGTGAGTGGATAAATAATCTAACAATGAAAAATAGAAATGCTCAACTTATAATTCAACATAACAATAACAACTAAAATATAACAACTACTTTTTATGCTTCACAAAGCCGAAATATACTTCACAACGCTAAATTACCCCACTAGGTTATAAGAAGATACCAAATCACTGAAATGCAAAAACTGCTTTTATTGCTTCACAAAGCTGAAACATACCCCATAGGGTTAAAGTAAATCACTAAAATATAATAACTGCTTTTATTGCTTCACAAAGCTGAAATATATCTCACTGGGTTAAAGCAAAATATCAAGCCATGCCATGCCAATGCATGTTTCTTCCTCAGCTACCATCGATTGAATCTCAGATCATCCCCTCCAAGATAGTCAATGAGTAGTATGTCATGATGCCATATGATATAAATGAGCCCCACTGGGCATTCTGATACACTACCAAGTCCTACTGGGCATTCTGATACACTGTCAAATATCTATCGAGTCCCACTGAGCATTCTCAAATGCAAGATTATGGAGGCGCCAGCTCATGCCAATGCAAATGCTTATGTAATGCAAGAATACAGCTCATAGGTTGATCACTCCTATGGGTAATCTTTTTCAAAAGTACTTAACAAGTTAAAATTTTTAAAGCTGAATGGTAAAGGCCAACAATTTTAATCCTTGTTTTCATATTTGTACAAATACATATATAAGCTGAAGGATATCAAAGTTAATTACTTTCCAAAGTAAGTTGTTTCTATAACAAAATACAATAAGCAAAGCACCAAGGTTAGATATGAAAATCTCTTATCTCAACAGGCTACTAATTAATTTGCTTATTCAAAGTACCATTCCAAACCTTTCCTTTTTCTATATCATCAATAAACATTGATTAAACTCATATCTTATGATTTAAGACCAAAACTACACATACTTTGCCTTTATACTCTTACTTTAGTCTTTCAACTATTTCTTTTTATTTTATCTTGTTTACTTTAGCTTAGATCTTGATAAACTTCCATACAACTCATAAATTTTTAGACATTTAATTCTATTTTCATTCTTATAATTGATTTTAGATTCAGCTAGTATCATTTCCATTCATAACTAAGCCATCTATTCGATTTCAGCATCAATAACAGAATAATTCATCTTCTAACTTAGCTTAAATTGTATAACTTACTTTATTATAACCTTCCATCTAATAGCAATACTTAGAAGATTAATTTAAATTTAGTCTGTAGCTTAAGAACCTTACCTCAAATGACTAAAATACTGCTACCAGCCAAAATCGATTCTTCTTTTTCTAATTTTAGCAACTTCCTCCTCCTCAATCCAATTTATCACTTAATTCTCTTTTTACCAGCTGATTTCTCTTTGATTTTCATCTAAGAAGCTACCTCTCCCAATTCTCTTCACTCCCCTAATCCTTCTATTTAACATAGGAACTCAGAATAGCAAATAAAAGGAAGCTATGGCTTTTAGTTTAGAAGAAACAATAGAATTTGCTAGGTATCACCCCATCAAGAAGCCAACACACCACTGCCTCTCCCTTCTAATTACATGGCAAAATCCAAGAAAGCCATCGATTAAGTTATTTCCAAAAGAATTCATTTAAAAAAAAAATTTAAAATCCCATGGCCAACACCGCTCTTTTGTTCCTGCTGACCTAGCTGGCTTGGTCCTAAATTGGGTCAGCTCGAATATCAATCAGATCAGCTCGAACTCAAATTGAGTTGGCTCTCTCAGAAAAATAGAACACCCATCACTGTAGCCTAAGACTCGAGCCAGCTCAATTTCAATTTGGGTCAGCTCAGATACCAAGATTTCAGATATCTTATTTTTCATACTCTGCTCGCAACTTTACTCAATACTGCTCTTATTTATATATATATATTTTTTTTTTTTAAGTTAATACATTAACTTTAAAATATAAATATAAATAAGGAACACCCCCTATTTGGATTCAATAAAAATATCACAAAAATTCAAATCCTCAAGAATGAGATACCAAAATTTGGATTCTAGTTTAAATTTTCTAAATCTAAAACTTTTAAAATTTTCTTGCTTTCAAATGAATAGGTTAAAGGATCTCCATAATACGTTAAAAATCATTTTGCAACTCACCAACACCTAAGAATCAATTACCGGGACTTTTATTTTAAGAAAATATATCTTTCATATAGCCTCCTTATAGGTGCTAGTTTTCAAACTTAAAAAATTTTCAAGACTTGAAATGATAGATAGTCACAATTTCTGCTCAAATAGCTCAACTATATCATAAATAAACTACTATAACACACATGCATGAACGTAAATCTTTTAATTTCATATTTTATTGGCTCAGGATGTTACATTTTGATTGATATAGAAATTTATTTCTATGCTAACAACTTAGGTTTGAACCTATGAGGTCACACACATTAGAAATTTTGATCTAATCAGATGGTTGATCGATGATTGAAAATTATTTTAAGATCAAATAATCAAAATGATTGATCTTTGACATAGTGCAAATATTGCAAGAAGATTGACTAGCAATCAGATTGCTAATTGGCTCAATCTGATTGAGCATAAGGGTTGAGATCAAGTCCAATTGAATGCAATTCAATTAGGTTTGGTTTAGATTTAATTGGATCAAGTCTAATTAGTTTATGGGATAAGCCAATTACAAGGAAGAATAATTTTTTATCTAATTAGGACTTGAGAGCACCTAATTTTTAATTTGATTAGAATTTAAATTAAAATTTAATTTAATTTAATCTAATTTAATTAGGCTCTTAGTTGGACTAAGATCATCCTTAATTGGTGTTAGAGGATTTTTATGCCTGCTGAAGACATGAGAACATAGGCTGATTGAAGATCTTCAAAAGGCTGAGGCTAAGGTCCTATCTCAAGCCAAACTTGAGTTCATCAAGAGATAGAAGCTAAAGTCATAATGAGGGCTGATTGAAGATCTTCAGAAGACTAAGGTCGAGATCCTAAGTCGGGCCAAGCTTGATATCATCAAAGGAGGGAAGCTAGGGTCACAATATGGGCTGATTGGAGGTCTTTAGAAGGCTGAGACCGAGGTTCTATCTTAGGCCAAACTTGAGTTCATCGAGAGATTGAAGATCTTCAGAAGGCTGAGGCCGAGGTCTTATCTCAAGCCAAACTTGAGTTCATTAAGAGATGGAAGTCGATCGCAATGTAGGTTGATTGAAGGTCTTTGAAAGGCTAAGGTCGAGATTCTATCTCAGGTCTAACTTGAGTTCATCGAAAGATAGAAGCCAAAGTCATGATAAGAGCTGATTGAAGGTCTTCGAAAGGCTATGGTCGAGGTTCTAAGTCAGGCTGAGCTTGATATCATCAAAGGAGGAAAGCTAGGGTCACAATATGGGCTGATTAAAAATCTTCAAAAGGCTGAGGCTGAGTTTCTATCTCAAACCGAGCTTGAAGTTACCAAAAGAATGAACCCTCCAGGATGAACTCCCCCAGGATGAGCTCTCCTAGGATGAACTCCTCTAGGATGAACTCCTTCAGGACGAACTCCTCTAGGGTGAACTCTCCCAAGATGAACTCTCCCAGGATGAGCTCCTTTAGGATGAACTCCTTCAGGATGAACTTCTCCAAGATGAGCTCCTTCAGGATGACCTCCACCAGAATGAACTACTCCAGGACGAACTCTCCTAGGATGAGCTACCCTAGGATGAGCTCCTCTAGGATGAAGTCCTCCAAGATGAACTCTCTTAAGATGAACTCCTCTAGGATAAACTCCTCTAGGATAAACTTCTGTAGGATAAACTCCTTCAGGATGAACTCCTTTAGATTGTCAACTTTCTTCCTACATGCCATGAGGGGACAATACTTAACATGATTCTTGAGAATATTCTGGTGGGCAAACAAAATATCTCTGACAACTCACTGCTCTTCCATGACTAACAATCTACAACCCATCCTAACAAACTCCAGACCCTTCCATAAAAGAGGAAAAAGAGAGACCCAAAGGAATGCAAGCTCTTCTCTCCAAAATTCTTATCTTCTTCTCTTTGTTGAATGAAAAATTGATCTGAGCATCGAAGGGTTCCCGTCAGACCTAACTCCGGTCGAGGACTTCTCTTGCAGGTATGGTCACCTCCATCTCATCGCTACCGACTCGCCGTCATCGCGCAACTCCAGTGATCCAACCTCGAGATGGATTTTTATGTCAACAATTGGGTTGCACTAGTTTTGATTTGATTAGGTTTAAAATTTGATAAGACCAGTCAAAATATAAAAGTCACAGTTTGACTAGAACTCTCTCACTTGTGCCACCGCACCCTCCCATGCCCCTTCCTTGGGATTTGCATGAGATGCCTCATGCCCAGAGAGAGCCCATGCCACCCCATGCGCCCTCTATCTCTCTTAGATGGAAATTAGTTTTGGATCGAGTCAAAGCAAAGAAGTTGTTTTGATTTTAAACTCTATTTGATAGAGTTTGATAGAACTAAAACTCTATCCATACGTGGTGCCAATTAATCTTATTTCTTTCTGATTTTTTTAGTGGAGAATAAGAAAGAATTGTGCACCAAAACCTAGATGTCCATACCAAAAGAAAAGGAGGAGGCACCCAAAAGTTGGGCACCCCAATTCTTGTCTTATTTGGACATACCTTTCTAGGTGTTTGACCTAGATAAGGACTCCCATTTTTCTCTCTATTTAAGGAGGGTTTGGAAATGATTTTTCTATAGTCAATACACCTGAGAGAGAGAGGGCTTGGGCGTGGGTTCCTTGGATGCAAGAAAGTCTTGGGAGTGAGCTTTTGTAAGGACACAAGTTTAAGTGTCTTGGTAAGAGAAAAGAAAGAGAGAAGAAGGGTCTTCTCTAGGGTTTTGTTCTTACATTTTCTTTCACAACTTTTTGAGAGAAAAAGATGAGAAAAAAGACCTCTTCCCAACCTCTTTTGATCCTTGGAAGGTCCAAGCTATTCGAAGGAGAAGGTTTGTGATTAACCATCGAAGAAAGATTAGCAACGTGCTAGTACATGGTGCTGATTTCTAGAGATTGGACTTCTGATCAATTCGAGGCTTCATATGAACTTTCTATAAAGGCTAGATATCTATATAGCTCCAAGCAAGAACCTCAGCCTCGAATCAACAAGCAGAGTTCTTGACCTATGAAAAGGTATTGAGATTCGATCTAAATAGTTATCTAGATTATATCTAGATTTGCTCGATGTTGATATGATCAACATCTTTGCTTTTATTTTATATTTAATTTTTAGATTTATTACTTGCATGAATCATGTCATAAGATTTTAGATCTAAAAATTTCTTATATAATTTTATAGATTAATATGATTAATCTATTGCTTCCGTTGTTGTTATTTTGAAAAAATTTCAAAATAGATGCATGTAAATCCTAGTTTATTAGTATCAGAGCCTAGGTCTGCTTGACATGATTATTATGCATATTTTAGATTATTTATTTAAAATAGATCTAAATTATAATTTATATTTAAATCTAAAATTAAATATTTAAATCCTATGGACTGATCTTGTAAGATTGTCCAGCTGTAAGGTTTAACCTTTACATTGAAAAGGTCATCCTAGTTCGTACTGATCTAAAAGTTAATCATAAATATATTAGATATGATCTAATTTAATTTATAATTTAATATATTTAAAATTATTTAAATCTAAAAATAAATTATTTAGATTGCATGGACTGATCTTGTAAGGTTATTCTATTGTAAAGTTTATCCCTTACAGTATAAAGGTTATCCTAGTATATGCAAATCTAAAAGCAATCATAAAATTATTAGATTTGATCTAAGTGATTTATAATTTATTTAAATTAAAATTATTTTAATTATCATAAATATGTTTAGATTAGAACTAAAGTAGATTTATGATTTTGCTTATGATATGTGCATATTGATTATAAATCAAACATGCAACTGGATGATAGAACCAGGTTATAAAAATATTTTATAAATATAAAAATTATTTTTGAAATGCTAAACCCCAACCCTCAACCCAACACTTAATTAAGAATTAAGAGATTATTGTTTAGGATCTAGGAATATGAATTAAAGATCCTAAGACAAAAATCATAACACTTGAGTTAATGGGTTAGAGTAAATTAGGTTCATTAATTAGATTAGACCTAAGGTTAGATTAAAGAATAAACATAATTAGAGAATTGACTAAATCTAATCAAATGTTGTCTTAGATTATGACTCTATAGATCAATTATAATAGTTATAGTTTTTCAAGTCCATGTCTTTAACAAGAACCAAATGGACTTGATTTTTGGCTAAGCAGTCTAGTCTGAACTGTTAGGTAGATCCAATTGAAACTAATTAATCAGTTAGTATTTAAGATAAGTCTGATAGTTTATGACCAGTGGTCTTTAACTAGGAGCTACTCACACTGATTCGATCTTTGATGAGTTAATGGCATATCCCTCCCACCGATCTCACTTACCTGGCCTTCTTGATGATATTATATTTTGATCAAATCACTTGATAATTTGAGTTGATCCATGTTAGCTAGGTAAATTAGTGTGATTGATTTAGGTGCCCCTAGATTGGCTTATCTCTGGTCTCCACTAATCTTACTTGGTGAAGTCAGTGGAAAGATCATGATCAGCTAGTTCATCTAACTCTCTTCTCTAAAATAAGTTAACCAAATTCTCTAAAATTATTAGATCCTTAAAATAAAATATTTATGGTGATAACTAGATCATAGCCTTTCATTAAGTTGAGTGATAATGAATCCATTAGTTGGACAATCATTGGAGGCCCAAAGGCCTAGTGCTTATCGACTATTGGAATTATCATTCATAATATACTTTCTTGGTTGTGTCTTTCTAAATGGTAGTTAGGTTGACCAAGCAAAGTTGGGCTTAATCAATCATTGGTTAGATGGACCTAGTCATATTAATAGTTAGACCTAATCGAACCTTTTTAGTAGATGCCAAAGTCTACTGATTAGGATTCTGGGGCAAAATTAAATTACTAGAAGTTGTTTAGAGAAACAATTGGTTATGAACCTATCCATAAATGTGCATGAGTTGATCAGTCAAAGTCAGGCTTGTGTGCAGTTTATGTGGATTCTAGTATCTACTAAAAAATTAGGATAATTTTTCGAATTAGAGATAGAGGCTACCAATTTGAATAAAATAGTAGAAGAATCTTTTGATTAAAGTACAGATATTTAGATTTAATAAATTATTTACTAATTAGATTTTTATTTTTTTTTTGTGCAGTTATGGCCACTATCCATCACTCCGATTATTATTGGATAATGACAAGTTGATGGAACCTAACTTTGATAGCTAGTACCATAAGTTAAAGATTATCTTGGAGCATGAATGGATCCTATATGTTTTAATAGATCCGGCATCTGAGGAGTTAGCTCCAAATGCACATGGTATGGTTAGAGATACTTATCAAAAGTGGCTCAATGACCGAACCATAGTGCATTGCATCATACTGGCAGCTATGAGCAATAAATTTAGTCATAGGTTTGAATCAGCTTAGCCAGAAGACATGCTTCAAATATTGAACGAGTCTTTTAGCACTCCCAACAACATTGAGAGGTACAAGACTAATTGTTCCATCTTTAATGCTCGGATGAGGGATGGCGCTTCAGTCACTGATCATGTATTATACATGATCAAGATGATTGAGCATTTGAGTAGGCTCATTTTTTCCTTACACGAGCAGCTAGGAAAAGATGCTATTCTGAACTCTCTGCCTAAGTCCTATCTCCCCTTCCTTACTTATTTTTGAATGACAAAGCCTGAAGTTAACTACCATGGGTTGCTGGGGTGACTTGAGAACTATAAGAAGGATCACCAACTCCATAAGGAGTCGATCAATATAGTGGAAGGGTCTTCTTCTGATTCTTGACTTTTTAAGAAAGAAAAGAAGAAGAAGAAGAAGAAGAAGAAGAAGAAGAAGAAAAAAGTGCAAGTTCATACTAGGACATCAGTGCAGAGCTAGACCAGAAAATCCAAGCCTAATAAGAGTCAAGTGGAGTGGTTCTTCTACAAGAAGCGAGAGTATTGGAAGAGGAACTGTCCTCAGTATATTGCCTTCCTAAATCTGAACAGGCCAAAAAAGAAGCAAACAGTTGCTAAGCAAAGTACTAATATGATAACTCCTTTCAATTTCTCAATTTATGATATTACTGACTGGGTATTGGATACTGGTGTTGGGAATAGTATCCCAAAGTCAATTATTAGTCTGTTGATGGTTGAGCTATTTTTATACTTGTATATGAATTATAAATAAATAAATTTTATTTTGATATTTTTTATCATAAATTCTTTCATCTTCTAATAAAATCTTATATTGTGGTGAAGTCCTTAGGACTATTTAGAATCAGCAAAGAAGGATTTATCGTTTAATCCTTAAACCTGTTCGTGACCAAATGATACATTATTACTAAAGATGACAATATTTATTGAGTGTAGATCGTTGTGTGCCATATGGGTTGGTTGTTCTCTTAACCAAGAAGTGTGGAGACACTAGTATAGCATGTAGGTGAGAGGTAGAGATACATCTGCACTGAATGTGACCAACTTCAGAGCCTTTCTACTATCAAGATTTGCTTCAATGGAATATGGGTATAAATATTCCTCCAACCTGAGATCATCCTGATGACTTTCAAGCAACTCACTGTGCTTTGGTGCTGAACTACCTGAATTTCTAATTCAGTGATGAAAGATTTATGGGCACAGTCAAGTACTTGAGGAGTCGCTGTGTGAATCAAGATAGGATTGACCACTCTAGGTTCAGGATCTGCATTCAATTATATTTCAATTTAGCAAAGCCTTAGCTAGGGTAGTCTTAGTGAGGAGTCACAGGACTGATAGCATTGAAATATGACATTAATGTATTTTTTAGGATTGGCCATTTAACTCTAAATCATCCTAAACACAGAAGTCAAAGGGATGAATTATGCAGTAACTATATTTGCATAGATTCTGAATGTTGTAATTGCAATAATTCTACCTATTCGAACATTGGGTACCACTGCTAGATGGTCACTTCAATTGATACAGGAATCACTTTCTATGCTACCAGCTTAGGTTCGAACCTATGGGATCACACACATTAGAGGTTCCTACTTGATCTGATGGCTAATGAAGAGTTCTACTGGACTGGGACTCTATGGTCAAGAGTCCATTGGACTGAAACTCTTCGATCGAGAGTCCTACTGCATTGAAACTGTGAGTCCTGCTTGTCTGAAAATCTATGATCGAGAGTCCTATTAGTCTGAGACTCTGTGATCATGAGTTTCACTCATTTGGAACATTAGGATCAAGAGTCCCACTAGTTTGGGACTCTTCGATCAAGAGTTTCATATCGATGGATCAAGAGTCCCACTAGTTTGAGACTCTTCGATCAAGAGTTTCATATCGATGGAACTCTATTGCCCAGATACTAACTGAATTTGGACTTTGAGTTTATCAAAGATTTAATTAGTATTTTGATTAGTAATTAACTTAATTTGATTGAGTAATTATTTTTGGATCAAGTCTAATTGAATTGGATTTAGTTGGATTTGATCCGATTAGGTTATGAGATGACCTAATTACCGAGGAAGTTTATTTTCTGATTTGATTAGGAGTTAGGCTTGATCAATTCTTAATTTAATTAAAATTTAGTTAAGTCTAATTAAGCATAAATAAGTTGAATTTATTTTGGTCTAATTGGACCGAGCTAAATTAGCTTGGAATAGATTTAATTGGACTAGATCAATTTGGACTAGTTTGCCTAGTTTCCTTCCTGCACCACATCACCACTACTGCAAAAAGAGTCTACGACAGTGCATACTATTATAGCGGAATTCAAAACCACTGTAATAAAATCTATGGTAATAGTTACAAAGAACCACTGCTATAGGACCAACCTATAGCAGCGGTTATAAGAAACTGTTGTCATAGTCTGACCTATGGTAGTGGTTCTTTTTAACCGTTGCCATAGGTCCGATCTATGGCAGCAGTTCTTTGTAACCGCTGCCATAGGTCCGATCTATGGTAGCGGTTAGGACAACTGCTGTCATAGGTCGGACCTATAGTAGTGATTTCTTATAACCGCTGCTATACATTGATCTATGGCAGCGGTTATTTGTAACCGCTGCAATATATTTTTTTCTTATTATTTTTTTAAATATTACATAATTTTAAAATTTAATGTCTATCTTTACCATTCATTATCTAAATAATTATCATTAGAGTATCATCGCAAAAGATAATCTCGATCTAATGGTCTTAGCTTCATCGATCAAAAAAATTTGATTTCAACGATCATGAATGACGATGCAATGATATGATAGATGGAAACATTCGATAGGTCTGAAAATCTACAACTGTGATCTCGGTTATATTTGTAGTATACTATCAAAGTTTCACTTCAATCGGATATCATTATATTAGTCAATTTAGCATAGATTAATTTCGGCCATTAAATGATAAATGAGTGATCAAAGAATCAGACGGTGTTCGATTATGAGATAATATTTTTATAAATGATCTTAGCTACTACTTTAATTATTTTTTATGATGGTGATTATAAAATTCAACTCGTAAGACCAAGAACGATCTAAAACTATACATCGTCTGATAACCATTCTTAAACTCCGTTGGTTGTTATATGCATGTGCTCATGCTTTTGCAATATCTGCTTAACATGAATAGTTCATATAAAAATAATTTAAATTTTACTATCATCACTGTATAAAATGATTAAAATTATAACAAAGATCATTTAACAAAAAAATTATCTCATAATCGGACGTCGTTTAGCCCTTTGATTGCTTGTTTCTAATTTAACGGCCGAAATCATTCCATACTAAATTGACATGATAATGATATCCGATTGAAGTAAAATATTGATAGTATGCTATAAATATTACTGAGATTATCATTATAGATTTTTAGATCGATCGAAGATCTTCATCTATCAGTCATTGCATCGTCATTCGTGATTGTCAAAATCGAATTTTTTTTATCGATGAAGCTAGGGCCATCGGATCGAGGTGATTTTTTATGATGATACTTTAATGATAATTATTTAGATAATGAATGGTGAAGATGGACATTAAATTTTAAAATTATATAATATTTAGAAAAAAAAATTTATTTTCAATCTATGGCAGTGGTTACTAAAAATCGCTTTTATAAATCTATGGCAGCGATTATGAAACCGCTGTCGTAGATCTATTATAGCGGCTTTCAGTAACCGCTATCATAGATCTATAGCAGCAGATCGAAAATCGCTACCATAGATTAGGTTAAAAATCTTCAATTTTTCTTCTCTTCCATGCGCGCGCTCTCTCTCCCCTCCTATCCATCGTTGGTGAGACTCCACACATCCCACCACTGCCTGCCCCCCGCATCTCCAACCGCCCACCTCTTGCCCTCCTCGACCGCCACCCCACCCTCCCCACCCCTCCCCCCACCGTACCGTCGCGCCGACCGCCCACCCCTTGCCCTCCCCCATCCTCGACCACCGCCGCGCCCCTGCCCTTCCCATCCCCGACCACGGCCACCTGCCTCCCACCCTCCCCATCCCTGACCGCCCGTCGCCCGCCCTCCCCCATCCCCGACCGTGCCCGACCACCCATCCCTTGCCCTCCCCGACCCCCCCCCTCCCATCCCGACCGTGGCCGCCTGCCCCTCCCTCTCCATCCCAGACCGCCACCACCCTACTCTCCCCATCCCCGACCCGCCACCACCCCTGCTCTCCCATCCCCAGCCACCCACCCCCTACCCTCTCCATCCCTTGGCTTCTCATCACAGCACCCCTCCGGACCCCCTCTCCCTCTCTCTTTCCTTTTTCTCTTTCTCTCTTTTCTCTCTCTATCTCACTATCTTGCTCTTGTTTCATAGGTTACCTCTAACGTCGTCGTCTTCCTCTAGCACCATCACCAGTGACCCTTGGAGCTTTCGATGTGACCTCCTTTCTATAGTTGTAGGAATATTTTTTATTTTAATTTTATAATATTATTTATTAATCACTAGACTAGATCTGTCAATGGATCGAGTTTGGATCAAAATTTGGATATTTAGATCTGAATTCAATTTTAATTATTGGTACCAGATCCAAATCCAAATACCCGATGGATCCATACTTAAAGTACCAGATCTGGACCCTAATAGATCCCAGATATTCGGACCCCATTTTAGGACCCGAAACTTAGAAAGGGAGAGGGAGAGAGGGAGGGAGGGGGTCCAGCCTCACCACTATCGTCGGCAAGGGAGACTGAGAGAGAGAAAGAGGGAGGGCCATGTCGTGCCAGTAGGTCATGCCGTAGGCCATGCTGACTGCTAGGAGAACCCCCGACCACTAAGAGAATTCCTATCTTGTTGCTTTTATTTATTGCATTGCTTAGCGATAGACCCGTCAATTAATTAGTCTACATAATCTTTGGCATCCGTATATTTATATGTAATTATACAAATGGTACCTAGGCAATATCTTTGATTATTGTTCAACATATTATATTGGTTAATGTTCATTAATGTTGTAGATCACGATGGCACTGAAATGCCATCTAGCTTTCACCCTTGCCTCTCGATGGGTTACGCAGAGTTCAGCATCTGAGGGGCAGTCGGAGCATACTCCATCCACCTTCGCATCGACTGCTTAGGAACCTCCACCATCGACATCTACTCTACCGATGGCTCTACTCCACCGACATCTGAGCCTCCACCTTCACCCACATCTTCGACACATGCTACTCCACTGACATCTGAGTGTACATTTTTATTATATTATTTATTTATTTTTTATATAGTATTTACACACTTATATATTTGTATAATGTATTTTCATCGCAGGTGCATCATTCAGTAGGATATTTCACAGTCCCATATGTATGGCGCATGTGTAGAACCACCAGCATTAGGTGATGGTACAGTATGATGCAGAGAAAAGGCCAGTAGGGGAGACCGCATGAGAGATGCATTTCTTTTTTGGAGTGCTTGTGAGGCGGTTAGACATTATTCCTGTAGAGCCCAGAGACTGACGATTGATGGATGATACTATCAGAGATCGGGTGTGGGAGAAGATATGGATAAGTGCATCTTAATTATGTTTATGTATTTTACATGTTTATACTATGTTTAATTAGAATAATTTTGTAACTAACTTTTGATAACTTTGTGCAGAGGAGGTATGACTTTTCTAATCATGAGAGGGCTCGAGATGCCTGACTGAAGAACATCAGAGAGTTATACCAGGGCTACAAGGTCAAGCTCCACAGAGGATGGCTCAAGCACCGACGAGATACTCTAGAGGAGCTTGTTCCATAGATACAGGACTATCCTTCGAGTCAGTGAGAGAGGATGGTTACACATTGGAGGAGCCAGAAGTTTGAGGTAAAATTACTAACTTTTAATTTTTTTAATATGCTTAAAGTTATATTTAAATATTTTTTAAATATTTATTATTTATTTGAATACTTGTTAGACTACCTTCCATCAAAACTAAGAGGTAGCTCAGGAGTATACACACTCTTGACCGTGAGTCTATGGCCAATCGTGTGCATAGAGAGGTAATGAATTCTAAATCTTAGTAGATAAAATAAATTGATATTTTTTTCATATTTTTGATAAACTGGTCTATTGTTATAGATGATGAGAGATGGAGTGATGTCCAGCCATAGCGAGATCTTTCGATCCAACCGTATGGACAAGAAGAGCAGGCCGATGAATGCCATGATTGGAAGAATTTTTGTAAGTATTAAATATATTAGTATATATGATTAGTATTATAGCATATATTATAAAATTTTATTTATATTTATAATTACAGGATCAGTTAGATATGCTCACGAGCAAGGGTCCAGATACCTCTAGCCCCCATGACCATCTGTCTCAGGTCTTGAGGCCTGAGCACTCTGAAAGGATCCGATGCAGGTCTGGACATATGCCGATCAGCTGTTGATCTGAGGCAAGTATCTCTTCACAGGCTTTCGATGCCGTCAGTCAGGAGGAGCTTGAGGCAGCATTGGAATGGGCAAATCATGCTACAATGTGGGCAGATCGGGCTGAGGAGCACGTATCTCATCTGGAAGGTATCGTGAGAGACATGGTATCGATGCTCAGTGCATGTTTTGGAGGTGCCTTCATGGATTTTGAGGATATGTTAGCGCATATTCTAGCTCCAGCTCTGACTCTGGCTCTAGCTCTAGCTCCACCTCCACCTTCAGCTCATGCTCCATCTCTCGGGGATGACGATGATGTAGATTTAGGAGACTTTTGATGTATTTTTTTAAAATATTATAATAAATTTTATTCGATAATAAAATTTTAGCATTTTAGAAATATTTTTATATTTATAATATTTTTTTGTGTTATATATCTCTGCATTTGTTAGGTAAAATATATAAAAAATTAAAAATTTTATATTTTTTAATTATTCAAAAACTATGGTAGTGATTTTATAACTACTACCATAGACGTGCCAACCGCTATCGTAGGCAATGTGTCAACCGCTGCATGAGACCTATAGCAGCGGTTACGTAATTGCTTTCATAGATAAGACTATGGCAGTGGTTTCATAACCGCTGCCATAGACTATCTATAACAGTGATTTTTAAACTGCTGCCAAGCCTGGGCAATGTGTCAACCACTGCATTAGACCTATAGCAGCGGTTACGTAACCACTTCCATAGATAAGGCTATGGCAGCAATTCTATAACTGCTGCCATAGACTATCTATAATAGTGATTTTTAAACCACTACCATAGGCTTGGCAGCGGTTCCATAACCGCTACCATAGACTGTCTATAATAGCAGTTTTATAACCACTACCATAGAGAAGCCTATGGCAGCGATTTAAAAACCGCTGCAATAGGGTCTATATAGCAGTGGTTTCAATAACCACTATAACAACGGCTACCATAGACCTACGGTGATGGCTACAGTGGCAACGGTTAGCTAACCACTACCATAGCCTATGTAGTAATTTTTTGGTCTACGGCAGCGGTTACAAACCGCTGCCATAGCCCAGTTCTGTAGTAGTGCACCCTGGTTCTGCATCCTATTTTTTCTATGAGAAAGAGTTTCTTATGAGACTTCTCCATGCATAGAGAGGGTGCACGCCCTAGCTTTCCCATGGCTAAGTGGATAAAATCAAGTTGGTTACCATTTGAATTCAAAAGATGTTTGAATTCAAATGGACGACCACTTCATTCCTATCCCTCCTACGCATCCAAGATGCAGATAGGCGCATATTAAATTGCACTCTTCTTAGGGGCATGCTTAACTTCTAAGAGAGAAAGCCATTCCATGCATGAGCCCCCCCTCTATGTGAGAAAATTCAAAAAAATTCTGAGAAAAGAAATCCAAAGAGATAAGGGCGTAGGGTTTGGGTAAGAGTGCAGCCCTAAGGTTTCAACCTAGGGTTCAGGGATTTGTTCTATGAGCTACAAGTATCGTGAGCCCACAAGATTTTTTGGAGAGCCTCCTCTACCTCTCTCCAACCTCTTCTGATGATCTGAGGCATCTAAAGAGCCTATGGAGGAAGATTGAAGGAGTTCGATTAAGATCAACCATCGAAGCTTTCGGCATCGAGCTAGCACTCGAAAGGAGTCGATCGAGATCAGGGCCTCGTGTGGATGATCTATGGAGGCTAGACAATTTATGTGGCTATATCACAATGAGAGGATCTCTTCGGTGGTGATTAAATTATGGTATTCAGTTACCCGCACAAGATATCATGTTCTGAACACGTAGAGTAGTAAAATTATTTTACTGCTAGCAATTCAATTTTTAGATTTTAATTGCATATATATCACATTTAAATTCTTGAGATGTAGAGTTTATTGATATGACCAATAGCTCTTAGAAATCAATTAGATTAATTTATAATTTTGCTATATTAATTTTTTTGAAAAAGTTTTGAAAGTAAAGATAGAAATCCTGCACAGATTCCATCAGTGGTATCAAAGCATGGTTGATTAAATATGATTTATATGCTTTAAAAATTTGATTATATAAATATTAGATATGTATTTTTTTCGAATAGCCTAGGAATCAAGCTTGAATGAGCCACCAAGTTGTCCAGTCATAAGGAATAAGTATGATTTAAAGACTATCTCCTTTCATTCGATGGAGATCTCTTATAGTGGTAGGGGAGCCACCATGAACTCATTCATGAAGATAAATGATGAAAGAATATTTAAATTAGTTTAATCTAAATTTTAATAATGGATATGTGTTTAGATATGATCTAAAATGATTCATGATTTTTTTATGTATTGCACATGGATTTAGATTAAAATCTACAACTAGTAGTTGTTTATAGAATGAGTCGACCCATTTTTGAAATGAGTCGACCCATTTCGTGAACAGTGCTAGATTGTAAAAGAACCTTTCAAAATTTTAAAAAATATTTTTGAAATGCAAAACCCTAACGCATCAGTCCAAAACTTAATTAAAAATTAAGGATTATGAATTAGGGTCTAGATTATAAATTAAAAATCCTAAGTCATGAGCATAAACTTTTGGATTGTTTGGTTGGATGAATTAGGTCCATTAATTAGGTTAAACCTAAGTTTACTTAAAAAATGGACTAAATTAGAGTAATTGATCTAATCTAACCAAATAATGATTTAGATTAGGTCAAGGACTCTTCAGACTCAATTATAATAGTTGTAGTTGGTCAAGTCCATATCTTTAATAAGAACCAAATGGACTTGATTTGTGGCTACGCGGTTGAATCCAAAATTACTAGATTGTTTGAATTAAAACTAATGAACTGGTTGGTATCTAAGGTAAGTTTCATAGTCTAGACCAATGGTTTCTAATTGGGAGCTACTCATACTGATTGAATCTTTAATGAGTTAATGGCATATCCCTTCCGCTAATCTCACTTACTTGGCCACCCTGGTGAATTAGATTTTGATTAGATCACTTAGTGATTTGGACTCACCCATATCAATTAGGTAAATCAGTGTGACTGACTTACGTGCTCCTAATACCGGCTTGAATTAGGTTCTTTTTTATCTAACTTGGTGAAATTAGTGGGAGGATCAAAATTGACTGGTAAGTCTTCTCTCCTCTTCTTAAAATGACTTAATCAAATTCTCTAAAATTATTAAATTCTTAAAAATGATATAGTTATGGTGATAACTAAGTCATAGCCTCCTATTAAATTAAGTGATAATGGGTTCATTAGTTTAGTAATCATTGGAGGCCTAAAGGCCTGGTGCTTATTGACTAAAAAAATTATCATTCATAATATGGTAATTTGGTTGTCTTTCTAATGATGGTCAAGTTGGCCGACTAAAGTCAAGCCTGATCATTTATTGGTCAGATACACCAAATATGATCATATTAATGGTTGGACCTAATCTGACCTTTTCAATAGAGGCCAATGTCTACTGATTAGATTTTCGAGGAAAAATTAAAATTACTAGAAGTTATTTAGAGAAATAATTGATTATGAACCTACCAATTGATGCACATAGGTTGACTGACCAAAGTCGAGCTTATGTGTATTCTGTGTGGATTCTAGTATCCACTAAGAAATTTATGTAATTTCTTGAATTGGAGGTAGAGGCTGAAAGAAAATTAATATTTTTTGCCATAAGATCATTCAGTTCAGATCATATCTAAATTAGATTTTTCAAAAAAAATCTAACTCGATCCAATCAAATCTGAGAGTTCTCAGATCTGATCCTATGTATCTAATATTAAAAATAAAAATAAAATAAAATTAAAAAATAACTCTTGTACCTGATTAGGATAAACTAATTACCCAGTCGATGATTCTGATGCTCTTGAGATCCTGGATCAAGTCACGTACATGCCTAGCCATTACCGATATCCACTCAGGCTAGTTCTGGAGGTCTTCACCTTATGAATCTGATCTCCAAAAATTAGATCTAGATTTGATCTGTAGAGCCTTCAAAATAATCGATGAAGGCAGCGCGCTCATCTCACGAACACGTCATCTTTCTTCCTGATCTTTGCACCAACACTTTGGATCTTCCTTGTTGGATTATCACCTGACTTTTTGGGCATGGAGAGGAGAGAGAGAGGACCATAGGAAGGCATGGAAGAGAAGAGAGAGAGGAATAAAGGAAGGCATGAAAGAGAGGAGGGGCAGCCTTGGGGCGTGGTGGATGGGCACAACAATAAAACCCTAGGTGCAGACAGGGGTTTAAATAGATCCTGATGCGCCATGCAGTGCCACATCACTTCGACCAATCATATTGCTTGATTCAATCAGATCTTAATCTAATTGGAGTGATATCACCTGATCCAATCAAGTTAGAGACCCCATAACCTCCCCATAGGTGTTGCCAACACTGGATAAGCACAAATCAGTTGGCGCCTAGGAGTTTGATCCAATCAAAAACCTAGAATCCCATTCAAATGGGGCTCATCCTTCTCATCCATAAGGGGCGCATGCCTAGGGGGCATGCACCCTCTATTCTTGCATGAAAATCCAAGGGGGCACATGCCTCTAGATGATCTCACGCCCAAGATCCTTCTTTCCTACATCTAGGTCAACGTTTGACCCACATGTCTTGACAGGGATAGGAAATGGTAGGTGGCGATAGGAATTAGCAGGTATTATCTTATTTCTATCTAATAGATTAAGATAATTCTTTTTTAACCTGGATAAGCTTCAGTCAGATAAGGACAAACCTATACAGGATTTCCCGGTGAGCTCAAACCACTTTGACTTAGCCAAGACAAACCAGAAAGATTATAGAAGAAGAATTTTAGGCTCGATCATGTTCTCGCACGATTTTCTTGAACCTAATTGGATCTAATCCAAATCAATTGAATTGGATTAGCTTGATTGATTACTTTCAGATCCAAATCTTTATTTGTATAACCCAGTTAGATTCAGTTCCGTATGGTAATGAGACATGTCGCGATCTCCATCATCGATATCATCGAAACATCTTTCGATGGATTAGAACTTTTTTGATTCATATAATTAGAATAATCGATCATCAAGATTATTCTAATTGCTCCCAAAATCTATCAGTGACACCTAGTAGTATATAGTGGTAACCTATTAGAATTGAAAGTGAACCTCTCGATGCAGCTACATGTGTGATTGGATTCTTCTATCTTGAGTCTCGACATGATTAGGATTAAGGTGAACTCATCAAACCCAACATCCATCATATGAGTTAATCATTTAATTCGAGTCTGATGTAAAAATCTAATAGAAACTCTTTCTATCATCTTCACACTACCATGGTCATGAGCTTATGGACTCAATCTCATGATCATCATAGGGCTACTTCTCATCTACCATGGTAGATAGATCTCCTATTGGTGCAATCCAATTCCTACAATAAATATGCTAAAGCCAATATATACCTCAGGATTTTAAATGGCTAGGAGATCGAGTTATGGTATAGTCAAACTATAATACCCTCAAGGTGAACTGCAGATGCACCTCAGGTTAAAGAACCAGACACACCACTACAGCATCGAGCTAGTCATCAACGAGAAGATAGACTTTCTTATGACTGCTCGAGATGGTCATGCTCAGTGCTCTCATTATCTAATGAGTACCTATACTCTCATTTTGGTGTCTCCACATCATAAACTCAAGACTCATCTATCCTAAGAAAATGATCGTACACCAACCTTCCAAATCGATTACCATCCTTATGATGATCCTATGGTTAGGAGTAGTTTATGAGCTAATTATGAAAATTCATGTCTTAAATTTTCAACTCTTGAAAATATGAATTGTCATTACCATTAACTCAAAGGATATATCATAGATACTTTAAATACACACTATGATAGAAAATAATTTTTTTATTAATTTATAATCAAAATTATAAATTTTTTTCTAAAAGTGTATTATAAGTGTTAGCCAATCTAGCTTCTAAGGCACACATCTAATAGAGGCTACCAGTTCGTATAAAATAGTGGAAGAACTTTTAAACTAAAGTTCAAGTCTTTAGAATAAATAATTTATTGGGATATCAGCTACTCTGATATCACTTGTTAAGAATCTAGTACCGGTAAATTACGATAGAAAGAAATAAGAAAAGCAATCAAGTATGTGGATCAGTCCAAGAGCTCATCATCATGGAGCATGCAAAGCTCCACTATAAAAGAAAAAAATAGATATAAAAGAAGAACACCCATTCTCAACTCACCATACATAAATCTCTCTTAACTAAAAGCTATCCTCACAAAAGCTCTATTAGAATCCCAAGGAGATCCTCAGAAGCTACAAGATGCTCTGCCCTCACAGCCTCCTTGTCAGATGCTATGCACCCGTTGCTTCTCTCTCGCATAGACTGCATGTACTCAATGCTCTACGAAGCTTCTCTCGATGGTTGCCTAAGCCTCTCTACGTGTCTCTCACATCACATGCACCACCTTTGCTCCACAGCACCTCAGTCCTTTAAATAGGATGAGAATGCTCTTCTCAATAGTTCAAAGGAGTCCTAACAAAACTCTTTCTCCTAATATGAGTCGAACATGACTTTGATGGAGTCTTAAAATATTTTTCAACCTTCTAATCATGAACGCAATCCTTCATGACCGCTGGATCCTATGGTCCATGTGCAACTCCCGTAAACATTTTGGATTAATCATAATTTGAGTCCAAACAGAAAATTCCATCTTGTTCTTTTCATTTTCATCAAGCCAGCTCGGTCAGGGGTTGAGCTGACTCGACTGCATCTCATCCAAACTCCTACTTTCTATCTGCCTGAGAGGGCCAGCTCGGCTGTGGTTCAAGTCGGCTCGATCTTAGCCCAAGTCGGCTCGATCCTGTATCTGAGGCAACTCGACTACTTGCTAATACTGATTCTTCTCTGCTGTGGATCGAATTCGATGCATCAAATTCTAACAATCTCCATCTCGACTCAACATTTAGCCTCCACCTGACTTTGAGAGCTTGTGATCCATCTCGCCCCCATGCCCTGGGGCATGTCTGTTGATCATGGATGGGCAAACATGGAAGTCAAGCCAGACCGCTCGATCCCACCTCCATCATGAGCTATGTCCCCTCTGATCAAAGACCTACTTGAAAAATTCTTTTATGACAATAAGAACTTTACTCTACGATGTCACCTCTCATCCTCCCGAGTCTCCTGTCTCATGCTCGGTCCATCTCCATCTGAAGCTCCACCTCGCATTGGGCTCCCTCTAACTTCTGAAGCTCCATCTCATACTGGACTTCCTTCCGGATAGTAATACCTTTCATCTTCTTCTTTTCCTCTAATATCATCCTATCGTCGTACATGATCTTTAGGATTCCATCATCAGCTACCCACCTGTAGCCATTTGAATCCAGTCTGCTTAATGAGATAAGATTCTATTTGAAATCAGGAATGTATCGGACCTCCCCCAATCTTCTCACTGCACCATCATGTGTCCTCTAGCTAACCATCCCGATGCCTCTAATCATATAGCTCGATCCATCCGACAAATAAATAGTATCCTCACTACTCTCTAGGAAGTCAAACTGCTCCTCTCTGCAACAAACATGATATGTGCATATAGAATCTAAAATCTACTACTAAGAAGAAGTAGATACCTCATCAGATATCTCCAGAACATCATCCTTTGACTCGCTACTGGGCATCGCTATAGTAGCCCTCGTCCGATTTTTGAGTTATGGACAATCCTTGACTCGATGTCCTAACTTGTTACACCTGTAGCATCTGATCTTGCTAGGATCCCTCATCTTAGATCTGGATCATGCTCCTCATGATCCTTTGCCGCTCTGTCTACTACATTCTGCTCCTCTAGAAATTGTCAAAGCTGAGCTGCCACCATCTAAGCTCAAAGTTGAGTTATTCTTCCTGAGAATCTTATTCTGGAGTATCGCTATAGTGACCTCATCCATCTTGATGGTGCTCTTTTTTACTAGAAGAGCAGTCACCAAAGACTCATACGAAGGGAGAAGCGATGCTAGTAAGACCAATGCCCTAATCTTCTCCTCAACTTTTTTGCCAATGTTGAGGAGGTCAGTGAGGATCTTCTAAAAGTTGGATAGATGCTCCCGCACTCTCTGACCTTCGTTCATCTATAGCTAGTAGAACTATCTCCAAAGAAATAGCATATTGGTGAGTAACTTCATCATGTACAACTTCTCAAGCTTCGACCACAGCACTATCGAAAAAATCTCACCAAGTACATGGATCACGACATCATCCACTAGGTATAAGTGGATTATGCTCACCGCCTACATCTGGATCTACTTCCAATCCTTCATCTCTATGGTGGCTGGCATCTCATCATACAAGAGAGCATCGATCAACCCATGTTGGATGAAGAGATCCTTTACCCTTGCTTGCCATAAGAAGAAATTGCCTTTCCCATCAAATCTATTGATCTCCATCTTAATTGTACTTATCTTCTCTATATTCTTCAATCGCTATCCACTACTGTAATCTATGCTCTGGTACTATCTGGCTCTGATATCAATCTGTTGGAATATCAGCTATTCTAATACCACTTATTAAGGATCTAGTACCGATAAATTATGATACAAAGAAAAAAAAAATAAAATAAAAAAAATAATCAAGTACGTGGATCAGCCCAAGGGCTCACCTCCACAAGGCATGCAAAGCTTCATTATGAAAGAAAAAAATAGATACAATAGGAGAACATCCACTCTCAACTCACCATACATAAATCTCTCTTAACTAGAAGCTACCCTCATAAAAGCTCTCTCAAAATTCCAAGAAGACCTTCAGAAGCTACAAGATGCTCTACCCTCATAGCCTCCTCATCGGATGCTATGCACCTGTTGCTTCTCTCTCATGGGTTACACATACTCGACACTCTGCTAAGCTTCTCTCGATGTTCGTCTGAGCCTCTCTACATGCCTCTTATGCCACACGTTCCATCTTTGCTCCACAGCACCTCAGCCCTTTAAATAGGATGAGAATCCTCTTCTCAATAGTTCACAGGAGTCCTAACAGAACCCTTTCTCCTAATATGAGTCGAACATGACTTTGATGGAGTCTTAAAATATTTTTTAACCTTCAGATTATGACCGCAACCCTCCATGGCCACTGGATCCTATGGTCCATGCGTAACTCTCGTAGATCCCTTGGATTAATTATAATCCAAATCCAAACAAAAAACCCATCCTATTCTATTTATTTTCATCGAGCCGACTCAATCAGGGATCAAGCTAGCTCGACTGCATCTCGCTCGAACTCTTACTTTCTATCTGCCTAAGAGGGCCAGCTTGGCTATGGTTTGAGCCAGCTCGATCTCAGTCCGAGCTGGCTCAACCTCATATCCGAACTAGCTCAACTACTTACTGATACTGATTTTTCTCTACTATGGAACGAATTCGAGGTGTCAAATTCTAACATAATTCATATACTAATTAAGTTATGATTTTTCTTTTCGTAGCTATGGCCACTATCCTATCGCTCCAGTCATTATTAGATAATGACAAACCTATGGGATCCAACTTCAATAGCTGGTATCGAAAGTTGAAGATAATCTTGGAGCATGAGTGGATCCTATATATTTTGACAGATTCAATAGTTGAGGAGCTAGCTATGAATGCTAGAGGATTGATTCGAGATACTTACCAGAAGTGGCTCAACGATCGCACCACCATTCGATGCATCATGCTGACGGCAATGAATGATGAGTTCAGCTATAGGTTTGAAAATGTCCAGCCATAGAAGATGCTTCAAATATTAAACGACTCTTTTGGCATGCTTGACGATGTTAAGAGGCACAAGATGTTGGGATATCAGCTACTCTGATATCACTTATTAAGGATCTAGTACCGACGAATTGCAATAGAAAGAAAAAAAAATAAAATAAGAAAACAATCAGGTATGTAGATCAACCCAAGGGCTCATCTCTATAAGGCATGCAAAGCTCCACTATGAAAGAGAAAAATAGATACAAGAAGAGAACACCCACTCTCAACTCATCATACATAAATCTCTCTCAACTAGAAGCTATCCTTATAAAAGCTCTCTCAAAATTCTAAGAAGATCCTCAAAAGCTATGAGATGCTCTGCCCTCACAGCCTCCTCGCCAGATGCTATGCACCTGTTGCTTCTCTCTCTCATGAGCTGCGCGTATTCGGTGCTCTACCAAGCTTCTTTTGATGGCTGTTTGAGTCTCTCTACATGCCTCTCATGCCACACATGCCATCTTACTGCTCCACAACATCTCAGCCCTTTAAATAGGATGAGAATCCTTTTCTCAGCAGTTCACAAGAGTCCTAATGGAGCTCTTTCTCCTAATATGAGTCGAACATGATTCTGATGGAGTTTTGAAATATTTTTTAACCTTCAAATCATGACCTCAACCCTTCATGGCCATTGGATCCTATCGTCTATGTGCAACTCTCGTAAACTCCTTAGATTAATTACAATTCGAGTCCAAATAGAAAACTCTATCCTATTCTGTTCATTTCCATCAAGCTGACTCGATTAGGGGTCGAGCTGGCTCGACTGCATCTCGTCCAAACTCCTACTTTCTATCTACCTGAGAGGACTGGCTCGACTGTGGTTTGAGCCGACTCGATCTCAGCTTGAGCCGACTCGACCCCATATTCGAGCCAGCTTGACTACTTACTGATACTGATTCTCCTCTACTGTGGATCGAATTTGAGGCATCAAATTCTAACAATCTTCACTTTGACTCAATATTTGACCTCCACCTGACTTTGAGAGCTTGTGATCCATCTCGCCCCCATGCCCTGGGGCATGCTTGCTATCTCATGGATGGGCAAACATGGGAGTTGAGCCAGGCCACTCAATCTTACCTCTATCATGTGCTGAGTCCACTCTAACCAAAGACCACCTCAGAAAATTCTACTGCAGTAATAGGAACTTCACTCTACGATGTCGTCTTTTGTCCATCTGAGTCTCCCATCTTGTACCCGATCCATCTCCATCTGGATCTCCATTTCATACTGAGCTCTCTCTAGCTCTTGAAGCTCCACCTCGCACTGCGCTTCTTATCAGATAGTAATATCCTCTCATCTTCTTTTTTTTCTCTAATATCATCTTATCATCGTGCATGACCTTCAGGATTTCATCACCGGCTATCCACCTATAGCCGTTTGAATTCATCTGCTCAGTAAGATAAGATTTCATCTAAAATCAGGTATGTATCGAACCTAACCCAATCTCCTTACTGCACCATCATGTGTCTTCCAACTGACCATTCCGATGCCTTTGATTGCATAGCTCGATCCATCCGGTAGATAAATGGTGCTCTCATTGCTCTCTAGAGAATCAAACTGCTCCTCTCTACAACAAACATGATATGTGCATGCAAAATCTAAAATTTACTATTGAAAAGAAGTAGATACCTCATCAGATATCTCTAGAACATCATCCTCTGACTCGCTACTGGCCGTCACTATAGTAGCCCTCGTTTGATCCTTGAGTTAGGGATAATTTTTGACTCGATGCCCTAACTTATCGCATCTATGGCATCTAATCTTGCTAGAATCCCTCATCTTGGACTTGGATCATTCTCCTCGCAATTCTCTGCTGCTCCATCTACTGCCTCCTGCTCCTCCAGATATCGCCAAAGCTGAGCTGCCGTTATCTAAGCTTGAAGCTAGGTTCTTCCTCCTAAGAATCTCATTCTAGAGTATCGCTGCAGTGACCTCATCCATCTTGATGGTGCTCTTTTTCACTAGAAAAATGGTCACCAAGGACTTATATGAAAGAAGAAGCGATGCTAGCAAGACCAACGTCTTGGTCCTCTCCTCAACTTTTTTGCTAATGCTGAGGAGGTCAGTGAGGATCTTCTAAAAGTTAGGTAGATACTCCCGTACGCTCTGACCTTCGTCTATTTACAACTGGTAGAACTACCTCCAAAGAAATAGCATATTGGTGAGTGACTTCGTCATGTACAACTCCTCAAGCTTTGACCATAGTATCATCAAAAAAGTCTCATCAAGTACATGAATCACGATATCATCCACTAGGTACAAGCAGATTGTGCTTACCGTCTGCATCTGAATTCACTTTCAATCCTTCACCTCTATGGTGGCTGGCATCTCATCATTCAAGAGAGCATTGATCAACTCATGTTAGATGAGGACATCCTTTACCAATGCTTGCTATAAGAATAAACTATCTTTTCTATCGAACCTATTGATCTCCATCTTGATTGTACTTATCTTCTCCATATTCTTCAATCTCTATCCACTACTACAATCTATGCTCTGATACTGTCTGGCTCTGATACCAATCTATTGGGATATCAACTACTCTGATATCACTTGTTAAAAATCTAGTATCGATGAATTACAATAGGAAGAAAGAAGAAAATAAAATAAGAAAATAATCAAGTACGTGGATCAGTCTAAGGGCTCGTCTCCATGGGGCATGCAAAGCTCCACTATGAAAGAGAAAAATAGGTACAAGAGAAGAACACCCACTCTTAACTCACCGTACATAAATCTCTCTTAACTCGAAGCTATCCTCATAAAAGCTCTCTTAAAATTCTAAGAAAATCCTCAAAAGCTATAAGATGCTCTGCCCTCACAGCCTCCTTGCTAGATGTTATGCACCTATTGCTTCTCTCTCTCGCAGGCTGCACATCTCGATGCTCTGTTAAGCTTCTTTTGACGGTTGTCTGAGCTTCTCTACGTGCCTCTCATGCCATATGTGCCATCTTACTGCTCCACAGCACCTCAGCCTTTTAAATTGGATGAGAATCCTCTTCTCAGTAATTCATAGGAGTTCTAACATGGCTCTTTCTTCTAATATGAGTCGAACATGACCTTGATGGAGTCTTGAAATATTTTTCAACCTTTAGATCATGACTGCAACCCTCCATGACTGCTGGATCCTATGGTCCATGTGCAACTCTCATAGATCCATTGGATTAATCATAATTTAAGTCTAAATAGAAAATCCTATCCCGTTCTATTCATTTTCATCGAGCTGACTCGGTCTGGAGTTGAGCTGGCTTGATCGCATCTCGCTTGAACTTTAGCTTTCTATCTAACTGAGAGGATTGACTCGATGGTAGTTCGAGCCAGCTCAATCTCAGCCCAAGCCGACTCGATTCCATATCCGAGCTAGCTCGATTACTTGCTAATACTGATTCTCTTCTACTATGGATCAAATTCGAGACGTTAAATTCTAACACATGACTAGTTGTATCATTTTCAATGCTCGAATGAGAAAAAGAATGTCAGTCACCAATCATGTATTGTACATGATCGAAATGATTGAATACCTGAGTAAGCTAAGCTTTTCCTTGCATGAGCTGCTTAGGAAGGATGTGATCCTGAACTCTTTGTCCAAGTCCTTCATCCTTTTTCTTACTCATTTCAAAATGACAAAGCCTATAGTGAACTACCATGATTTATTGGGGTTGTTGTAGAACTTTGAGAAGGATCACCAACTCCATAAGGAGTCGGTGAATGTAGCGGGAGGGTCTTCTTCTGTTCGTTGACCCTTTAAGAAAGGAAAGAAGAACAAGAAGAAGAATAATAAGAAGGTATAGCCACATGCTAGGACATTTGCACAGAATTAGACCAAGAAGTCCAAGCCCAACTAGAGCCAGGCGGAGTGCTTCTTTTGTAAGAAGCTAGTACTTTTGTAAGAAGCTAGGGTACTAGAAGAGAAATTATCCTCGATACGTTGCCTTCTTGGATTCGAACAGGCCAAGTAAGAAGCAAACAATTGCTAGGTATGGTAATTATATGATAACACATTACAATTTCTCAATATGTGATGCTACTGCCTGGGTATTAGATACCGAAAGCCCTTATCATATTTGTAATTCGATGCAGAGTTTGCAGATCAGTAGAAGATTTGATGAAGATGAGAGGTTCCTAAATGTTGGAGATGGAAGATAAGTTTCAGTTCTACCTTTAGAAAACATGAATCTTGTAATCAATTCTCATAAAGTTATTCTTTGTGAATGTTACTTTTATCCAAACTTCTTGTTGAATATTATCTCTATAGGCCTTTTGGCCAAAAATAGTTATGAATTTTTAATAAAAAAATATTTATAATATTATTTTGAATGGTGTTACGGTATTTATTGGATAATTGAATAATGAAATTATATACTATCATAGCCTGTTAATATGGTTCAGTCCTCCAGTAAGCATCCTAGAGTAAATAATGTGTCAGATATCTTCCTTTGGTATTATAGGCTAGGTCATATCAATAAGAACAAAAAAGTAGGTTGGCTCAAGAAGAAATTCTTGTAGTAGGTGATTGTGAATCACTTTCGATCTGTGAGTCTTATCTTTTTTGAAAGATGATGAAATCATCTTTTACTGAAAAAGATGAGCGAGCCAGTGAACTTCTAGGTCTAATGCATTCTAATGTATGTGGACCCATGAGCTTAAGTGCTAGAGGTGGATATTTCTACTTCATAATTTTTACTGATGACCTATCTAAGTATGGGTACATCTATTTAATGAAATACCAGTCGGAGTCATTTAAAATATTTAAACTATTCCATAATGAGATAGAAAAGCAAACTAGGAAGAGTATTAAAACTCTTTAGTCTGACCGAAAGGATGAGTACCATACCAATGAATTTTTGATATATCTAGGAAAGAATGAGATTCTCTTCCAATAGACTCCTCTTGGAACACCACAGCATAATGGTGTGTCTAAAAGGAGAAATTAGACCTTGTTAGACATGGTTCGATCAATGATGGAGTTTGCCAGTCTGTTGATCTCCATTTGAGAATATACACTCAAGTCAACTTGTTACATTCTAAATAAGATTCCAAGTAAGTCTATTTCTAAAATTCCATATGAGATATGGATAGGACGTAAGTCAGTACTCTCACACCTTGGGATTTGGGGGTGTTTGGCTTATATCAAATGTTTAGTGCTGGACAAGCTTGAACCTAGATCTGATAGGTGTAATTTTATAGGATACCCAAAAGAGACCAAAGAATATTATTTTTATCTAGCTGATGAGCAAAAGATGTTTGTCAGCCTTAAAGCAATCCTTTTAGAAAAAGAGTTTTTTGGTGAAGGAACTAATTCCTCTAAGGTCAAACTTGAGGAGTTTCGATAGGTGAAAAAACCAATACATGTAGCTGAATCTGAACCAAATTTGATTAGATCAAACTCGAAGCCCATTGTACTTGCACCATTAAGATGGTCTGGTAGAGTACCACATCGATCGAATAGATACTATGGTTTCTTGATTCGAGATGGTGATCCTATCAAACTTGATGAGAACGATGAGGATCCAATCACCTACATAGATGCAATGCAGTAACCTGACCCTAAGAAATGGATTAAGGCCACAAAATCTAAAATAGAGTCCATGAAGGTTAACGATGTATGGACATTGGTTGATCCACTCGAAGGATAAAATCCATAGGGTATAAATGAATCTTCAAGAGAGAAAGGGGCACGGACGGGAAGGTGGAGACCTATAAGGCCCATCTGGTTGTCAAAGAATATCATTAACATTATGGTATAGATTATTATGAGATATTTTCTCTTGTGGCAATGCTCAAGTCCATTAGAATTATGCTTGCGATAGCTGCCCATCTAGACTATCAAAACTAGTAGATGGATATGAAGATAGCTTTTCTGAATAGAGAGCTGGATGAAGAGGTGTATATGATACAACCTCAAGGGTACACATCCATGGATGAGTCTAAGGTGTGTAGGCTTTAAAGGTCTATTTATGGACTGAAGTAGGCATCTTGGAGTTGGAATACACATTTTGATAGAACAATCAAAATGTATGATATTTTTAAAAATAGAGAAAAGTCCTGCATATACAAGTGGGCTAATGGTCCAGCGGTTGTATTTCTTATGTTATATATGGATGATATTTTGTTAATTAGGAATGATGTCCCCACATTATGAGGAATAAAGATTTGGTTGTCATCTCAGTTCTCTATGAAAGACTTGGAAGAAGCTTCCTACATCCTAGGAATGAAGATCTATATAGATAGATCTAAGAGATTGCTCGAGTTGTCTATTCCGCGTACATTAACACTATGCTGAAGAGATTCAGCATGAGAATTTTAAGAAGGGCTATATATCGATAGACCATGAATTTTTTCTCTCGAAGAGAGATTGTCTGACAACACCTTAAGAAAGAGAGTGTATGAATAGAATTTCATATGCTTCAATAGTAGATTCTATCATGTATGCCATGATATATACGCAATCAGATGTGGCATACTCACTAAGGATAGTGAGTAGATACCAATCTAATCCAGGAGAGAACCACTAGAAGATTGTTAAAATAATCCTAAAGTATTTAAAAAATACAAAGGACCAGTGGCTTATTTATGATGAGTCAGACTTGAGACTTGTAGGGTTTACAGACTCTAATTTTTAGTCTAATTACGATAACAGCAAAAGTATGTCAAGATATGTGTTTATCCTTAATGGTAGAGCTATCTACTGAAAGAGTTCCAAGCAGCATACTATGGTCGACTTAATTTATGAGGCGGAGTATGTTGATGTATCAGATGCTGCCAAAGAAGTAGTGTGGCTGAAAAATTTCATCACCAAGCTTGGAGTGGCAACCTTTCTTAATGATCTAGTTCTACTCTACTGCGATAGCTCTAGAGCCATTACTCAGGTGAAGGAACTGAAGGCACACCAACGGACGAAGCATATTATGCATTGCTACCATCTTGTCTAGGAAATCATGGATCGAGAAGACGTTGACCTTCAAAAGATCGATGGAAAGAAGAACTTGGCTGATCTATTCACTAAAGCCATTGCGATAAAGGAGCTTGATGACTTCAAGTCAAAAATGGATATTAGATACTGTACTGATTGATTTTAGTTCAAGTGAAAGATTATTGAGAATAGTATCCCAAAGCCAATTGTTAGCCTATTGATGGTTAAGCTATTTTTATACTTATATATGAATTATAGATAAATAAATATTATTTTAGCATTTTTTTATCATAAATTCTTTTATCTTCTAATGAACTCCTATGTTGTAGTGAAGTTCTTAGAACTATTTAGAATCAACAAAGGAGGATTTATCATTTAGTCCTTAAATCTATTCATGATCAAATGATACATTATTACTAAAGATGACTATATTTATCGAGTGTAAGTCATTATGTGCTATATGGATTGGTTGTTCTCTTAATCAAAGAGTGTAGAGACACTGGTATGGCATGCAGATGAGATGTAGAGGTACATTTTTATTGAACGTGATCAACTTCGGAGCCTTTCTGCTATCAAGATTTGCTTCGATAGAATATGGATATAAGTATCCCTCCAATCTGAGATCATCATGGTGACTTTCAAGCAACTCACTGCACTTTGATGTTGGACTATCTGAATTTTTAATTCAATGATGGAAGATTTCTGAACACAGTCAAGTACTTGAAGAGTCAGAGTGTGAATCAAGATGGGATTGACCACTCCGAGTTCAAGACTCTATGTTCAATTATATTTCAATTTAGCAAAATCTTGGCCAGGATAGTCCTAATGAGAAGTCATAAAATTGACTACATTGAGATACGATATGGATATATTTTTAGGGTTGGCAGTTTAACTCTAAATCATCCAAAATATATAGGTCAAAGGAATGAATTATGTGGTAACCATATTCGTGTAAGTTCTAAATATTGAGATTATGACTATTCGATCTATCCGAATGTCGGATATCAATGCTAGATGGTCACTTTGATTAGTACAAAAATTGGTTATTGTGCTACTAGCTTAGGTTTGAACCTATGAGGTCACACATATTATAGATTTCTATCGATCTAATGGCTGATGAAGAGTCCCATTGGACTGGACTCTATGGTTAAGAGTCCCACTGGACTGGGACTCTTTGACCGAGAGTCCTACTATATTGAAACTCTGAATCCTACTCATCTAAAACTCTATGATCGAGAGTCCTACTGGTTTGAGATTTTGTGATCATGAGTTTCACTCGTTTGAGACACTGGGATCAAGAGTCCAACTAGTTTAGAACTCTTCGATCAAGAGTTTCATATCGATGAAACTCTATTGCTCGAATACCTATTGAATTTAAACTCTAAGTTTATGAGAGATTAAATTAGTGATTTATTTACTAATTAATTCAATTTGATTGAATAATAATTTTTGGATCATGTTCAATTGAATTGGATTCAGTTGGGTTTGATCCGATTAGGTTATGAAATGACCTAATCACCAAAGAGGTTTGTTCCCTGACTTGATTAGGGATTAGGCTTGATCAATTTCTAATTTAATTAAATTTTAATTATATTTAATTAAGCCTAAATGAGTTAGATTTAATTTGATCTAATTGGACCTAGCCAAATTAGTTTGGAATGAGTTCAATTGGATAAGATCAATTTGGACTAGTTTGCCTAGTCCTCTTCCTATGCTACATCACCCTATATTTGCATTGAATTTTTTCTATGAGAAAGAGTTTCTTATGAGACTTCTCCACACATAGAGAGGGCACATGCCCAGGCTTTCCCATGCCCAAGTGGATAAAATCAAGTTGGTTACTATTTTAATTCAAAAGGAGTTTGAATTCAAATGGATGACCACTTCATTCCTATCCCTCCCATGCGTCCAGGATGCAGATAGGTGCACATTAAATTGTGCTCTTCTCATGGGCATGCATAACTTCTAAGAGAGAAAGCCATTCCATGCGTGAGCCTCCCTTTCGTGTGAGAAAATTCAAAAAAATCTAAGAAAAGAAATCCAGAGAGATAAGTGCACAAGATTTGGGTGAGAGTGCAGCCCTAGGGTTTCAACCTAGGGTTCGGGGATTCGTTCTTTGAGCTACGAGTGTTGTGAGCCCTTAAGATTCTTTGGAGAGCCTCCTCTATCTCTCTCCAACTCAGCTGATGATCTGAGGCATCCAAAGAGCCTGTGGAGGAAGATCGAAGGAGTTTTATTAAGATCAGCCATCGAAGCTTCCGGTGTCAAGCTAGCACTCGAGAGGAGTCAATTAGGATCAGGGCCTCATGTAGATGATCCATGGAGGCCAGAGGACTTGTATGGCTACATCGCAATGAGAGGACCTCCCTGATGGTGATCAAATTATGGTGTTCGGCTACTTACGCAAGGTATCATGTTCTGAACATGTAGAATAGTAAAATTATTTTACTGCTAGCAATTCAATTTTCAAATTTTAATTGCATATATATTACATTTTGATCTTTGATATGTAGGGTTTATTGATATGATCAATAGCTCATAGAAATTAATTAGATTAATTTTTAATTCTACTATATTAATTTTTTAAAAAAATTTTGAAAGTAGAGCTAGAAACCTACATAGATTCCATCAACTGAAAGTCCTTATCATATTTATAATTCGTTGCAAGGGTTACAGGTCAATAGAAGATTTGAAGAAGATGAGAGATTTCTGAATGTTGAAGATAAAAGATCAGTTTCAGTTCTAGTATTAGAAATCTTAAAACTTATATTTGAGTCTCATACCATTATTTTAAGTGATTGTCACTTTTGTCCTAGTTTCTTATTGAGTATTATTTTTGTAGGCCTTTTGGTCAAAAATAATTATAAAATTTTAATAAAAAAAGAGTTTTGTAATGTCATTTTAAATGATGTTACTATCTATTTTGGATATTTGAATAATAAAATATATTCATTATCATAATCTGTTAACATAGTTTACTCCACTGGCAAGCACCTTAGATTAGATAATGTGTCTAATATCTACCTATGACACTGTAGGCTAGGTCATATAAACAAGAATAGAATAAACAAGTTGACTTAAGAAAAAATTCTCAAAGTCAGTGATTCATGAATCACTTTCAATCTATCAGTCCCGTCTACTTAGAAAAATGACCAAGTCACCTTTTGCTAGAAAAGGTGAAAGAGCCATTGAGTTCTTAGGTTTAGTACATACTGATGTATGTGGACCTATGATCATAAGTGCTAAAGATAGATATTTCTACTTCATTACTTTCATAGACTACCTATCGAGGTATGGGTATGTCTATTTGATGAAACATAAGTTGGATTCATTTGAAATGTTCAAAAGATTCTATAATGAGGTAGAAAAATAAATTGAAAAGAGTTTTAAAACTTTTTAATCTGACCAAGGGGATAAATATCTTTCTGGTGACTTTCTCATATATCCAGGAGAGAATGGGATTCTCTCCTAATAGACTTCTCTAGAAACACCACAGTATAATGGTGTATCTGAAAGGAGAAATCAAACTCTATTAGACATGGTCCGATCTATAATGGATTTTGCCAGCTTGCCGATATTCTTCTGAGGATACGCACTCGAATCAGCTTGCTATCTATTATAAATAGGATTCCATAGTTAAAACTCTATATGAGATGTGGATAGGATGTAAGCCAGTACTCTCACACCTTAGGATCTAGGGGTGCCCAGCTTATGATGAACGTTTAATGATAGATAAACTTGGACCTAGGTCTGACAAGTGCACTTTCATAGGGTACTTGAAAGAAACTAAAAGGTATATTTTCTACCTAGCTGATAAACAAAATGTGTTCATCAATCTTAACGAAATCTTTTTAGAAAAGAAGTTTTTTGGTGAAGGAATTGTTGCCTCTAAGGTTGAACTTGAGGAAGTTCAATAGATAGAATAACTGATATAGTTAGTTGCACCTGAATCGGATTTGATTAGATCAAACCCGGAGTCCAATATACCTGCACCATTAAGGCAATACCATAGAGTACCACATCAGCCAGACAAATACTATAATTTCTTAGTCCAACATGGTGATCCCATTGAGCTCGATGAGTACGATGAGGATTCGATCACTTACATGGATGCAATGCAGAAACCTAATATCAAGAAATGGCTTGAGGCCATGAAATTCGAGATTGAGTCCATGAAGGTCAACGATATATGAATGTTAGTTGACCCACTTGAGGGGGCTAAATTCATTGGATGCAAATGGATCTTCAAAAAGAAAAGGGATGCAGATGAAAAAATGGAGATCTTTAAAGCCCGTCTAGTTACCAAGAAGTATCATCAATGTTATAGTATTGACTATGATGAGATATTCTCTTCTATGGCAATGTTCAAATCTATTTGGATTATGCTCGCGATAACTGCCCATCTAGACTATGAGAAGATGGATATTAAGATAGCTTTTCTGATTGAAGAGTTGACTGAAGAGGTATATATGATACAACCTAAAGGATTCATATCCATAGACAAGTCCAAGGTGTGCAAGCTTCAGAGATCCATTTATGGATTGAAGCAGGCATCTCACGTGTATTTTGATAAGGTGATCAAAATATATGACTTCGTTAAGAACAAAGAAAAGCCTTGCATATACAAAGCGGCTAATGGTCCAGCAATGGTATTCTTTATTTTGTATATGGATAATATTTTCTTAATTAGAAATGACATTCCCGTACTTCAAGAAATAAAAGTATGGCTATCATCTTAGTTCTTCATGAAGAACTTGAGTAAAGTATCATACATCCTAGGGATAAAGATCAATAGAGATTGATCTAAGAGGATACTTGGATTATCCCAATCCATGTACATAGAGACTGTGCTAAAATGGTTCAGCATGGAGAATTTCAAGAAGGGCTATCTACTAATAGATCAAGAAGGGCTATCTATCGATAGGTCATGAAATTTAGAAAATATCAATGCATAGATAAGTTTTTCAACTCTAGAGTATCGTGTCTTCACATCTCGAAGGAGCTTGCTCATATAGTACACTAGCTTTTGTGTCCCTACATCTTCTCGAATAAGGATGGAGCTAACCACATTAGGTGAAATAGCTAAATACAATAATAACTACTTACCTTCCTCGAGTTTAGATAGGAGCGGTGGTGAACCGAGGTAGCATTTAAGCTCCTCGAAGGCTTCCCAGCACTTGTCTATCCACTTGAAAGTCTTGGTTTGCCTTTCCTCTTGGCCAATCGAAAAATAAACCAATTGAGTGCGGTCACCCATCCCAACAGGCTCTAGACTTCACGCTTTGTGAGCAAATGCTTCAAGTCGAGGAGTGCTCGAATCTTTTTGGGGTTGGACTCTATCCCACGGTGTGCGATCGGGAAGCTTAAGAACTTTTCTGATGCGACTCCAAAGATGCATTTGCTGGAGTTCAGCTTCATATGATGTCAGTGCATCTTGGTAAAGGCTTCTTCGAGGTTAGCAATGTGCTGATCAACCTTTTGGCTTTTCACAAGCATATCTTTGATACAGACCTTCATGTCGTAGCCTATCTGGTGCTTGAACACCTTGGTGACAAGTCGTTGGTACATTGCCCTTCCATTTTTCAAATCGAAAAGCATCATGTTATAACAATACAAACCTTTATCAGTGATGAACGGAGTCTTCTCTTTGTCCTCGAGTGCTATCTAAATTTGATTATAGCCTGAGAAGTCATCCTGAAGCTCAATAGCTGGTGGCCGGAGGTCACATCGAGGAGCTGGTCCATCCTTGAGAGGAGGAAGCTATCCTTTAGGCAAGCCTTGTTGAGGTCGGTGAAGTCGATGCAAATTCTTCACTTGTCATTGGGCTTCTTGACCATGATAATATTAGATATCCATTCTGAGTATTGCACTTCTTGGATAAACTTCACCGTTAGTAGCTTGTCGACCTCCTCATCAATCGCCCATGGGTGCTTAGGGGCGAAGCTCCTTTTCTTCTAGCACACCGAATGGTATCCTGGGTTCATATTCAGTTTGTGAACAAATCACGTCCAAGGAGATGTCTGGCATGTCCAACATAGACCAAGCGAAGATGTCTTCATTGTTCTAAAGGAATGCTGCTAACTGGGCTCTACATTCAGGGGTCAGCTAAGAGCCAATCCGGATGAACTTCACTGGATCATCTCCAAAGGGAACAGTGACGAGCTCCTCGATGGGCTCACCTCTAGACTCTGGCACCTCTTTCTAATGGTCTTCGATCGGTAGGGCCTCAGCTAGTCTCTTGCCCTTTATCGTAGCAAAAAAGCACTATCGGGTAAGCATCTGGTCTCCATGGATTTCACCGACTCCCCTGCAAGTTGAGAACTTCATCACTAAGTGATACATGGAGGTGATTGCTCGAAAGGTGTTGAGTCTCAACTACCCTAGAATGGCATTATAGATGGATGGCATGCGGACAATAAGGAACGTCAGTTGCTTGGTCCACTACTGCGGCTTCATTTTGGCAATCACAGATAAGGTGATTTTTTCTTCTACCACCATGGAGTCTCTTGAGAATCTGACCAAAGGAGTGCTTACTTGCTTTAACTAGTCTAGTGGAAGTTTCATTTTCTGAAATGTATTATAAAATAAGATATCAGTGGAGCTTCCATTAACAATAAGGATGATTTTTACATCAAAATTTGCCCCCGTCATTGAAATGATGACGACATTATCATGAGGTGTCTGGACTCTCCGAACATCATCATCAAAAAAAGAAATGAAACCACTTGTCCACTACCTTTTTGAGATCTCAACCCGATCATCCCCTCTCCAGCCACCTTCAAGGCCTAAGATCACATTAATGATCCCGTAGTCGGCCGATTGCTGGTATCACCCTCTTCAATGCAATGTCGTGGCTACTCCTCAGGCTTCCGATCATGCCACTTTTGGATGAACTTTCCAATGTAGCCTCTATAAATGAGAGCCTCAATCTTGTCCTTCAATAAGAAATATTTCTCAGTATCGTGCCCATGGTCACAATGAAAGTGGTTATACTTCTACCTATTCTGCCAGGCTGATGGAGATTTCATCGGTGAAGGAACTCCTTGCCCTTGATCTCCATGAGAATCTAGACTCGAGGGGCGGTCAACAGGGCATAGCTGCTATAGCGCCGAGGGGGGCTTTTCTACCTTGAAGCCTTCGATGGTTAGGAGGTTTCCACAACTTTGTTAGCCTCATGCATGTCATCCCATGCATGCTTCTTCTTCCCAGGGTTTCATCCCTCTTCCTGCCAACATGATGCACCCTTCCTTGGCCTGCATGTACCTACAGGCCTGGGCAAGGAGGCCAACATAGTCCCTTGGATGCTTCTTATCGAGGAAGAAAATGAGATGCTCATTATGGAGGCCTCGCTTTCGGGCCGGCATCGCGATGGCCTCATCTAGACTGCGCACCTCGAATGTGGCCGTGTTGAAGCAGGCCACATAGTCACGCAGGGACACTCCTTCTTCTTGATAGAGAGAGAACAAGCTATCCAAAGTCCTCAATTGGACTCGGCTGTTCCCAAAGTAAGCAGTGAATAGATGTCCAAACTGCTCAAAAGAAGAGATGGATCCTAGCTGGAGCCCGAAATACCATGTTCTGGCCACTTTCTTTAGAGTGGTAGGGAAGGCTAGATAATGGAGGATGTCTGACATGCCCTAAAGCATTATGAGATCCCTATACCCCTCCAGATGGTCTAGGGAATTGGAGGAGCCATCATACGGCTCCACCATAGGCATCTTGAACCAATAGGAAATTAACTTTTGGAGGATCGAGCAGATAAAGGATGGCTAAAAACTAAAGCCGAAAAGCTCTTCATTCCCTCCACTACCTATCTAGATCTGGCCCAACCTATGCTTGATCTTATGGACCTACTCGAGGTCCTCCTCATGGTGGGACTTCTTTGGATGAGGGGCGTGCCACACCATCGAGTCTCCATCGAAAGGGATGGGAGACCTTCGACGTTGCCCCCTATGGGTGGACCCATGGTGAGATGGTGACCGCTGGTCTGCTAGGATAGACTGGTGTGTTCCATGCAGTAGACTCTTGGGGTCCATAAATGGATCTCGATGACTGTGCTGAGATAGCACCATTGAGGGAGGAGGCCACTACTCTACCAACTGCTACAAATGCTGAATGGCATTGGTAAGGATTTGGACCTGTCGGACCAGGTCGTCGAACTATCAAAGCTCTATGATCATAAGGGATTATGTTTGCCCTGCGAGCCTATTGGAAGCAGATGGATGGATAGCTCCACCTCGACTCCTCTAGATCGATTGTCCGTGGGAGGCAATAGAGTAGTTTTGGCGCACCATTCTTCTCTTTCCTTGATTAGTTTGATAGGGTTTTAGGAACCCGACTCTTCCTCTAGAACCAAATTATTGTGTCCAAGCTCTGGGGAGGCAAATATGGCTGCTGAGCAGGCACCGATGTAGGTGGGGAAGACTGCGATGCTGAGGAAGACCTGCAAAAGAAAGTTCTCACACCAAGATTTCCTTGGGTAGGGGACCCTCCAATGCTTAAGTCAATCGGAGTCTTGAGCAACAGTGGAGGGAAGTGGAAAGAATGGAGAGGTATATGGGAGAGAATTGCCTTTGTTTTTCATTACCTCTCTCGAGGGTTCCAGGGTTACCTTTTTATATAGGGGGTCGCTGGAGTTTTATCATATTGTTAGCCTATAGACAGTTAGGATAGATTGAATGATTCCTTGATCATGGGCATCCACAAGATGGGTGCCTGTCTAATTTGTTAGTCATGGGCATCTACGAGGTGGATGCCTGTCAAATTTATTGGTCGTGGGTGTCTACTATCCTGCTTATTTATAGGATGTTAGAAGATTTGGTGAGATCCCATGTGGGCAAAGAGATGCTGCCAAAGGTGGAGTTTAGCCAAGGGTTGACGTATCTGTTTTGAGCCTTAACAAGGATCACCCGAGACCGTCAAAGTGATTCCAACCCAGAGGTCATCCATGTCCTAATCCGAAGGTTGGAGGGCACCTTAGACATCACTGTTGATGTGATTCCAACCTGGAGGTCATCCATGCCCTGACCCAGAGGTTGAAGGAGATCTTATGCATCACTATCAATGCACCAATGCCGAAAGCGGTGACCGTCTATTCGTTGTCATTCCCATCGGCCATCTTTCGAAGGATGGGCCTCGAGTATTGCCATCTAGGTGAGTGACCTCCACAACACAGTCTATGCAACATGTTTTCTTTATCTGGTTGCTCCTTAATTGTTAAGGAAATTGATAGATAAAGATGCTATGCAAGATGAGTTTATAATGTTTTGCACTAATTTAAGGTATCTTTCTGATGAAAAACAAATTACAAAAAGGAAAAAAAGCATTGTATGGAAGGAAATGAGAAGATGGAAACTATGGTCCAAACAAAATAAATTTACTCAAAAGCAAAGAATCAAGAGGACCAAACAATATAAATTGAAAAAAGATAGAGGATAAAGGAAGATGATAAAATTGAACCAAGGCGACAAAAGGGGAGTGATAATGGAGTTGTTCATCTTCTTTGTGCAGGTTTTCTCTCTTTTACTCATTGCAATGCCCACAAATTACTAGCAATATTGCAATTTCAACCCACTCGAATCGGTTGTATATTATACCAGAAAGAATAAGGAGGATGAAGATTGTCATTGAAAGTTTGCTCATAATTACATATGATGCCTTACTTTCAAGTCATAAAGGGATGCTTATAATTATGATGGTACTACCCTGGAAGACTTCATGCTTCATATAGTTTCTACTCAAAAGTTTGTTTACTCTTTGGGTGGCCACTTTTATTCAGCACAACAGTAGTGGTCAGATACTGCAACTCCATAAAGAAAAAAATGAAGGTTTTGCTTTCAAAATAGAGAGGAAAGATTGAAAAACCTAGAGGGAAAGGAAGAAAAGATCATACAGAAATCAAACTCTGGAATCAAAAATGATATAGAAAAAATGAGAGTACGGGAGAGATGTGAAAAATGGATTGGTGTCTTTGAAAAAATGGAAGGAGAGTAAAGAGAGGATTCATCTAACATTATTTTTATTTTATTTTTTGGCAGATAATGTATACTCTTAACGTACCATGGTGCTGCTGTGATTTATTTGTTTTGGTCCTTCAAATTGGACTGCCTATCTATTGGTTACTATGTTCATCAGGTTTTTCTTTGTTGGCAATTGTGCAGCCATGAATTTTGAATCGGACTTATATATTTCAAGCCAAGGTGCTCTGGTTTTCATTTTTCTATTGGAAGATTCCTGAACAAAGGTTTCCTGCGGGCTGGGCTGAATTCAGTTTAGAGCTACAACCAATGCTATTTCTTCACTTGCTTCATTTAATTTTCTTCTTATGCTCAAGCAGTTATCATCCTTTCAAAAGCCATTGCCATAATTTTCAACTATGTGCCGAGTTCTTCAATTGTTCCATGAAAGATTGTGCCACTCTTTTAGCAGCAAATGCTCTATTTTATATAATATGCAGCATCAACATCTCATCTATGGTGGAACATCATATAGTCTAGGTATGATCTTCATCATCTAACTGTGGGTTTCAAAGTTCTTTGTCAAATGTCATTTTTACAAGTTCACAATTGATGTTGTTATATACTCATATGTTAACTTGCCACATGATATTTCACATCATCATTCTAATTGAAGAGACTGCCTACTACTCCCAGTTGAATCCATTATCTGAATATTACATGCCATCAATTTTGTTTCGTCTTTTATCATCTCAGTTCACCGGCATCATAGCTAGCATTACCTCAAACTCTATATCAGACCAGCAGTTTATTGTCTATTTGTTTGCTTTCTTAAAAGCAAAGCTATGTTGGGATACACAATCTCAAGCCGAGCTTGGCTCAGATGTTTGTTAACCCATTATGTCCCATTGCATGCTATCATGGCCTGAACTTTAAAACTAGAGAAGTCCACTCTTCGCAAATGAGCAACCCAAACAAAGTCCAAGCCAACGGATTGTTCTCTAATTATATCTATTCTTGAGTTTATTAGGGAAAACTATGTTGTTGTTATTTCAATTATTTTATGCTTAAGCTAGAATTCACCGCTTGCAAATCACATGAGAACATACAGCCTCTCGAGTAGGGGTGGCAATTTTATCCAGTCCATCGGATACCCGATCCGATCCGACCTAAATGGGATGGGTTTTACCCGATCCGATTGGAATGTGGGCCGGGTATAAGTTCTAAAAAAAAATATGAAGCAGATTTGGATCAGGTATAGATAATGATATGCCCCGACTCGAACCCGATCTGAAATAACCTTAATACATATCATTTATTCAAAATTATAATAATTTTATATTATTTATATATACCCAATCCGATCAATTCTTCTTATATATCCGATCCAATCTAACCCGCATCTCTATTTGATCCGACCTGAGGTGGGTATGGGATGGGTATGGATATGAAATTTTTACTTATAGGATGGATATGGGTATGGGCCAATCCAACCCATACTCGATCGTTGCCACCCCTACTCTCGAGCAATGCAAAGCTTCCTACATTGCTTATTGAGAGTTTACTTTTGATACAGATTTATAGAATTTTAAATTATATAAAATAAACTTTGGTAATGCTACTCCCTATAATTATACCATAGATAGAGTAATGTAACAATCTAAGGATACATGTCTACATGACATGGGAGCTAGATCAGATTGGTTATCATGCACCCGACCCAAGATCATTAATCCAGGCCCTAGCAAGTATTGTATACTCATAGGAATCTTCTATCCACATGCATGCAAGGTATCTCAACAGAGTATCTTGAAAGAAATAAGAGATTAAATAATCAATAAATTAATTTCAAAACTTAACTAATTAAAATCTAATCTTTAATATCTCACAAAATCCAACAGCATTTCAAAGACATTATATCAAACTTTAGTAAAATTTTTAATCTAAAATAAAGTTATCAAAATTTTGCTTCTAATCATTCTACCGAATATATTCCCATGCTATCATAGTTCTCAAAATATATAAAAATAGTAAGATATAAAATAATGAGCTGGACAGCCACTAAATAATAAATACTTTAAATACATAAATTAAGCAATAAGATAAATAATAATATACTGAAAATAAGCATATAAAATATATTTTTTCAAAACCAAATCTAAATATATAGTGCTATCAAAGCAATATGCATGCAAATATAATCTTTTCAAAATTTATAATTTATTCATAAATTAATTTTCTTTCAAAGCATCAATTTATCTTATTAGCCATGAACCATGACTATATTTATATCCTATAGCTAGGCCATAATATGAGCTCTTCAACATATAATCCCTACTAGTATGATATCATATGCCAACATATAACCCTACTGGTAGGGTGTTGATATCCCAATATACAACCTCCTACTGGTAGGATCTCGATATGCCACCATATTAGCCTCTCTTGTAGGTTATCGATGGACCAACACAAATTTTAACTATTAAGGTGTCAATGTACCAGCACACAACGTCCACTAGTAGGATATCAATGTGTGTAATCTCTATAAGCAGAGTGTTGATATGCCAATGTATAACTCCTACTGGTAGGTGTTTACACCATTTTTTTTTTTTGTTAGAATTTTTTTGTTAGAAGGTGTTTACACCATTTAACGAGTAATGTGTCAATATACCAATGTATAATTTTTATTGGTGTGGTATCAATATACTAACACACAACCCCTACTTGTAGGGTGTTGACTTATTTGCTAGTGCATAACCTCCACTAGCAAGATATTAATGCACTAGTATATAACCCCTACTGGTAAGATCTTAATATATAGTCAACTATAAATCAAAATCTATCTTGAATTAATTTTTTTTATAAAATTAGTCTCATATTTTAAATTGAATAATTGAGCAAACCATCCAGAATTGAAATCAATCAATCATAATTCATAATAGAATCAATACCTTCGATAATCCATTGAATAATAATCTACAATAAGATAATTTTAGCAAATAAATATTCTACTTTATATTCATAAATCATAAATATTAAGACTCAAAATTCAATGATATAAATACTATATAATTTATCGATAAATCTAGAAAAATATTACGTTACTTACCTTATGAGCGAAATCAACTAATAGATCCAATTAATTCCAAAAAACCCTCTGATCAAAGCTTGATATTCAAAAACTATATTTTTATGAGATTTTTGCCTTGATTATTTTAATAATAAAATCTTAAATCCTAAGATCTTCATAGGGCTAGCAAGCGATAATGCCTGACATCTCGATCAATCTAATCAAGGTGATTTCATTCAATTATAGTTGAACTAGGGTATAGATGGTTCAATAGAAATCAGGAGTAATCAAATATAACAATATCCAACAAGGACCAATGTGGAGTTTGGTATGCTACCAAGGCCACAAGTCAGAATCCTAATTCACCAAGGTCGATTAAAATCATTGAAAGAAGGCCATTACTAGAACAAATAATCCTAAAGAGATAGAAACAATATAAAGAGAGAAACTTTGTAGAGAGAAAGTAGATAGAGAAAATAGGAAAGAGAGAGAAAGAGAAGAGAGAAATGGAACTCTCTCTCCTCTCTTTCTTTTTTCTTCTATTTTCTTTTTTCTTTTTTCCTTTTCTTTTCTTTTCTTTCCCTTAGTTCTCAGTGAAATTGGGGATTACTTCCCCCTTCTTCCTGAGATAGGAGAGCATCCATCAATGGTGGTGGCCATGGCTGGAGGATTGGTGATAGAAGGCCACTAGATAGCAGCTAGCGACAAGTGGTATGGTGGCCGAAGAAGAGAGGAAGGACCAAGAATCCAAGAGAAATAGGGGACAAAATAGGTGGTTCAGGTTTTCAAATGAACTCCGGCAATGATTGCCTCGAAACCATGGTCTTAGGGCTTAAAAAGATGGGAAGCAAAATCAATTAGGAGACTACACATTGACTTTGTTTCTGATGAGATCTTGAGGTTGCTTAGCTAAGACAATGGATGGCATTTGATGAAGACTTGAACCAATCATCAGCAAACACCAAATTTGAAACCAAGCTTTATTAACGGTGGTTGAAAGGATGCTATGGTGCTTTAAATAGAGTTGAAATCCAGCTCTCTAATCTTTCTCAATGATGGATTTTAGTCGAACTCAAGGTAGAAGATGACTCCCATCGGGAGTCAGTCTTCTTTCTTTTTTTAAGGGGGTGGGGGTAGTGGGGGAGCCTAAACCAAGGTGCTAGGCTAGTCAAGTGGACTAGGCCCAATTCAATATCAAGCCCTTTTGGACTAGGATATTAAATTGGTCTAAAGAGCTCTCATCCCAAGTTTGTCCCAATTTTAAGATCGCCCATATTTTTTAGTTTCAAATTCAATTCAATCATGGTAACCAAGCATGCTTGGATGTTAGCTTATTTAGCTGATCTAGTGGTTCATGGTTGGCTTAGTCCAATGTACATCCTCACATGAGGAGTAGAGGTTTTAATGGTAGATCATTGGAGAAAGGGCAATGTTCAAGGATAGAGATGGTGAACATTGTTGTCATTGAAACCTGGCTCGATCTATGCACTAAGTTGATCGGGTTACCGAAGAGGCCGACTTGAGATAACACCAACAAAAGAAAGTTTACTTGTTGGAGTGTATTTAACAAGAACTCTCCAATACTTAAATCAGATTCAATTCTTAAAAAATAGCGAACGTGTTATGAAAGTAGTGGAATGAAAATGTAAGAGAGTCTAGATAGAGCCTTCAGAACTTAGAGAAGTTTAGAGAATTTACTTTGAGGGTCCCTCAAGTATGGTTTATATAAGATAAGGTTGGCATCCATCCTAAGCAAATTGGGCATTTGTGCTAGCCATTTTTGGCAATAGGTTGTGCTCACTCGAAGACCATGCTCAGGTGTCTCACCCAATTGAGTCAATGTACATCTCATGGTTAAGGAATTTGTTTGTAATCATGGTGAGCTAGTGCCAACTTGGGGAAGTTTGAAATTCAAAAGACTCTCGACATGCTTCTTGGGTCAGCCACATGGTGGGTTTATATTGATGGGCTTGTGGCTGCATGTCATTCGTGGTCAATTCGGAGACGTATCAAATATATTTGACATCAATGGGCTAGATTAGTTTGAGGGGACTCCAGATACTATAGGTTAATAATTAGGGCCCATGGTTCAATTGGAGTACATTATATAGGTCCAATATGGGAATGAGTCTTCATGATATGCTATATGATAATAATTTGTTTGTTTTCCCCACTTATCTCTCGTGGATGAACATATGACAAGAAATTTCAAATTGATTTAAATTCTGGATGTTTACAGCTTTATAAGAGGATCTAGATAAAAAAAGAATTATGGCTCATCTCTTGATTTCCACATCCAATCGTAACAAATCTATTCTCCCTTGCCTGTATAAATTAGGGCAAAAGATCTCAAAAGGATATGCTCTCAAAGGAAAAAACTCCCATAGCTTGATACTCTCATGGTGAGAGGCTCTCAAGCCCTCATCCATCATTCTCCTCTTCTTTCTTGGAAGTTAGTAGGTCTATGAGCTGCTGAGGCTGAGGTGAAGACTAAGCCGAAGTAAAAGCCAATACCGAGGTGTGAAGGGCCAAGGTAAGAAGGTTGAAGACAAGGTAAGAAGACCAAGATATGAAAATCAAGGTAGAGCTCTCAAATGCCAAGCTCCTACAGCCAATCTTAGAAAGCCGATCTGAGAAGCCCAAGGCCGAGCTCCCAAAGGTTGAAAATGCCTAGAAAGCCAACTTGAGAAGGCCAAGGTAAAAAACCAACCTAATAAGAGATGAAATGACCGACCTAAGAAAGTGGAGTAAAGGCTAATTAGAAGCTGACCAAAATAAGTCTATACAACTCTTATATTTTCTCTTTATTATTATTATTCCATATTCTTTCCTAACTTAGGCATCGAAGAGCTCGATCGAAGCCAATGTGATGAATTTTTTCATTCTTTTTGTCTATAGATCAGTATCTCTCTATGAATTAACTTGGGCCCTTCAAGTCACCATAGTCAAACAAGATTTTGGCATCAATAGTACCTAATATTTTCATTAGTTAATATGATATGAAGTCTAGGATTGAGATAGGAATACAACATTATCTAAAAGAATCACATAATGGAATTCCTTTTCTTTTCTCTTGATTTGGCTATTTACATCCACAATATGTATGACTCGATAACAATCAAGTATTTTTGGTTGGGCCATCAAGCCAACTAGGTAGATGTTGGTCTTTTGTTTTAGTGATTTTGTTGGGTTAGTCTATGGCCCAATGCTTGTGTTCTAAATCAAATGTGCGCTTTGTTAGGTCTTTGCAAGCATGGATAAAGTGACTCGAGTACATACTAGATAACTAACTACTAACAACTTTGCCCAAGAAAAATTATCTATTATATGATCATCATATAAAAATATTAAAAGACAGGTATGTTATTTTTTAATAAAAGAATGTTCGTTTATAATTGTAAAATAGAAAATATTTTAAAAGTGCTTCTATAAAAAAAAATTGAAAAGACTTCTAGAAGAAAAAAGTGTAAACCATTAATTATTCTATACATACATTTAATTAGGCATAGAATTAATCAATCCCATAATCTTAGAATTCATATTTTCACATGATGCGAAAAATACATACATTTGTCCATATTATCCCTTGATGAAGTTGATTATGCAATTGCAGAGAAAGATTTGATATCTCTCGCTTGATCCTTTCCTTAGTGATAGAGATCTTTATTTTGAGGTTTTTTTTTTTGTTGTTTAGGGTTGAGAGAGGACCAAACTCCTACTTATATATAGAGTACGGGTGATAACTTGCATCAAATTACCAAGAGTTACATCCCTTCAATAGCCAATAGGATTTAAGCATTATTTAATTATTAAATCATATTTTATATCATATGGACCACCATAAATTCTTGCATTCTTCCACTTGGCTCATATGATCACTACAAGAAAATTGACTATTAGCAATGGCTAAATGCCTTTGCTAATAGTCAGTTTACTGTCGCTAAAAGTCTGATGGATATATCTTTATCGTTGATTGTCATTATTAGCGACAACAACTATTGCCATCACTAATAAATAATTAGTAATAACATTAGTGACAAAGATGTCATTGCTAAAAATTTTAATTTTTATTAATTAAACTAGTAAAAATCTATTAGTGATGGCACTTTTATCGCTAATACCGTTGCTAATAATTTTTAATTTTTTTAAAAAAACTTAAAAAATAATTAGCAACGATAATTTTATTGCTAATGTTGTCGCTAATATCTTTTTTTTTAAATTCAAAAAACTATTAGCGATAGCAATCTGTCATCGCTAATGCCGTCGTCAATAGTTTTTAATTTTTTTAAAAAATTATAATTAAATAATTTAAAATTTGATAACAAATAATAATATTTTCTAAAATTTATTAAAAATAAGGTAATAACTATTTAACACAATCATAAATATAAAATTAATTATATTATATTAAAAATATAAATTTTATAATTTTATATTAAGATACTACTTTATAAGTATCAAAATTATATATAAATTTTAAAAAAATCAGGTAATGTCCTCCTCCTTCTCATCCTCTGGCTTATTTTTAGTAGTTGGTAAATGAGAACTGGATATCATAGCATCCTGAAATGAAAAAAAATAAAATATTATTCATAAGTTTTGATACAGAGGTGTATCTTTTGATACGAAGGTGTATCTTTCAATACTCTCCTCCAATTCTTGAATAGATTCTTTCTATATGTTTCATTCTATGATATAGAACTATAGATACCCCCAGCCTATCAATTGGATTGTTAGATTAAATTTTAGCCTCTAGATCTCCTTTTTCAACTCAAGCATAGCATAAATATGTAAAGCTTCTAAATATAAAAACTTAAAACAAGTAAAAGAGTTTACTAATAGAATTATTTGATATGATGGCTGGGACAACAAGCCTAGCTAGTTGAGTAGCTATGGATCCTGAAAAGCCTCCATGACCACATCATGAATGACATCCCAAGCACTCTAAGGTTGCTAGCTTAGAAGCCTCTGCACGGTCTCCTCCATGTGGGCATCACTTCAAATCTAGGACTTTGAGGCCTATAAGGATGCCAAAGATGATTGAGCCATTGGAGGGTCAAAGTTGTGGTCAAATCCTATGACCCGGCTCCTACTCACCCCTCTAATGATCTTGAACCATTCCTCAAGATCAAGGGTGGACTGAGTGGATGGGTCATCGCCATACCGTGCAATGATGTACTTCATGTAATTCACTACACAGTTCAAAAATACATTAGTTCTATATACATATCAGATCCTATAATAATTTAATAAATATAGTTTAAAATTCTTATCATGATCTATCGTGATCTAGAATCTAAATAATCACTAATCTCCTAGACTGGTATGTGGTCTTCCACAACTATAGTTGGCTTGGTGGATGATCCAATTACCATATCTATAATAAATAAATAATATAATTAAATTAATTAAAGTATATATATAAGAATTTTTATAGTTCTAGTAAAGAGTTTTGATATAGATTTCTTACCAGTCTATCGTCCATAATATAAAAAAAATTAGGTAACGTCCTTCTTGTCCTCCTTATCCTCATTCTCCTACTCATCTTTAGTAGCTAGTAGATGAGAGCTAGATATCCCACTATCCTGAAATAAAGAAAAATAAAATATTATTCATAAGTTTTGATATGGAGGTGTATCTTTCGATACAAAGACGTATCTTTTGATATTCTCCTCCGATTCTTGAATAAATTATTTCTACACATTTCATTCTATGATACAAAACTATAGACACCCCCGATCCATCAATTGGATGGTTGATTGAATTTTTAGCCCCTAGATCCTCTTTTCTGACTCAAGCATAGCTTAAATATATGAAGCTTCTAAATATGAAAACTTAAAAAAAGTAAAAGAGTTTACTAATAAAATTATCTGATGTGATGGTTGGGACGATGAGCCTAACTGATCGTGCAGTTGTAAATCTTGAAAAGCCTCCATGACTGCATCACATATGACATCCCGAACGCTCTGAGATTGCTAGCTCAGAAGTCTCTGCACGGCCTCCTCCATGTGGGCATTGCTCTAAATCTGGATGTCAAGGCTTGTGAGGATGCCAAAGATGATCGAGCCACTGGAGGGTCGAAGTTGTGACCAAATCCTATAACCCAACTTCTATTCACCCCTCCAATGATCTTGAGCCATCCCTCAAGATCAAGGATAGGTTGAGTGGATGGGTCATCACCATACCGTGCAACAATGTACTCATAATCTACTATACAGTAGTAAAGGAACAAAAAAAGGCTTCACCTTTTACTACTAGAAAAGTAAGTACAAAATCTGTAAAAAATAAAGATAAAGTCTCCCATAACATAATACATGAGACTATATTATAGCCAAAAATAGAGATGATATTGTGATACTTCTGCTAAAAATATAAGAAGATAAAGGCCATCAAAAATAATCTACAAGCATCAGTTGGAGGTTGACATCTTCTAAATATTACCATAGACATCTGAAGAGAAGGCAGTCAGCATTTTCCATCAATCACAAATAAGCGTAATACATCATATTGGAAGTTGAATAAGCAGCAGTAGGAAACACTCCATAATATAATACATAAGAAGATCCAACAACTGAGAATCACATTTATGAAGTAATAAAACTTCTGGTAGACATTCAAAGAGACAACAACCATTTGTATAGGAATACAAAAAGCAACAGAAATCTAGCACTATCGCAGCATAATTACTGGTATCTGAAGAGACAAAAGCATCAATTGGTGATGAAAACTAGAGATCTATATGCTAAGACTATGTTGAATAAGCTGCAAGCAAGATGACAATAGAGATAATCTAAGGCTTATATTCATCTTGGTTTTCCTCACAACCAAACCTAATTCATCACCTCTAAGGTAAGATATGTAGGCCATTGCTAATGATAAACAATTCTTAATAAGAAAGTGGTCTCCTTTCCTAAGATCCACATAATGCCATCTCAATAGATGAATAAGCTTTACAAGCATAGTAGTTTATAATTCCTAAAAATGAGATTGGCACAGGAAATGGCACAAAGATGCTAAAATAGCATAATGTAAGAAGGTGGTCTTGCTTCTATTATAATTATAGATGTATTAATAGTGGCATAAGCATAACTGTAATTCAGCAAAAAAGAAACCTTTTCCATCAACTAAATATAGTTGAGATATATCATTAGGAATATTCAAAAAGTAACAGTCGCAAGCCTGAGATATGTGAAGATAGTACAAGTTGAGCCCAATTCCATCAGTACTTTCTTTCTTAGATATTTCATTTGGAATAAAATAAGAGCAGCAGTAAGGGCATTGAAAAGCTTAATAATAGTAAAAAGTCAGGCACATCTCATCAATATTCATTTTCATTGATACATCATTTGGGATGAAGTAAAACTAGTAATGAGGCAAAAACTAGCTTCTATCAAAAATATTGACTTGAAAAACATCATCTAGAAGACTAGTATAATATCCATAGATATTCCAAAGCATATGAGAATAGTATATTGAAATGTAGATCCCATCTATTTTAACATCATGTGGGAATATAGCCAAAGTAGGCGCTACAAAATTCATTCTAAAGATAAGGTGATAACCATCCAGACTTAAGAAAAAGCATATGCAATGAGGATCACAGATGTCCAGAGACATATAGACTGAGCACCATTTTCCAATATAATGAGATAAGAGTGGGGATTCTATTGATAAGAAAAGAAAAATGAAGTCAAGAATTTTTTACTCTCATAGGGGTCATAGGCTCGAGATGGTCGGGCAGGGCCATAGGGCCACGGCAATGGCTCGAGGATGCAGCAACAGAAATGAAGGAGTGGGGAAGGGGCCACGAGAACATGGTGCAGGTCGAGGCCATGGGGTTAGGCCGGCAGGTTGGGGCCATGGGCTGGGGGTGGCAACTCGAGGATGCAGCCACGAAAATGTAGTGGGGATGAGGCTACGGGAAGGTGGCACAGGTCTGGGCCGCAGGTCAGGCCAGTGGGCTAAGGGTGATGAGGTAGGGGCTGTGGGGTCGAGTCGACAATGTCAGGGTTGGGGCAGATGTGGGCATGGAGGGATGCGGGCTTGAGGTTGTGGGGTTGGGCCGGTAGTGTCAAGGGCGGCAGAGTCAGGGCGATTATGAGGTCGGGTCAGGGATGATAGGGTGGCAGGGTCGGGGCGCGGTCACAGAGTTAGGCTGGCGCCGTCAGGGCCGATAAGTGTGGGGTAGCTGCGAGCATGGATGAATGCGAGCTCGAGGCTGAGAGGTCGGGACGGCATGGGGATAGGGCCGATGAGGTTTAAGTGGCTGCGAGATGTTGGAGAGATGGGGCGGGGAGGGAGGAAAGGAGGGGTGGGGGCTGAGCAAAAGAAGGATGAAGGGCGAGAATGAGAGAGGATGAGTGTAGGTGACTGAAATTTTTTTCCTCATAGTGGTTTTGGGGTTGTAGACTATTAGCAACAGCAAACTTGCCATCACTAATATTATCGATAAAAGCATTAGCGACAGAACTCCGTCACTAAAAATAAAAATCCATCGCTAATACTTTTATTAAAGAAAAAAAAATTTCATAATTTTTATTAGCGATGGCAAACTTGTTGTCATTAATGTCGTCAGTAAAAAAATCATCATTAATATTTTTTTAAATTTTTTTCTAAATATAATATAATTTTAAAATTTAAAATTTATCTTCATCATTCATTATCTAAATAATTATCGTTAGAGTATTATCACAAAAGATCATCTCGATCCAATAAAATTTGATTTTGATGGTCATGAAGGACCGCTTGATGATCTAATAGATAAAGATCACCGATGGATTCAAAAACTTGTAATAAAGATATCATTGATATTTTTAGCATACGATCAAAATTTTACTTCAATCGGACATCACTATCATAGTCAATTTAGTATAGGATAATTTTGACCGTTAAATAAAAAATGAGTGATCCAAAGGCCAAATAGTGTCCGATTAAAATGATTTTTTAGATAAATGATCTTTGCTACTACTTTAATCATTAGTATAGTGGTAATCCTAAAATTCAAACTAAATATATATGAACCATCCATGTTAAGCAGATCTTACAAAAGCATAATTTCTGAAGGACTTCAAGAATAAGTATCAAGAGTTATATAGTTTTGGATCGTTCATATATGTATGATTTAAATTTTACGATCACCATCGTATAAGTGATCAAAGTAGTAGCAAAGATTATTTATCTAAAAATTTATCTTATAGTCAGACGCCATTTAGCATTTTGATCACTCATTTTTATTTAAATATCTAAATAATTTCGTGCTAAATTGATCATGATAATGATATCTGATTGAAGTAAAATTTTAATAAGATGCTATAAATATCATCGATATTATCATTGCAAGTTTTTGAATTCATCAGTAGTCTCTATCTATCAGATCATTAAGCGATCATCATGGCTATCGAAATCAAATTTTATTGATTGACATAGCTAGGACTATCGAATCCAGACGGTCTTTTATGACGATATTCTAACAATAATTATTTAGATAATGGATGGTAAAAATAGACTTTAAATTTTAAAATTATACTATATTCAAAAAAAAAAAAAAATTAAAATTAGTAATGGCATTTAGCGATGATATTTTTATCGTCGCTAATACATATTAATAATGGATTTCTAGCTATTAGCGATAGAAAAACCATCGCTAATAAATTTATTTTTTTAAAAAAATTAATTATAATTATAATTAAATTAATTAATTATCGATAGCTATTAGCGATGGCTTAATTTATTATCGCTAATAATTTTTTTAAAAAAATATTTAAATAATTTTAATTTTTTTAAAAATTATTAATATTAGCGATGATTTTTTCATCGCTAATAACATAATTCCATCGCTAATAATCCTACAATCAAATTTTAAAATAATAAAATTATTTTTTATTAGCGATGAAAAAATATCATCGCTAATAATTATCTGCCATCGCTAATAATAATAAAATCTAATTAAAAAATAAAATTATTTAGTATTAGCAATGGCTAACTACCATCGCTAATATTATTGCTAATACCTATAGTACCGTCGCTATTAACTATTAGCGATAGCTAAACTTTCATCGTTAATACTGTCAGTAAAAAAGATTATTACTAATTTCATTGCTAATATCTATTATTAGTAATAGTAAAAATACCATCATCAATGTCCATCGCTAATACTTTATTTTCTTGTAGTTGCCACTTTCATGGTTTAATAAGTAATACATAATGTGCACACACTACAACAAAATTAATTTTTAGTGATAATTAATTAGAGGCAAAAGCTTAATTGCTACAAATATAATTTTAGATATCAAAATTTAGGGGCAAATAAAAATAATTACTATTAATATTTATTTTTTATAAAAAATATATAAATTACCATTATAAAATATATTTACATTGATATTTATTAGTAATTATCATTATAAATCATATTTATACTAACATTTATTAATAATTATCATAATTTATTCATTATTTTATTATTATTTTTTATCCATCTATTTTTTTATTTTTTTCCTAATTTCATATTTATTTTTCTTGTTTCGTGCATGAAAAATATTTTTTTCACTTTGACTCAGTCTTGCGAACTCTTACTTCCTTCCTACTATAAGAAATTAGAGCTTTGCCAACGTAAAGTTTATCAAGAATAAAGTATGGATAAAATTATTTTTTTATTTTTTAAAAATTAATACTGAATTTGTTTGTGAATTGCATAGATAAAGGTTCTCTTTGTTATTATTTTTTTTTCAAATCTATTAACATTAATTAACCGTGCTCAAGTTATGTTTAAGAATGTGTAAGAGAAGATCTTTTATTTTTTAATTAATTTTTTTATGTTAATAAATTTATAAATATAATTCTTCTTACAATAAGTCAAATATCTTATCCTCATTAAAAATAATAAAATATTTTTTAATTAATTTTAATAAAAATATTATGTTTTTTAAAAAAATCATCATGTATTCTTAAAAAATGATAATCTCTGTATATTTTTAAAATTTATTTATTTAATTTTTAAATTTAAAATATATATTAATATTTAAAAAAACAAAACAAAAAATAGCCCTTTTTGTCGTACTTTTTTTTTTTTAAGACTACCGAAACCCTTTTTTTTTGGATTGCTGAAATTTTTTTCCCTCGTGCTCCCGCATTCCCTTCTCTATTTTCCTCTCTCATGCTCTGCATTTCCCTCCTCCATGTTCCTCTCTCGCTCCCTCTCCCTGGCTCTCTTGCTCTCTCCCCACTACTCTCGCGCTCCCTCTCTCGCCAGTAGCCGCTGTCACCATCCCCACCACCGTTGCCTCAGCTCTGCTCCGCCTCCACACCACGCGCCGCCCCACCGCCGCCGCCGCCGATGCCTCTGGTCCCCCTCTTCTCTGCTCCGCCTCAACACCACGCGCCGCCCCACCGCCACCGCTACCGCTGCCGATGCCTCTGCTCCCCCTCTGCTCTGCTCCGCCTCCACACCGCGTTTCACCTCGCCTCGCCCGCACCGACCAACAGGTCCCTCCTTCCCTCTCTCTCCTCCTTCTCCTCTTCTTCCACTCAATCTTCTACCCTAGTGCGGTAGATCGAAGGTGGGGCGATGGAAGAAGACGATGGGAATATGCATTATGAGTATCAATAAATAAGCTTTTTCTTTGGGGATGCACTGTCCATGTATTTGGGGATGCACTGCTAGGGCAATTCCCAAGTAAAGTTTTGGATTAATTAAGTCTATGAAATTGGTATTATAGCAATTTGTATTGTCTCAGCTTTCTCTTTCTGGATAAGATAGCGCAATTTCATCATTTTTAAAAAAAAAAAAAAAACTATAGTTGAATGGTCAACAACAAGGTATAGATTTAGCATGATTTGTAGTTAGGCATAGTTTGTAGACTAGTAATGGAATGTTGGCTCTGTTCACTTCTGCTGCTCAGTCTTGGAGCTTAGGATGTACCTGATCAAGCTATCTTGTATTAGTCCAGTAAAACACCATCATAGACTAGAACATATGATGCCTCTAAAGGTGCTCTGCGGGGCTACTTAAAGCAGAAGGGAAAAAGCGGTTGCATGTAACTTTCTTCTGATGCTACTTTGATCAACATTGCTTTTTGGTTAATGAGTCATCTTGTCCTTCTATGATAGAAGTTCAGATTATCCATCTAATGTATTAATCAGTCAAGTTCAAAATTGCATATAAGACCACAAAGACAGAACAATCTTAAGTTACAATGCTCCATGACAATCGAGTTTAAGACCTTTGTGACTTTCTGCATGTTAATCTGCATCATTATTCAAGTAAAGGCTCCAATGCTCTCCATTTTTCATTCAAGATTTGGTATGGTTTCATTGTTTATTGCTTGCCTTAAGTTTCAATTTTCTGCACATGATTGTTGTATTGCTTCGTATCTTTTCTCATGAATGGTTCCAATCATATGTGGTCAATAACATATCTGGAAATTGGTTTTGTTCAGAGACAAAATGTTATGAAAGCTCCCTTGTTTAATTAATTTTTTACCATAGAAAAGTCATTATCCATGCATAGATGAGGGATACTCCGGTTACTGAATCCATATAGGACTTGAAGTTTGTTAGTTGTGAGTTTAGATGATGTAATATGTTTTTAACTCTAGGGAATTTTAAAAGCCTATATATCTGACAAACACTTTGGTGAAGAATGTACATTTTTAAAGTTCAGTATTCAATAAAAAATATATATTTAAAAAGATTTTCCAGTGCAATATTATCTGATAATTTACAATATCAAGAAATAAGCATGGTATAATTCGCTTAAACACAAGCAAGACTAATGTATTAAGTAGATTATTTGATGGAATAAAGGAACTTAAGACAAATTGAGAGAGAGAGAGAGAGAGAGAGAGATCCACTAAATCGAAGGAATTTTAGTTAGTTCAAACCAAATTCTTCCTTTCACATTATATTTGTTAAGCTCAATTTATAGGTTGCTTGATCCTGTATCATTGCCTTCTTATTCTTCTACAGTTGCATTAGTTATGCATTAATGCTAGAGCCCCATAGCTTGTAAGACGGACTTTCTTTGGGTGGAAACTACTCCTTGCACTACAATTCCACTTGTAACTTATACTACCTCAAAGAGACCTTATTAGTCTTGCATATCTTATTTCATCCTACTAGCTGGGTTACATGGAAAATGACATTTATGGTTGACTTGAAAAGAAAAGGATAAAAGATTTTACTGCCGGAAGGTCTATGGGCTGTTGTTTGTAAAAGGTTAGATGCTTTCTATCGGTTTTCTCATCCCCACACAGTAATAGGCACCGTAAGTTATGTCATTTTCTGTTCTTTATTAACTGTCATATGTGATTTTACTGATTAAGATCTCAAAAGGCAGTAAAGATATTGATTTTTGATGATCTGATTTTTGATGATCAAATCATCGGTATAGTATCAGTCTCTCTTCTTCCAGTACAGAGTATTGCTGATTTTTTGCCAACAAATTTTATGGGACTTTTGAAGGTTGTGCAAAGCTTATAATGGAGTTCAACAACAGAAAAGGAAAATAATCTCTTTCTTTTGTCACTTTTCTTGTTTTATATGTTTTTTTGGTCCAGGCATTGGTTCCAGCTGTATGCATGAGCATCTATGTTGTGGGCCTGAACCAGCTATTTGACATAGAAATAGATAAGGTTTGCAGCATATTTTTAATGATATAGTATTCCAGTCATTTCAGAGTTACCTTATCCTCTTTCATTACTTCAGGTGCAACTGATAGATGTAGATCTGTGTCCATTATTGCATAACCATTCTGTTCAATCTAATCCAAACATTGCATCAAGATTACTTTTTAATGTGGACTCTGTGCTTTTTAGCAGGTTAATAAACCTAGGCTTCCACTTGCTTCAGGCGAGTTCTCTTTGGGAACAGGAATTGCATTAGTATTTGCCGCTGCTATCATGTTATATGTTTCTGACATACACTTTGATTTTGCTTTCCCCCTTTCTGGGGAGTAGAAGCTGAATTTCAAGAACAGGAGTAGCTTGCTTGAAGTTGTATCAAATAATAATATATTAGCATCAACTATTATAGTAGATTTGGATGATTCCTTTCCTCTGTAGTAGAACTTTATCTAGGTTTTGGATATGACATCATTTCCAATCCATTACTTTTCAACAAAACTTTACAATGGGGTTGAAGTCCAAGTCCCCTCCCTTATTAGGTGCCTTGTTCATCGGCTGTTTTCTTGGAAGTGCATATTCTATCAATGTAAGACCTATGCACACTCTCTGATTTAATGTATCAATTAAAAACTTTACCAGAAGAAAGAAAAATCCCCTCATTGATAAAGATTAATCTTAATGATTTATGAACCTCAAATTACTAATACCTAAAAATTATCTATACACATGTCAATGTTATCCTGTTGTAAGATAAATTCCAGGTGCTAATAAGATATTTGGTACAACATTTGTTAACCCTTGTTCTAGCAGGATAAGTTTGCGACTTCTTTACTGCCTCGTTTTTGGCCTTCATTGTAATTGATAAAATGACTATGTTTCCGGTTGAAAAAACTTTTTGAATGTGTAAAGCTAAGTTAGACGTTAAAAAGTCAGTTGCTTGTCAATGTTCTTGCTTGTCTAAGTTGAAGAACCATTCTACGCATGTCTGCACCTAAATATTAAGGAAAAGAAATGCAATTATTCTATCATTAATTGGCAACAGCCATCCATCTATCCATGCTTATACACGCGCATAATGCATTTGCTGTATATGAAAGCAGAGAAATATGTCCTGTTTTAATTGATCTTTCTTTATATATCACTATAGAGATGCTTATGAAAATTATGCTATAAAATATGCATGGAATCCTAGAATTATTGAATTAAGATGTATAAGTGATAGATGGATAAGGCAGGCAATAGCATTTTTTTTTTTTAATGCTTGCTCGCCTTATTTGTCATTAATGGTGGTAATGATCCGATATAATTGTAACTATCCACTACAATATTTAACGGTATACTTGCTATCTTTTACTGCTTATAGTGACCTTATTATAGTTCATGAGTTATTAATGCAACATATAATATGAATTGAAAAGAATATGCCCTACAAGCCAATTAAAATTTATATTTTGATAAGTTATTTTTTTAATCTTCGTGACTTATGTAATGATATTTTATAAATAAATAAAATATATTTATATTTCATCATATGCTGCATCTCATGTTTGTTGAAATTATGATAAATCTCATAAATTAGGATAATAGTTTTAGGAGATCATATCGGTGAGACCTAAAATCTTAATCTAGAATATTTTTAGTTGTTGGAACATTGAGATGAGAATCAATATTTTTGGAAAAACTAGCACATCTTATGTATGCTCGATGGAGAAAGTGATTAATTTCACAATCACTTATATGAGACATTAATATAAAGATGTGGATGCTCATTAGAGAATAAGTTTACTGAAATAATTTGACTTGAGAATATTTTACAGAGTCTTACTTGTCAAAAAAATATTTCTCTTAGTAGGAGTTGTGCATGTAATCTTCTGACCTAAGACTGCCATAAAATTTTGTATACATAAATCCATATTTTGGTTCATACTCATTTATGACTAAGTTATGTACGGGATATTTTAGATATGGTGGATTGTATATGAAGGTTGTGAGTATGTCAACATGGAATCAATCACTCATAGTAAAAAAAAAGATCACTTTCTATTTGCTTTAATCGTATGATGATTCAGGAAGTCTTTGATCAAAGCATAAAAAAATTAAAAATAATTTTTAATATCTTATTAATCAAATCATCATTATAAGATTGAGAGATACATGAATATGATATTAGATTAGACATGATTTTATATTTAGAATCATATTCAGGATGTAGGATGATCGCAGGATTGAACTGCATGGTAACTTATCACTGAAAGATATTTTTGATATTTTTACTAAAATTTTATATCTTTTGGATAGACATGATACGTTGCTAGATGTCAGTCTTATCTTGTAGGTTTGATCAAATTAAAGAGTTTCATTCGATCGCCAATTAGAAAGGATTCTAATTATTAAAATCGGATTAGCTCGTTTTGACCTAAATTAGTTAGATTGGATTCTAATCAAATCAGATCAACTTGCACTTGGATCTACTATTGGCTAGATGTGGAATCCAATTGGTCACATACAAAAAAAATTGATCGAGGATCTAATTGGATTAGATCATGTTTGCAAGATGAACATGCTAGCACGTGTTGCAAATCCTAACTCCTTTGTTTGAATTGGATTCAAAATTGATTCTTGATTAGACTAATTATATCTAATTAAATTCAAATCTAATTTAATTTCTAATTAGATTGACCCTTGACTGATTAAACCAAGAGGTTGGCGTATAAAATCTAGATTCCCATGTGCTAAAGAGTCTCTCTCTTGGCGCATAGGGTATTTCCTTGTGCATGGGCCATGTGGCATCCCTTGGGAAGGGGTGCTAATTCCTTGATGTTTATCCATATTTTATGCTACGTGACTTAAAGAGGATGTGGACTTCTAATTATTGAGAGGCACAAAAGAGTCCTTTTGCCTCTTAATCATATATTGATTATCAGGTAAATTGATAGACATGCATACCTAGCCTCCCCTTATCCTTGGAGCCATTTGGACTAAGAGCCCAAGTGGTTTTAATCTCTTTCTTTCGCCATGCCTAATCTGATATGGTGCCTCCTTTGTTGGCCATTGCATGGCCATGAGATGAATCCTTAACCATTGGATTAAGTTGGCGCCAATAATAAACTCATGCGACACTTCGGAAATCATTGGAGAATTAATTTCGAAGAGTCCTTCTGTATGAAGCAACTCTTAAATTAATTTTAGATAATTCCACATGTCTTGAGATAATTCTTGGGGCATGAGAAATGTAGGAAGGCATGAGAAATGGATTGGGATGGGGCGTGAGATGATCTGAAGGCAACCCTATGCACATTATAAATAGGGTGTTGCGCTAGGTATTCAGATCAATTCATTCCTATCTTTTTTTTTTCTAACATACTCTCCCTATTATCCAATTAGTTTCTTCCTTTCCTTATTAAGATAAGATCCTATTAAGGACAAGAAGTCTTCTTTAGAATAAGGACTTAGAAAGAAAATTAAGAAAGATAAGGAGAAAAGAAAGGGAGAGAAAAGGAAGGCTAGGAGGAAGGGAGTAAGGCCTAGGGTTATGCTGCCCAAAGAAATTCTTGAAGTAAGAGTTCAATGGAAGGAACCTATTATTAAGGAGTTAATGGCTCAATCAAGACCTTGTGTGGATCAACATTGAAGGATGAACACTTGGGTAATTGTGGAAGTCATCTCGATACGCTGCCGAAATTAGGATTAAGCGATATAGGTATTCCACTATACCCTTTTATTATGCTATGTATACATTATATATGATTATAATCGATAAGGAGGTCTTGGATTAGGATTTGAAATTTGAATTTTATTATATAAAATTTTTTGAAATTCTTGCTTCCACTCTATCATCGAACCCTACAGTGGTATCAAAGCAATCCTTGTTTGGTTTAATCATATGATGCTCATAGTGTTAAATTATAGCATGCTTTGAAATATGATATGATGATATTCTTTCATTCATGATTTGATTTATGTTATATATTATTTTGTAAGGTTGTCCGAGCATAGTGGTGAATGTCCACTATACGGTAGATGGTTGTCCTAAAATGATAGTATTATAAATAGCATGCTAGTATGTTAATATGAATGGCTAAAGTATATATGTCATGATTGATGTGATTTATATATGCTATGCTTCATATGAATTGATATGTTTATAGTATAATTGCTATATGATTGGAATGTGCAAAAAGACCAGTAAATCCTCATAAAAATTATATTAAGTTATAGTGTTACTAACCAAAAGCAAAATCAGTCTGGATGTAATTGATCGATTGGTGTCTAGGAAAATGGTTCATGATTGGTAAAGAAAATATGATTTTTAATTGGTTCTGTTCGTCGATCTGGCCAACTTATTGGTGTTTAAGAAAAGCAATAGAGGGACTTCCACCTCTCTCCCACTTATCTGATCGATTAGATTAATTTAAATCTTGATTGGGTGTTTAGTGTTATGTTCATTACATGAAGGCCTTTCTTCATGCTAGGTCAATATTATATCAAGAACCATAGTAAGTTTGTTGTTTAACCATAAGGCTTATTATGGAAATTGATGTAATACTATCCTGGTACATAAAGATGCTTACGATATTTTTGGATATGTTGCTTTGTTATGCAACCACAAGGGTAGTAATATTCGAATTTGACTATATGAAAATTAAGGATCTAACTTAACTAAGACACTATGGCTTGTTGTGCAACCACAAGGCTATTAATATTTTAAAGGCCAAAATAATGTTGAGAATTGTATGAGATGCAAATGGAAAGAGTTTTCTATCTTTGAACTCATAAAGATTTATTGTGTGACTATAAGATCTTTTATGAGAAATTAGGACCTCAACCCCACTAAAAAAATTAACTAGGATTTCTCGATCATCATAGAAGAGGGCTATGATGTCCGATAAAATAGTAAGAGATAATTAAACAAAATATCTAATTTAATTTTATATGTTATCATGAGTTATCTGCTTATGTAATGTTCTTTATTATGTAGATTAAATTCTATATGGCTTCTTCATTATCATTGCATAGAATTTTAGATTGTAATAAATTGATCGATCTCAATTATGTGGACTGGTTGAGAAATTTAAAAATTATATTCAATCAAGAAAGGATCTCTTATATCCTTTATACCCCTGACTCTTAGCCAGTAGGGGAGGATGTTATAGAGGAAGAGGTAGCCATATATAAAATATGGCAGAATGATTCTGTTACTGTCAAATGCATCATATTTGCCTTTATGAGTAATGAATTATAAAGGCAGTATGATGGCATGGACACTCAGTCCATATTGCTCAATCTTAAAGAGCTATATGGTGAACAGAGTAGAACTACTAAGTATGAGATATCTAAGCACTTGTTCCATGCCAGGATTACAATAGGCACATCCATACAAGACCATGTTTTCATGGTAATTGACTTGGTTACTTGATTAGGTTAATTAGGTTTTGTTATGGATGGAGAGTTGAGTTAGGTTCTGATCTTGTAATCACTTTCAGAATTATTTTCTTAGTTTGTTTTGAACTATTACATGAATAAACTAAATACCTCATTACCCGAGCTGTTAAATATGCTTAAAACAACTAAGAATCATATTAAGAATGATAAGACTCTACTTCTTTTTATCGATGGGATCTCTAAGAAGAAGATAGGCAAGAAGGGTTCAAAAAAAACGTTGAACCTTGATAAGAGCGCGATGTTGTCGTTAAGACATCGTATTTATCAGTTTAATCTAACTTTTTAAATCAATTAAAAATAGGTAGAAAGCAATGAGTCGGATCGAATCCATAGAGAAGTTAGTGTTTTAGTTTTGAAATCTTTGATTTTGAGAAAAAAAAGAAAAAAAAATCGAAGTTAGAAAATAAATAAAGAGCAAAAATTAAATAGTATGGAATAAACTTGGCACTAAAATCTACTAGTTAGATCTTAGCATCTACTTGTAGCAAAATAAAAAGTAATAATTAAAGTACAAAAATTAAAATGCAAGAAAAATAAAGAGTATAAAAATAAATATTTTATTAATTAAAAAGTTCATAATTTAAATACATAAAATTTAAAAATTAAAATAGGCTGATCTCGGATCTTGGATCGGCATTGACAGAAAGATGGTGTAGAAGTTCAGCTCTTTCTCTTGGCATCAGTTGCCTCGAAGCAGTCGTTAACCAAAATCTGGCTCTATTCTGTACTAAAGCTTCACCTTAATTGAAGACACTGAACTTTGGAGGCCTGAGATCCTTTAAATAGGTGTTGGAGAGTTGGAAGATTTATTGCTGGGCAATGTGGGACTAAGGAGAAGTTTCAATCATCAAAATTGAAGAAATTCTGATGAAAATCAGATTAAAAAGAGTCATGGATGAATTCTGTTATTTTGAGTGAAATTTGGTCGTCAGATAAGATCAAACGATCCAAAAAATACCAAAATTGGACGTGTATAAGCCCAAATCAGGTCGGATTAAGTTATGGCCTTCCGATCATGTTAATCAGGAGGAAATCTGGCCGTTGATCGGAGTTCTGGGTGTTTTAATTAAGTTGGAAGCTTCCTGGACCGTCGGATTGCTTCCTAGAGCGCTGTTCATCGTCAGATCGCGATTAGGGAGAGCTGAGAAAACCAAATCAAAGTAGGAAGAAATCCTGGCGATTGGATCTAGACCAGCATCAATCTAGACCGTAGGATGGCGCAATTCTTGTAGCTGTGGATCACATACACCTGCTTCACCGCATACCGCAACCAATCAGCGCTTGTCTTTACCACTTAAAATGATGAAAATACCTCGTGAGCCGCGACAGATTTTTTATACTCTTAAGGGTCCAGGTCCACCACGTGGCAGCGTGTGATTCGCTGTCTTCTGCTGAGCTGACGATCCACGTCTAGATCGTGGACCAGCTGATCGGCTTTTGCAGCTAAGTCGGCTTTGATGGCTTGGCTTGGCTTGCAGAGCCGGCTGAGCCATTTTTTTTATTTTAATTTTTTTAAAAAAAATTTATATCTAGTCTATTTTAGCTTCGATTTGCTTCAAACTTATTTCGTTGCGATCAAAAAAATGAGATCTTTTCATTGATAATAATATTTTATTTTTTTATTTTTTAATTATTTTTAATTAATAAAAATATTAATTTTTTAAAATATATATATAAATTAATTATTAATTTTTAAAAATAAATATGAATTAATTGATAAATTAATATTTTTATTGATGATTTTATGGTATTTATCACATTCTCCAACTTAAGCTTTGCTCATCCTCAAGTAAAAAAAGAATTTAGTTTTAGATATTTTTTAACTTAAGAGTTTCGAATTTTACATAAGTAGTTTTCAAAATGATCATTAATATTCAGTAGAGCATAAGTGAGGTATATCATTAGGGTATTAATATTTATCAATATAAAAATTAAATAAAGAACATCAAATTTTGTTGAATTTTTTTTAAATTATTCTATTTTTATTTTTGAATTATCTAAACTTTCATATGGGCAAGTGTATTGCTACTTTCATCCTTTATTTATTGATTTTTTTCATATTGCCCACTTTTTGACATGAATATCATTGCTTACTTAGGCAACGAGATTCGGTTACTCGGTGAAAAATCAATATTTTTTTTAACGTTATACTACTATTGAGTGTCTTAATCTCTTAAGCTTTCTATTTGATCCATGTAGCGAGTCTTGGGTCAATGACTCTCAAATCAATTAAGTTTAGGGCACTAGGTATAGAATACCCCTCGAACTTACTAACTTGAATCAAACAGGCTACGAGTTAAGACTAGCTTTACAATGAGCTTCTTTGCCCTTCCCACATTTTGATGCGAAACTCAATGCTTGCTTAGGCAAAGAGATCCGAGTACTCAGTGAGAAGTACTTAAAAATTATTTTATTTTAATAATTTTTTTATATGAAGAAACGTATAGTTATCCTACATAAGCTCATAAAAAGTAGACTTTTCTTTGATGCTAGTAGAAAAAATTAGAAATGCTCAAAGAAAAATTTTTTATGTTTTAGACTTAACTATTTATTGGATTTTCTTAATACTTGATCCCTCAATATCTCACAAATTCTCTAATCTGTGCATTAATTCTTTTTAAAAATGCTTAGTTTAATTTGATTCTTAAGCTTAGTCGGATGTCTAAATACTAAATATTAATTTTTTTTCAAGAACTTAAAAAAATTAAAAAAAAATTATTATTCTTTTTTCAAATTTAATCGACATTGTCCTTAATGAAAAAAAAAATAAAGGATATAATAAAGAATATGAAAGAATACACCTGATTCAGTATATTTTTGGTCTAGCACATGCCTTTAAAAATTTAGGCTCTCCCTTCAACTCATTCAACATGTCCTAAAAAAATAAAATAAAAAGATAAATTAGATGAAAGAATTAAATATTGGGTTGTTTTCTAACAAGCGCTAAGTTTACCATTTTCAGCCAAACATATGGCAGCTTACTATTCTGTGTCAAATATTGGATTGACAAATTTCAATGATTTTGGATTGCCAATCTCAGAAAGATAATTTCTTATCCCTTTATTGATATAATCATTATTAATTAGAGGAACATAGGATGTGACCCCATTCTCAGTCCCTTGTTTGTCAAGAATTTTTTCTATTTGTTCTTCTAGAATGCTCATTAATTAAGTTTTTGAGTTAGGAGTTAAATTTGATTCAATGGGTAATAGAAGGATAACTAAAGATGGTTTTAATTTTGGAGATAAATTAATATGATCTTGCTTAAATAACTTCATTGACTTTTCATTGTATGCCTCTTGATTTTTGTGAAAAGAACCGGCTTCTAGGGTTGAAGAGAATAGGACTATCGATTTATAGGTTTTAGGTAAATCATCTATTCTCTTCTCTCCTTTGTCAGTCTTATTTAAATTGAAACTAGTATCAGTACCAATTTCAGACTTAGGTTTTTCTATGTGGTTAGTCTCAGTACTAATCTATTTCTCTAAATTTTTATTTTGACTAGCATCAGTACTAGCCTCTCTTACTTGATCTTGATATAGGTCCATAAGAATTCTATAACTTTTAAGTTCAGAAATTACTTTGGCATTCGCAAATTGAGGATTCTTAGGTGGGACATTAGATTAATAATTTAGTCTAGATAGTTGGTGGACAATGGGTGGGTTGTTTATAAGATTTGCAATTGGTAGGCTCGGTAATTGACCTAGTTCGCTCCTTATGTTAGACTTAGCTAATTATCCTATTTGAGCTTCTAGCATAGTGATAGATTGCTGTTGAGTCAAAATTAATTATTGAAGTTGGTTAAATCTATCGTCAGCTAGATTGGTTTATTGAGGAGGTGGGTATGATGGCTGATTATAATGCAATGGCTGAGTGGATTGACTAGGCTGATCACTATTATAGGCATAATTTTGATATTGGGGCCTAATAGATGGAATTTGGATCTGAGCCTGAGTCTGTTAGGATATCTAAGAAAAATTAGAATGGTTCCTCCAATCTGGGTTATATAAATTTAAAAAAGGGTCATTAACAGGTTTGGAGTAGTCTTGAGCAGCTTGAATTTGTTCTTAGATAAAAGATGAAAACTATGCAGCCATAGAACATTCACTCACATGATGGATTGGGCTAGCACAGATTGAACAAATCTCCTGATAATTAGAAGATGATGTAAATTATGTAGGAGATTGTTGATCTAGGATTAGAAGTTGATCTAATTTTTGGGCAAAAAGGTCAACTGTATCTAATTTTCGTGCTATCAGGTTTAAGTCAGCCTTAGAATTAGATTCTGGATCATAAATTTCTGCATGCTTTTAGTAGAAAGATAACGAAGCATGATTAATTGAGTTTTCATTAAGGGTTTCAAATAAAGTATAAGCTTCGTCCTCATCTTATTCATGAATGCACCTCCACAAGATGCATCTACCATCTGTCTATATTGGTCTCTTAAATTCTCATAGAAAGCTTGAATTATTTGCTATTTAGACAGACCATAGTGTGGGCATTTTCTAAGAAGTTTCTTAAGTCTCTTTCATGACTCGTGAATTTGTTCCCCTGGAAGCTGAGCAAATCCAATGATAGCTCGCCTCATAATGTTGGTTCGGCCTATGGGATAAAATTTCTTAAGAAATTTACTTTGTAATTCAGTCTAAGTTTTAATTGGTCTTCTTATTGTGCCAAGCCAGTACTTGGCTTTGTCTTTTAATGATAAGAAAAATAAAATTAGTCTAAGTGCATCCTCAATTAAATTTTGAATCCTTACCGTAGAGCAGATTTCTAAAAACTCATTCAGATGCTTATAAAGATCTTCGTTGGTGCTTCCATAGAAAGATGGGAGCATTTAGATTGTGGTCGACTTGATCTCATAGTGGGTAGCATGAATTTCAGATAATTAGATATAAGTCGATAGGTTATAGATGGAAGAAATAAAGTATTCATTTATCTGCCTAAGTGGTTCTTTAAAATTTTCAGCCATTTGTTTATCGAATTTAATATGATTCAGTTATTTAATTTTATGATTTAGTTCAACTAGGTCAGATAAAGCGATTTCCTCTCGTGTATGTATTAGTGCAACCCTAATGTATGATTCAAAATTTTTTTAAAATTTTTTTATTATTTTATTATTTTTTAAATTTTTTAAATATTTTTTAAATTTTTTATTATTTTATTAATTTAATTATTATTTTTAATTTTAATTTATTTTATTTAATTATTATTTTTAATAATTTTTAGTTAATTTAATTTAATTTTTATTTTATCTTTTTTATTTTTGAAGGAAAAAAGGAGAAGAAAGAAAGAAAAGGTCCTAAAGAGTCCTAGAGCTAAGAAGAGAGAGAAGAATTAGTTTTAATTAGGTTTAATATTGATTAGCAATTAAGTTGGTTGATCAATCCTAACTAATGGTTAGACAGCTCCTAACTGTCAAGGTCATCTTCAAGCCCTTCAAGTGTAGGATCAGTCAATCAACTAGTCAGGTAAGTATAAGATCGGTGGGAGTCCCCCCGTTACTTGCCTTAGACATTAATTGTGCTTGGCTAGGTAAGCTAACGGAACCAATTAAATAACCACCTTCCTTCGGGCCCAGCATCCCTGAACCACTTTTTTAGACATCAGTTAAATTGATTAATCCTAATCCAGTCCAACTTTTAGGATTCCTTATCCTAATGAGCTCGAGTTCTTGGGACTGATATTTAATTGATTTTAAAATTAAAGGCTTAGATCAATGCAGGATGCTGGTTGGTTGTTTGTGGGCCAAGGAAAGATGATTAAATCTCCATCTTATCTTATTTAATTGGGTTGTGCCCTTAATTTGGTTTAATATAAATATGTATAAAAAATTTTCAATCAAAGGATTCTATGCAATTTAAGCTAGATGCATGCAATTAATTAAATTTTAGAAGCTTACCTTGCCTCCAGCAATCACCAAAATAAAAAAAAAATAAAACTAATATGATGCATGCTCTAAGTAGTTAGGATTTCTAATCTTGTCATGAGATTTTTAATTAGATTTAAGTGAATATTTTTTTAAAATTTAATTTAAAAATAAAATAAATAAATAAATAAAAAGAGAAAAGGACTAGGGTTAGGATTGATCTCACCAAACAGGATTGAAAGCTTTTCTTTCCTTAATTTCTTTTATTATTTTATCTTTTTTTCTTAAAAATAAATAAGAAAAGTTAGTAAGAAATATTTATAAAAAAATTAAAAATTATTTATAAGAAAAATCAAAGAAATCAAAAATTTTAATATTCGTCCCTTTTTCGGTAACGGTGCAAAAAACTTGATAAGAGCGCGATATTGTCGTTAACACACCATGTTTATCAGTTTAATCCGATTTCTTAAATCAATTAAAAATAGGTAAAAAGCAATGAGTCGGGTTGAATCCATAGAGAAGGCAGTATTTTAGTTTTGAAATCTTTAATTTTGAGAAAAAAAAGAAAGAAAAAGAAATTTTGAAGTTAGAAATTAAATAAAGAGCAAAAATTAAATAGTATGGAATAATGAACTTGGTAGTAAGATCTATTGGTTAGATCTTAACATCTACTTATAGTAAAATAAAAGGTAATAATTAAAGTACAAAAATTAAATTGTAAGAAAAATGAAGAGCATGAAATTAAAAAATATAAAAATAAATATTGCATTAATTAAAAAGTTCATAATTTAAATACATAAAATTTTAAAAAAAAAATTAAAAATTAAAATAGGCTGATCTTTGATCTTGGATTGGTGTTGACAGAAAGATGGTGTAGAAGCCCAGCTCTTTCTCTTGGCATCAGTTATCTCGAAGTAGCCGTTAATCAAAATCTGGCTCTATTCTGTACCAAAGCTTCACCTTAATTGAAGACACTGAACTTTGGAAGCTTGGGGTCCTTTAAATAGGTGTTGGATGGTTGAAGGATTTATTGCTGGGCAATGTGGGACTAAAGAGAAGTTTCAATCATCAAAATTGAAGAAATCCTGATGAAAATCGAATTAAAAAGAGTACTGAATGAATTCTATTGCTTTGAGTGAAATATGGCCGTTAGATGGGATTAAACAGTCCAAAAAATGCCAAAATTGGATGATATAAGCCCAGATCAGGTCGGATTAAGTTCTGACCATCCGATCATGTTAATCAGGAGGAAATCTGACCGTTGATCAGAGTTTTCGATGTTTTAATCAAGTCGGAAGCTTCCTGGACCGTTGGATCATTGCCTGGAGCGCTGTTCACCGTCAGATCATGATCTGGGAGAGCTGGGAAAACCAAATCAAAATAAGAAGAAACCTTGGCCATTGGATCTGGACCGACATTAATCTGGACCATAGGATGGCGCAATTCCTATAGCTATGGACCACATAGACCGCCTTCACCGTACATCGCAATGAATCAGTGCTTGTCTTTGCCACTTGAAATGATGAAAATATCCCGTGAGCCACGATAGATTTTTTATAAATCCTTAAGGGTCTAGGTCCACCACGTGGCAGCATATGATTCGTTGTTTTCTGCTGAGTGGACCGGCTGATCGACTTTGACAACTTGGCTTGGCTTGCAGAGCCAACTGAGCCTTTTTTTTTATTTTAATTTTTTTTAAAAAAATTCATATATAGTCTATTTTAGTTTCGATTTGCTTCAAACTTGTTTCATTGCGATCAAAAAAATGAGCTCTTTCCATTGATAATAATATTTTATTTTAATTATTTTTTAATTAATAAAAATATTAATTTCTTAAAAATATATAAAAATTAATTATTAATTCTTAAAATAAATATAAATTAATTGATAAATTAATGCTTTTATTGGTGATTTTATGGTATTTATCAAATCCTAAGGGTGGCATCATGAAGAGGAAAAAGGAGAAAGTTTCTGGACAAGTAACTTGTTTTCACTATGGCAAAGCAGGTCACTGGAAAAGAAATTGCAATGCTTTTCTTACAACTATAAAGACAGGTATGTATGAGATATATACTATATTATCATTAAACTCGTTTATTTCAAACTCTTGGATATTGTCTACTGTCTACGGTTCTTAGAGGGGCTGCAAAAAATTAGAGTGTTGAAGAAGGATGATTTCGAGCTCTACGATATTAGAGGAGAGTTCATCCAAGCTGAAGCTGTAGGGACAAATATCTTGAAGTTATCTTTTGGAAAGATCTTAGAGCTAGAGATTTATTATTATATGCCTAAGATCATTAGAAATATTATTTCTATACCATTGCTATTACAACAAGGTTATGTAATAAATGAAAAGAGCAATGGTTGTTCAATTTCTTATTCTAACAAAATTATCTATCATGGCATTTTTGACAATGGTCTTTTGATTCTATTTTTTAATGATAATATTTTTTATATTGATGAAAATAAAAAATGAAAGAGAGGACATATAAATAATACTTTACTTTAGCATTATCGGCTTAGTCATATAAGTACGACAAGAATTAACAAGTTATATAAAGAAGGGTTCTTTGATTCTTATAATTATGAATTATTAGGAACTTGTGAATCTTATCTTATGAAAAAAAATGATCAAGACTCCATTCAGTAGATATGAAGAAAGAACAAATGAGTTATTAGGACTTATACATACATATGTATGTGATCCTATGACTACTCAAGTCAGAGGAGGATATTTTTATTTTATAACGTTCATTGATGATTTATTTAGATTCGGATATGTATCTCATAAAACATAAATTTAAAGTTTTTAATAAATTTAAAGAATATCAAAATATGGTCGAGAAATAAACTGAAAAGTGTATAAAAACTCTTCGATCTTATCGAGGAGGAGAATACTTATCCAATAAATTTTTGGACTATTTTAAAGAAAAAGAAATTCTCTTTGAATAGATTCCTTCTTATACACCATAGTTAAATGATATAGCTGAAAGGAGGAATCATACTTTATTAGATATAGTATGGTCCATGATGTGCTTTACAGAATTGTCTATTTCTTTCTAGGGATATGTCTTAGAGATTATTATTTATATCATGAATAGAATACCATCAAAATCTATGTCTAGCACTTTATATGAGATATGGAGAGGAAAAAAATCTAATCTTAAGTATTTTAAGATATGAGGATGTCCAGTATATGTCAAAAAAAATTGGATATAAGCTAGATACTAGAGCAGATAAATATTTATTTGTAGGATATCCTAAAGAAAGCATGAGATATCTTTTCTACCATCCTACTAAACAAAAAAAATTTGTTAATAGGTATACCACTTTTATAGAAAAAAATTTATCCTAGAAAAAGGCAGTGGGAGAAATATTAAACTTAGTAAAATTTAGAACCTACAAATAGAAACACATGAAATTTCTCAACCAAATGAATACATTATTGAGGTACAACCTCAACACACAACTCCTCTCCAAAGGTTGGTAGAGTGTGAAATGCACATCTACGGTACGAATTTATTATTGAGAATAATGTAGCCCATATTATCGAAAATGATGATCCTCTGAGCTATACGGAAGCTATCATTAGTAGGGATTCAAACAAGTGGCTGTAAGCCATAAAATTTGAGATGGACTCAATGTACACCAACAAAGTATGAACTTGGATTGATGGACCAGAGAGTGTGACCCCTATTGGGTGCAAATGGATCTATAAGAAAAAAATTGAAGTAGATAATTAAGTTAAAATCTAAAAAGCCAGATTGGTGGCTAAAGATTTTAGGTAAAAACAAGATGTTGATTATGATGAAACATTCTCACCTATTGCTATACTCAAATCTATTTGGATTATGCTTACTATAGCAGCATATCATGGCTATAAAATCAGGCAAATAGATATAAAGACTGCCTTCCTTAATGGTTATTTTAAGAAAGAGGTTTATAGGTCTCGACCAAAAGAATGTCTCAAATGAGAGTGCAAATCAGGTATGTAAGCTTAAGAAATTCATTTATGGATTAAAGCAGGCTTCAAGAAGTTGGAACATCCATTTTGATGTAATAGTCAAAGAATTTGGCTTCATCAAAGATATGGATGAATCTTGTATGTACAAGAAGACTAGTGAGAGTGCCATAGTCTTCTTGATTTTGTATGTAGATGACATACTTCTTATTGAGAATAATATTCTAATATTATAATTGGTCCAAATTATGACTATCAAGTAAGTTTTCTATGAAAGACTTGGGAGAAGCATCCTATATATTTGGTATAAAGATTTATAGGGATAGATCTAAAAGAATGCTAGGCTTGTTCTAGTCTAGGTTCATAGACTGAAGAGGTTCGGCATAGATGGGAGTAAAAGATGTTACTTACCCATGAGTCAAGGTATACATCTCTCTAAGAAGATGTCTTCTAAGACACCTAAAGAGAGAAATATAATGAGTTCTATTTTCTATGTTTTGGCAATAGGATCAATAATGTATGCTATGCTATGTACCAGACTTGATGTTGCTTATGTCTTAGGCATAGCTAGTAGATTTTAGGCTGATCTAGGAGAGGATTATTGGAAAGAAGTAAAAAATATTTTTAAGTACTTGAGAAGGACTAAGGATATTTTTTTGGTATATGATGGATTCGATCTAAAATTCAAAGGGTATTGGATCAATCGGTAGTGCTTTGATATCAATTATTATGCTTACAATTGCTCGGAACCATATTCATAGATCCGATCTCTTGTGCGAACCTAGGTGTTAATCTAAAAATATAAAGAAGAGCAAAAGTTGATGGTGGCACCTAAGGCTTGGCATTGGAACCAGAGAGAAAAGAGAGAAGAGAGTTAAGGAAAAAAGCTCTGTATTGGTTCCACATTGTAAAGGTTACAATACCTAGGTTTATATATTCTAAGGTTTCTGCTATACCATATGAACCCTAATAAATCCAAACTTCTGCTGAAAAACTCTCCTAGGCAATCTAATACATGAAAGCACTCACCAAGCCCATGTACACCCATGTCTCCCATGCTCTCATCTTCTGGATTCAAATTCGATCCATACATGAGTTAGCCATCTTGAGATCTTATTGGATCAGGCTTTAAGACCACTTGGATTAATCCCAATCTAAGACCAAACAAAAAATCTCGTCCAGTTCTGTTTGCCATCATCGAGCCGGCTCTGTCAGTAGCCGAGCTGGCTCGACCGCGTCTCACTCGAATCCTATCTTTTATTTGCTTGAGATAGTCGACTGACTGCACCCCAAGTCGGCTCGATCTCAGCCCTAACTGGCTCGACTACATATCTGAGCCAGCCTGCCTATGTGTTAGCCTTTTGTCTTGGTTGATTCTTCTCCTAACTTTAGTTCTTTACTCCATCTTATGTTCTAGATCTCTGGTGCATCTATCAAGTCTCTCAAGGTCCTCATACTTAAACCTTGAGTCCATGCATTGCTACACACCGCCTTCATCCTAGGATAACTCTTGTCCTAGCCCTAGGACTCACACCTATCCTAATCTTCCTAGCGTCAATACCCTGACTCCTCCCATAGCCTTCCAAGGCTTGGGAGCACCACAAATCCTTACAATCTTCATCTTAGTGCGCCCAAGCCTTGGCATACCTAGTAATGTTTTTCTGCACGATCCCACTGTCGATGCATGCTCTGACAGCTACTTGTGCACACCTTGCCACTGCCATCATTTTTCAGCTGCTGAGCTTTCTTTGAGGCTTTTGGGATGACTGTCTCCACCATTGAAGATCTTGACTTGTACCTATGCACCATCCTTGGAGTTGTAGGCACCCTTCTACTTGGTAGCCATATCATCTATCCTGGACTTTTATGAAGAATCTGTGTAATCCTATGCCGGCACTCGCTAAATATCCTAACACGGTCTCCTCAAAATTTTGCCTATCCTTCCGTACATGCTGCTCCATCTGGAACTGTGCATCTTCAGTGTTGGTGCTAAGATATTAGTGCTCTTGCACTCCTCCGCTCTGAACTCGTATCATATCTCTTTCTACTTGTGAAGCCACCTCTGCCTGGTGCTCCACCTGAAATCGAAGTCCTCTTGATGTTGTAGAAGCTGACTCTATAACCTAGTCTCCCAAGGCCAACCTCCCAATGCTGCACTGCTGAGCCTGTCACTGCACCTCGAATATCATCGCTGCTCCTTTGGATCCTCTGCACTCTACGGACCCTTTCGAAACTGTCTCGGATACACTGTACTCCGCAGGCTCCTCCGAGACTACCAAGAGCTCATCCGACTCTTCACTTTTAGTAACTAAAATAATGAAATATGACTTTTCTCCTTTCTTGCACTTCTTCCAAAATGGACATTCTCGCTTAAAGTGCCCTACTTCACCACACTTGAAGTACTTCTTAGATCCCTTGCTTCTCCTTTGTACGCCCTTCTTCTTTCGTTTCCTTGGCCTTTTTGAAATCGTGAGACCCTTCTGAAAGATCTTCTTCTTCGTCATTTATTCTCGCTGCTCATTGGACCTTAGCACTGATATGTTCTTCTCATACACTAGTGTCTCCTTACCATATAGCAGCGTAGGTACCAATGAATCGAAGCTCTCGGGTAGCGAACATAGTAGCAATAAACTCTTGTCCTACTCTTCGAGCTCCATCCGAATGTTGAGTAAGTCCATGCTCATTTGATCGAATTACTGAATATGTTCCGCAACATCCTCGCCCTCCTGCATCCGAAGGCTATATAGTTGCTTCTTCAACATCAACTTATTGTACATGTTCTTTTCCATGTACAACAGATGTAATCTCGACCTTAAACCCTTGGATGTCTTCTCCTCCAACACGCCATACAGCACCTCATCTGTCAGACAAGCCCTAATCGTGGTACATATCCTTTTCTTCAAGGATTTTCACTCATTGTCTGTCATCTCCTCTGGCCTATCCTCCAAAATCGAATCCAGCCTTATCTATATTAGCAGATCCTCCATCCTAATCTTTCACATCATAAAACTATTCTTTCCATCAAACTTCTCAAATCCTACATTCAACCTACTATTCTCCATGATCAAACCGAATCAAAAATAGCTAACAGGTAGATCTAAAAATTATCTTGACTAGGAATGATGGATAGCAGCCCATAGATCTCTTCCTTCCTCATGAAACCTGGAGAAAAGCCTTAGATCTAAACCTCACCATTGATCTCTGTTGAAACCTAATCTTTTTCTTTCTTCACGCTCAACCAGGCTCTAATGCTACTTGTTGGAACAATCGATACTACTCTGATACCAATTATTGTACCTACGGCTGCTTAGAATCACCGTCGTAGATCCGATCTCTTGCACGAACTTGGATGTTAATTCAGAAATATGTAGAAGAGCAAAAGTTGATAGCGGCACCTAGGGCTTGGCATTGAAACTAGAAAAAAAAAAGAGAAAAGAGAGTTAGGGAGAAAAGCTCTATATTGATTCTACTTATTGTAAAGATTACAATACTTGAGTTTATATATTCTAGGATTTTTGTGCATGAATCCTAATAAATCCAAACTCCAGCTGAAAATTTTTCTTAGGCTAATCCAATACATGAAAGCACTTACCGAGCCCATGTACACCTATTGTAAGCGCACCAACTGGCATCACCTCTCTCTGATATCAATTGATGTTTCAAGATATCGCTCGAACGTCAATCATCCTTGGCATCATAAGCCCCAATACCATGTTGCGGAAGCCCTTGATCTTTAGCACAGATCTGAAGAAACTTGTGACGTTCTCTATGGGCAGCAAACCACCGATCCTCCACCTAGATCTGTGATGGGGTGCCTCCCTCCTTGGGCTTGAGGGAGACGCCCCCTGCTCTAGGGCTTCTTTAAGAACCCTAGGGCGACAACTCTAGAGAGAAGAGAAGAAGAGAGTTTTGAGGGAGAAAAGGTCTGTATTCCACAGCATTCACAGCATCATGAAATCCTAATACAATCTATGTATTTATACATAGCCATAAGGCCCGACCAAAAAACTTCCCGGCTAATCCAATACATGAAAGCACTCACCGAGCCCATGTACACCCATGTCTTCCATGCTCTCATCCTCTGGATCTAGACCCAATCTATACATGAATTAGCCCTCTTAAGACCTCTCAAACCAGACCTTAAGACCCCTAGGATCAACCTAGATCCTAGCCCAAAATAGATTCTTGCATAATTCTGCCCGCGCATTGAGCCGGTTTAGTCTCAGCACTGAGCCGGCTAAGTTCCACTAGGTCAGCTCAGTTCCAATTCTGTGTCATGCCAGTAGTTTCGAATGCGTAGCTCTTTGTTTTGCCTATGCTCTGAGACTTAGTCGATCCAGTTTTGGACTGAGCCTGCTAACTTATAAAAAATTCTTTTTCTACAGCTTTCAAGCTCCGACTTTGATTTCTTGCTCCATCTTGTATTTTAGATCTGCGAAGCACCAACCAAGCTCCTTGAGGCCCTCAAACCTGAACCTTAAGTCCGTGAAGAGCTACATGCCATCTTCATTCTAGGACAACTCCTATCCTAGCCTCCCCGGAGCCAACACCTGACTCCTTCTGTGGCCTTCCAAGGCTTGGAAGCACCACAAATCCTCACAATCTCCATCTTGGTGCTTCCAAGCCTTGGCAAATCCCTCGGCAATGACCTCCTGCACGATCCCGCTGTTCCTGCGCACTCAACAGCTTCTTTTGCAATCATCGCCTCCACCAATCATCTTCAGCTATTGTGCACTCTTGAGGCCTTCAGAATGACCACCTCCACCGTTGAAGATCTTGGCTTGCACTTCTGCACCATCCTAAAATTATAGGATCCCTTCTGCTTAGCAGCTACATCACTTTTTTTGGACTTTCCTAGAGAACCCGCAACGTTTCTGTACTGGCACTCACTGCAAATCCTGACATAGTCTCCTCAGAACTATGCATGTCCTCCTGTACATGTCGCTCCATCTAGAACTATGCATCATCGGTGCTAGTGCTAGGATATCGATCCTTCCGCACCCCTCTGCTCTGAACTCATATTAAATTTCTCTCCAATTATGAAGCCACCTCTTTGGAGCTCCATCTATATCTGAAGTACATCTAATGCCGCAGAAGCTGACTCTATCATCAAGTTCCTCGAGGTCAACCACTCAATACTGCACTACTGAGCCTGCCGCTGCACCTCGAACACCGTCGCTACCCCTTCAAATCCTCCACACTCCGCGGACCCCTTCGAAGCTATCTTGGATAACTCCACAACCCATGGGCACCTCCAAAACTCAAGAGCTCATCCAACTCTTCTTAATTCAGCGACTGAACCTTAGGAAACTCCATCCTAGTTCTTCTCTGCTGCCCTTACACCAGCCATCGCTTCAATTACGTCCGAAGAACCATCCTCCATCTGAACCGTGACTCTCCTTAGTGCCCCTACAGAAGAAACCTGATCCATGATACTCTTGGCTGCCTGAGACCTCCTAGTGCTCCCTGAGACCTCCTGGCTCTTTCTGAGACCTACTTTCAATCTTCTTGAGAAGCCCTTGATACCATCTGCTGAGATACACTCCTCGGTTGCTGCACCACCGAGTCTCTCTCAGTCCCTATGCCTCCAAGATAATGCTCCTACAGCACTCCAGCACTTCCTGACTCATCTCTGTGCCGCTCTACAGCCGTCCAGTCCTAACTTGTTGGACCTTCATGGATCATCCATCTCCATCACTTCCAAGGCTTCGCAAATTCATGCTCTGATCGAACCACTGAATACATCTCCGACTATTTTTCGATCTTTCTGACACTGAAAAATGTATAGTCGCTTCTTTAGCTTTCCTTCGATCATTATCCCTTGAAAAATCTCTCTTCAACAATCTTACACTATCCATCTTCCTAGAGAATCCTGATGCTCTCTACTGAGATACCTCCCTCGGCTGCTGCATCGTCGAGCCTCTCTCAGCCCTGCATCTCCAAGAAAGTGCTACTGCAGTACTCCAATGCTTTCTGCCTATCACATAACCGTCATACACCCCAACCCTTTCACCAAGATCGATCAGTAAATCATGCACCAAATTCTTCCACCCCAGAAAAATTTCTTTCCGTTAATCCTCTCAACCTCTACCTTCAACTTGTTGCTCCCACTTGGCCAAACCAGAGCAATAACAAAGATAGATTTGAGACATACCATGAAATCCTTGTGCAGATTTTTGATTTCACCTTGTACGACTTTTTCTTCCCTTCCATGCACCATCAGACTCTGAAACTTGGCTCCTTCCACGCACTATCAGGCTCTGATACCAATTATTGGTGCATCAATTGGCATCATCTCTTCCTGATATCAATTGATGTTTTATGATATCGCTCGAACGTCAATCATCCTTGGCATCACAAGTCCCGATACCATATTGTGGAAGCCCCTGATCTTTAGCATAGATCTGAAGAAATCTATGACATTCTCTATGGGCAGCAAACCACCGATCCTCCACCGAATCTGTGATGGAGCGCCTCCCTCCTTGGGCTTAAGGGAGACACCCCCATCTCTAGGGCTTCTTCAAGAATCCTAGGGCGACACCTCTAGAGAGAAGAGAAGAAGAGAGTTTTGAGGGAGAAAAGGTCTGTATTCCACAGCATTTACAGCATCATAAAATCCTAATACAACTTATGTATTTATACATTACCATTAGGCCCGACCAAAAAACTTTTCGGCTAATCCAATACATGAAAGCACTCATCGAGTCCATGTACATCTATATCTCCTATGCTCTCATACTCTGGATCGAGACCCAATCCATACATGAATTAGCCCCCTTAAGACCTCTCAAACCAGGCCTTAAGACCCCTAGGATCAACCCAGATCCTAGCCCAAAATAGATCCTCGCATAACTCTACCCGCGTACTGAGCTGGCTTAATCTCAGCACTGAGCCGGCTAAGTTTCACTGGGTCGGATCAGTCTGAAATTGAGTCAGCTCATTCTATGCTATGCCAGCAGTTCCAATTCTATGTCGTGCCAGCAGTTTCGAACGTGCAACTTTCTATTTTATCTGTGCTCTGAGACTTAGCCGATCCAATTTTGGACTAAGCCGAGTAACCTGCAGAAAATCTTTTTTCTACATCCTTCAAGTTCCGACTTTGGTTTCTTGCTCCATCTTGTGCTCAGATCTTCGAAGCACCAACCAAGCCCCTTGAAGCCTTCAATATCTGAACCTCAAGCCCGTAAAGAACTACATGCCGCCTCCATCCTAGGACAACGCCCATCCTAGTCCTAGGATCATACCTATCCTAGCCTCCTTGGAGCCAACATCCTGACTCCTTCCGTGGCCTCCCAAGGCTTGGGAGCACTACAAATTCTCACACCTATGTCTCTCATGCTCTTATCCCCTAGATCTAAATTCGATCCATACATAAGTTAGCTACCTTAAGATCTTATTGGATCAGACCTTATGACCTCTTGGATTAATTCCAATCTAAGATCAAATAGAAAATCCTATCTAGTTCTATTCGCCATCATCAAGCCAGCTCTGTCAGTAGCCAAGCTGGCTTGACTGCATCTCGTCTGAATCCTGTCTTCTATCTACTTGAGATAATCGGCTTGTTTGCATCCCGAGCCGGCTTGACTGCATATCCGAGTCAGCTCGCTTGTGTATCAATCCCTTATCTTGGCTGATTCTTTTTCTGACTTTGATCCTTTGCTCCACCTTATGTCTCAAGTCTCCGGAGCACCTACCAAGCTCCTCAAGATCCTCATACCTAAATCTCGAGTCCGTATAGGACTACATGCTACCTTCATCCTAGGATAACTCCTGTCCTAGTCATAGGACTCACACATGTCCTAATCTCCCTGAAGCCAATACCCTAGCTCCTCTCGTGGCCTCCCAAGGCTTGAGAGCATCATAAATCCTTACAACTCTGACTCTAGTTTTCAATCAGATTCAGATAATAACAAATCCATTTCAAGGTATGTCTTTACTCTAAATGGTGGAGCAGTAAGTTAAAAAAGTTTTAAGCAGTAAATTATGGCCGACTCAACTACTAAGGCAAAATACATAGCTGCAAGTAAAGCCGCCAAGAAAGCTGTATGGATGAAAAAGTTCATCACTAAATTGGATGTCGTTTTTGAGATTGAGAATTCAGTATCACTTTATTGTGATAATATTAGAGCAATTGCTCAAGCAAAGGAACCAAGATCTCATTATAAATTCAAACACATTCAAGGTGCTTCTACCTCGTTCATAAGATTATCGAGAGATAAGATATAGTCATTGAACGAGTAGGTACAAAAAACAACATAGCAAAATCATTCACTAAAGCTTTACTATAGCAGTAGTTCGATCGCCATCTCGATTGTATGGGATTAAAATATAAGGACGATTAGTTTTAGTGCAAGTGGGAGATTGAAAATAATGTCCTACAATCCAATCAAAATTTATATTTTGATGGATTGTTCTTTTAATCTTCCTGACTCATGCAATAATTTTTTATAAATAAATAAAAAATATTTATATTTCATCATATGCTGTATCTTATATTTGTTGAGATTATGATGAATCCCATAAATTAGGATAATGATTTTACGATTATGATGAGATTGTACCAGTGAGACCTAAAATTCTAAAATTCTAATATAGAATATTTCTAGTTGTTGGAATATTGAGATGAGGATCAACATTTTTGGAAAGGCTAACACATCCTATGTATGCTTAATGGAGAGGATGATTGATATCATAATCACTTGTATGAGACATTAATATAAAGATATAGGTGCTCATTATAAAATGAGTTCACTGAAATGATCCGACTTTAGAACATTTTATGGTGTCTTACTTATTTGTTAAAAGATATCTCTCTTAGTGGGAGTTATGCATGTAATCTTCTGACTTGAGACTGTCATAAAATCTTATATACATGAATCCATATTTTAGTTCATACCCATTCATGATTAAGTTACATATGGAGTTTTCTGAATATAGTGGATTATGTATGAAGGTTGTAAGTAGGTCAACATGGAATCAATCACTCCTAGTAAGAGTAGACCGCTTCCTACTTACTTCAATCGTATGATGATTTAGGAAGTCTTTAATCAAAGTATAATAAAAATTAGAGATAATTTTTAATATTTTATTAATCAAATCATTATTATAAGATTGAAAGAGACATGAATATGATATTGAATTTGATATGATTCCATATTCAGAATCATATTTGGGATGCAGGATGATCGCGGGATTGAATCCAGAATCATATCCAGAATTGGATTCGAAATTAGTTCCTGATTAGGCTAATTAAATTCAATTAAATTTAAATCTGATTTGGTTTTTAATTAGGTTGACCCTTGGCTGATTAAGCCAAGGGGTTGGTGCACAAAATATGGATTCTCACATGCTAGGGAGTCTCTCTCTTAGCGCGTAGGGTATTTCCTTGTGTAGGGGCCATGCGGCATCCCTTGGGAAGGGATGCCAATTCCTTGATGTTTATCTATATTTTATGCTATGTAACTTAAAGAGGGCATAGACTTTTGATTATTAAAAGGCGTAGAAGAGTCCTTCTACCTCTTAATCACATATTGGTTATCAGATAAATGGATAGACATGCATACCTAGCCGCCCCTTATCCTTGGCGCCACTTAGACTAAGAGACCAAGTGGTTTTAATCTCTTTCTTTCTCCATGCCTAATCTGATATGGCACCTCCTTTGTTGGTCATTGGATGGCCATGAGATGAATTCTTAACTAGTGAATTAAGTTGGCACCAATAATAAATTCACATGACAATTTTGAAGAGTCCTTTTATATGAAGCGACTCTTAGATTAATTCCAGATAATTCCACGTATCTTGAAATAATCCTTGTGGTATAAGAAATGTAGGGACACATGAGAAATAGATTGGGACGGGGCGTGAGATGATTTGAAGGCAACCCTATGCACAATATAAGTAGGGTGCTGCACCGGGTATACAAATCAATTCATTCGTATCTATGCTTTCTTATATACTCTCCCTATCATCCAGTTAGTTTCTTCCTTCCCTTGTTAAGATGAGGTCCTATTAAAGAAAAGAAGTCTTCTTTAGGATATAAGGTTAGGAAGAAAATTAAGGAAGATAAGTAAAAAAGAAAGGTAGAGAAAAAGAAGGCTAGGAGGAAAGAAGTAAGGCTTAGGATTGTGCTGCCTGAAGGAATTCTTAGAGTAAGAATTTAGTAGAAGGAACCTATTCTTAAGAAGTCAATGGCTTGATCAAGACCCTATGTGGATAAACGTTGGAGGGTAAACATTTGGGTACCTATAAAAATCATCTCAATACTCTATCAAAATTAGGATTAAGCGATATTGGTATTCCACTATACCCTTGTATTATGCAATGTATATATTATATATGATTGTAATTGACAAGGAGGTCCTAAATTAGGGTTTGATATTTTAATTTCATTATGTAAAAATTTTTGAAATTCATGCTTCCACTCTATCATTGAACCCTACATGAATCAGAGTAGAGAAGTTGTCTATTTAGTTTTGTAGTTGCTTTTTCCCATTGCAACAATATATAACTAATATTTGATTATGCTGCCATATTCATTTCAACTGCTCATCATTCATAAATCAGCATGTTGTACATCTTGTTATTTTAGATTCCCTTCTGTTGTCCAGCAAGACAATCCAAGACTAGGGGTGAATTGGATTTTTCAAAATTTAAACAAGTAGTATGGTATTTTTAAAAACTAGTAAAGTGATGGAGTATGTTTTAGTTCTATGTAACTAAGTATGCAGAAATATAAATGCAATAGAATGAAGAAAACAAAGCAATCATAAATATAAGAAAATTTATAGTGGTTCGGTGCTTCTTGCACCTACGTCCACTCCTCAAGATCCACTTAAAAATTTTACTATAATCTCTCTAAGATTACAGTCGGATAGTTTTTCAAAGCTTACTATCCAAAATCTAGTTAGTTTTACACCGGCTCACCAACCACAACCAATCCACAAGCCAACTCTTAGCTTACAATCCAATTTTTAGGCTTGGATAGGCCTTTTCCTTAGCTTCAAAATCCTATTGAAGCTAAGTTACAAGAAAAAGAAAAGTTGAACAATAGAAAATGAACAAAAAGCTCCTTTGATGAGCAAGTAGGTCGATGAAGTTTTTGGAATTTTTTTTGATGAAAGCTTTTGAGCTTGTCTTCTTGCTAAAAATAATCTCTTGATTTGATGTTTCTTGGAGTTTTGAGTTGAATGCTCTCTATTCAAAATTTTTTGGATACTTTCTCTTAACTTTTTGATTTCTCTCAATGATTAATTTGTCATCTTATTTCCTCTAGGTGTTTTGTAGCTTATTCCCCACATTTGGTAGGCTTGAGAAGATCATTTGATCGTTAGAGAAATGAAAATAGCCGTTTGAACCATTTCTGCACAATTTGAGCATTCTACAGAAACTAACCATTGAGGCTCCAGTCGACTCGAGCCTCAGCTCGAGATCTCTTACTCTGCTCAAGAATTTTTATTCTGCTCGATCCTTAGCTCGTGGACCTCAAGTCGACCTGAGCCTCTACTATAGATCATTTCAATTTTTATCCCAAAAATCATGTCCTCTATATTTTTCCTACGACTTCGACTCGTGAATCTCGAGTTGACTCGAGCCTTCGCTCGAGATCATTTCAATTTTTGTCCCAAAAATCATATCCTCTGTATTTTTCCTACAACTTTGACTCGTGAACCTCGAGTCGACTCGAGCCTCCGCTCAAGATCCTCTGAACTTCATCCTGAAAATTCTATTCTCTATATTTTTCTATGATTTTAGCTCGAGAACATTGAGTCGACTTGAGCCTCTGCTCGAGATCGTGCCATCTGAAACATCTACATACCAATTTTGTATCAACTCGAGCTAAAAAATGAGCTGAATAACGAGTCGACTCGAGAGCTTTTTATGTTGAAAAATTATAACTTGCCCAAATACTTTTCTTTTCAATTTTAGTTTTGAGATGTCTCTTTCAAGCCTTGCTTTAGGTGTTATTCATGCCTTAAAAGCCTTCAATATTTCCTCAATGATCCTTAAACACACTTTTTAGAGATTTTTCATTTGATACTCTATAATTCATCCTGAAACATGATCTCAGCCAATTCATTAGTCCAACCAACATACTCAAATATTATGTTCATTCTCAAAATCAATCCTTGAGGTTAACAATCTTTCCATTTTTTATGATGACAAAATTTTGAGTATATGAGCAAGCGATATACAATGACATGAATGCATTTGGGATAATTCCTTTACATAGTTTTATATTTAGCTCTCCCTCAATTCATGCTCACATTTTTAATATCAATTTAGAGTTAAATTTTCTGTTTGTACTTATTTGAGTGGTAAATTAATAGCATATATCCATATGTGTGCCAAGGATCAATATTAACCAATCAATGTTTTACATGAGTCGAAGCATACATTTAATACATAAAGTATGTATCATGGTATAAACTCCAAACTCATAATGCACATCATATATGCTAAAAATTTTAGCATAATATGTATACAAACTCCATGGATGCAGAGTCAGTAGGTGATGGCTGAGAGAATCTATCTGTGGATGGAGCTCGAGGAGTCATAGGTGTACTAGGGTCAAGGTCAGGTGCATCTCTAGGTGTAATAGGGGTAGAGGGCTCTGCTGCCTCCACTATCCTAGGCACTCTCCTCTCTTGACCAAAAATATTCTTAATCAATCTTCTTTCCTCTACATGATATTGCATTCTGGTCCGAGCTCTCATGTCATATACATCAAAATGAGACTGCTTCTTACTTCTTTCATTCTTTAGTGATACTCATGTTGTCTCAAAGATCCTAGTCAGGGCCATGCCATAGGACAAACACACATTGTTCCTAGATGCTACCTCTCTCATTCGATACATCATAATACCAGGTAGATTTATCTGAATGCCCTGAACCATCAGATACATCATGTACCACTCTCTTTCAGATACAAAGTCATGTCTATCTAATTTGGGAATAAAAATTCCACCGATGATATGATGCAATACTCTCATCTCTGCAGATAAAGTGGGTGCCAGCACATCTCCTACAATGTCATCCCTACCCACAATTAACCTCAATCCCCTTTTCTTATCAAATAATCTATCCGATATGAAATCTTCTTTAGTGATTCCAAAAATCTAAGCCAAACTCTCTTCTATCACTTCAATTTGTATACCTTTGACTATAGTTACAATTTCAGAAAATCTTCTTTTAAGATTTTCATAGAACTCTTTAAGCAACCTAGGATACATGGGGATGTTCATTATACAGAAATTTCTCCATCCCATCCTATCAATCTAAGTCCCAATAGAAAAATTGTAACTCTCAAAGAACTCAAAATCAATTCTTCTTCCCATAGCTATAGCTCTAGTGGCCATCCTATTGATAGGTGAAGGTGGTAGAAGGGATGAGTTCGGTATATCTTGATCTTGTTGAGGTTCTTTCCGAATGGGTTCCTCGAAGGGTTGAGAAACCTCAGTTGTTGGGATGCCATCCATTCCATTCAGGCTTTCCTTCTTCTTTTCCATTCTTCAGCTCCATGGGTGCTACAAATCTTTCGCACTCCTCGCCTTTCTCCAACCATTAATCCAAATTTGGTCCCTAACTTTATGAATTTAAGGGAGTAGTTGGTAAGGAGGCAAGAAGATACTATTGGATTGAGTTTGGGGGGAAGTGGAGCCCTCTGCTCGCCAAAATGAAGGATCCCTAGGACATCGCGAACAGTCATGGGTCCATTTTAACGCTTGTGACCCCGACCCTCGAGTCGACTCGTGGTTTTGATCTAGTTTGCTCGAGTCGACTTGAGCAATAGTTTTGAAACTTTTAAAGTTCCAGAAAAAATTTTAGCATTTAATCCATGTCTAGTTATTTTCCTAGATATTGATCATTGATAATATACATACAATTTGATTCTTTTGGATTTAATTTGATTTACCTAGAATTATGAAAAATAAAATTTAATCAGGTTGATAGCAAAGTCCTAAGTCTCTTCTAACCATGCTAAATCTTTATTCACTAAGAAATTTTGTGAATATGTCAGCTAATTATTTATCAGTATAGATAAATTCAAGCATCATATTATTGTTTTGGATATGGTCTCTTATGAAATAATATCTTATTTCAATATATTTGGATCTTAAGTGTTGAATTGGATTTTTAGTCAAGCTAATTGCACTTGTATTATCACATCTTCTTGGTATCTTATTAAGTATAAATCTAAAATATTCTAATTATTGTTTAATCCATAGAATTTATGCACAGCAACTCCTAGCAGCAATATATTTGGTCTCTACTGTAGATAGTGCTACTAAATTTTGTTTCTTACTAAATTAAGAAATTAAATTTACTTCAATGAATTGATATATGCTACTAGTGCTTTTTCTATCAAGTTTACAACTAGCAAAATTAGCATCAGAATAATCAATTAATTCAAATTGAGATGATCTATCATACCATAATCCTACATTAAGTGTCCTAGATAAGTATCCAAAAATTCTTTTAATAGCTAGCAAATATGATTCTCTAGGATCTGATTGATACCTAGCATACATGCAAATACTAAATACTATATCTGGTCTACTTGCAATAAGATAAAGGAGTGAGCCGATCATACCTCTATATAATTTTGTGTCTACCTTCTTATCCTTTTCATCTTTATCAAGTTTACATGATGTACTCATTGGTGTGCCCAATTAGTCTTGAACTTTCCATCCCAAACTTCTTAAGTATTTTCTTTATGTATTTCATTTGGTTAATGGAGATCCCTTCTTCATTTTGCTTGATTTGAAATCCGAGGAAGAAGTTTAATTCTTCCATCATGCTCATCTCGAACTCATCCTGCATTAGCTTGACAAATTCTTGACAAAAGGATTCATTAGTGGCACCAAAGATAATATCATCCACATAGATTTGTACAACTAATAGATTATTATCTTTTTTTTAAGAATAAGATTTTATCTATATTTTTCTTAATAAATTTATTATTTAATAAGAATTTGCTTAATCTCTCATACCATGCACGTGGGGCTTGTTTTAGTTCATATAAAGCCTTACGTAATTTAAACACATGATTTGGAAATGTATGATTTTTAAATCCAAATGGTTGTTCAACATACACTTTCTCAGCTATATAACCATTAAGAAATGCATTCTTTATATCCATTTGATATAATTTGAAATTCATGAAACATGCAAATATAAGCAATAATCTAATTGCTTCTAATCTAGCTACTGGGGCAAAGGTGTCATCAAAATCAATGCCTTCTTTCTGATTGTATCATTTTGCTACTAATCTAGCTTTATTTCTTATGATGGTATCATGTTCATTTAATTTATTTCTATATATCCATTTAATTTCAATTATTGGATAGTCATTTGGTTTATCAACTAGGGTCTAAACCTTATTTCTTTTAAATTGATTTAATTCCTCTTGCATGACATCTATCCAATATGGATCATTTTCAGCTTCTTCTATTGACTTAGGTTCAATTTATGAAACAAAAGCTAGGTAATTATTTACATTTCTAAGATAAGATCGTGTTTTTACTCTTTGTGATGGATCATCGATTATTATATTTTTAGGATGTCCATGTGCATACTTTCATTCTTTTGGTAACTCCTTTCCTAGGTTATGAGAAGGCTCTTCATTCTTTTCTTCTTCATTGTTTTAAGGTGGTACATCTTTTAGTGTGGTATTATCTATCTTATCATTTAGATCATTTACATTCTCATCTAGATCATTTTCTTTTCTAGATAATTTATCATTATATTCATCAAAGATAACATGAATTGATTCTTCAACCACGAGAGTTCTCTTGTTGAAGACTCTATATGCCTTGCTTGATGAGGAATATTCCAAGAAGATACCCTCATTTGACTTGGCATCTAATTTTTCTAAGTTATCTTTTCTATTATTTAGTATAAAACACTTACAACCAAAAATATGAAAATAGTTTATATTTGGTTTTCTATTTTTTCAAAGCTTATATGAGATTTTCTTTAAAATAGGTCTTATTAACACACGATTTAATATATAGCATGTAGTATTTATTGCCTCAGCTCAAAAGTATCTAGGTAAATTACTTTCACACAATATAGTTCGTGCCATTTCTTTCAATGTGTGATTTTTTCTTTCTACTACTCTATTTTGTTGTGGAGTTTTAGGTGCAGAAAAATTATGATCAATTTTTTTTTATTATAAAAATTTTTGAAGTATTAATTTTTGAATTCGGTGCCATGATCACTATGTATGCATACAATCAATGTATTTTTTTCATTTGAAACTTTTTGATAAAATTTGAAAAATACATTGAAGGCTTCATTCTTTTATGCTAAAAATATTATCCATGTGAATCTTGAAACATCATCTACAATTACTAAACCATACTTTTTATCTCCTAGACTAGTAGTCCTTGTAGGTCCAAATAAATCCATGTGTAGCAATTCTAAAGATCTAGAGGTTGAAATGATGCCTTTTGGTTTGAAAGAGTTTCAGTTTATTTTCCAAATTGACATGCATTATAAATTTGATTCTTTTCAAAATTTAATTTTGGTAATCCTTTTACAAGATCCTTCTTAATTAATTTAGAAAGTAAATCCATACTAGCATGGCCTAATCTATGATGCCACAACCAACTAGTTTCATTGACTTTGGTATCCGTTGCCACAAGACATTGACCATTTTTCGTGTGTAGATTATCGAGATCCATTATGTATACATTGTTGTGTCTATATCCTATGAACATAATACCATTATCATTGAGACTAGAAATAAAACATAGTAAAGATTCAAATATGATCTTAAATTTTTTATCACAAAATTGGCTAATACCAAGCAAATTATGTTTTAACTCATCAACTAACAATATATTTTAGATAGATGTAGAAGGAGTAATACGAATGTTACCAACGCCAATGATGCATCCCTTTTCATTATCACAAAATGTAACCACTTCTCCTTCTTTATGCTCAAAAATGATAAATTAAGATTTTTCATCCATCATGTGCCTTGAACAGCCACTATCGAGATACCAAAGTCATTTCTTATCATGGGCTGCAAGACACTCCTACATAAAAAAATTAAATTAAGTTTTTAGGTACCCAAGTCATCTTGGATCCTTTGGAGTTAGTGCTCATAGTTTCTTTTGGAATCCATATCATTTTAACTATTTTTTTATTTAATTTTCTAAAATCACATGCATAGAATTTGTGATCAATTTTACCATAACAATAACATGAGATGTTTGGGGTGGAATATGATGAATCTTTGACAAATAGATTTTTGAATAATTTTTATTTCTTATGAGGTTTAAATCCTAATCCGACCTTGTTAAAAATAGCTCTTTATTCATTTAGTAGCATATTTAATTTTTTAGAACTATAAGTAAATCTTTCTATAAACGATTTAATTTTTGCTAATTCATCAATCAATTTCTGATTTTCATTAGCAAGCAAATTCAGTTTTTCAAAAATTATTTTCTTTTCATGAATAAATTTAGAATTTAGCTTTCTCAAATCTTTATTTTTTAAGATTACTTTTCTATATTCAGTTATAAGTTCAGAAAAAGCATCTTGTAATTCATCAAATATAAAATCTAAAGAATTTTCAGTATTTACTTCCTCATGATGTGCCATGAAGCAAAGATTGGCCATCTCTTATGTTTCTTTTTCGGAGCTAGAATCCTTACTATCGCTCCAAGTGGCTATCATCGTCTTTTTCTTGAACCTTTTGGATATTTTCTTGAAAAAGGGACAGTCCATCCCAAAATGGTCCGATTTCTTGTACTCAAAATAAATGGATAGCTCCTTCTCTTTCTCTTTCTCCTTTTTTTTACTTGGCTCATCTTTGGAAGTCTTCTTCTTGAATTCTTGCTTCTTCTTTCTCATAAATCTCTTAAACTTTCTTGCAATCATGGCCAAGTCTTCTTCTTCTTCCTCTTCATTGGATTCCTCACTTTCATCATTCTTGGAGGTAGTTGTCTTGAGAGCTATGGTCTTCTTCTTCTTGATTTTCTCCTCCATATTTTGCTTCATGTTTAATTCATGATTCATTAAAGATCCAAGAAGCTCCTCCAATGATAGCTTGTTGAGGTCTTTGGCTTTTTGGATGGCGGTGACTTTCACTTTTTAAGCCTTCAAAAGTGGCCTAAGAATTTTTCGAACAAGCTCACTATTAGTATAAGATTTACCTAAGTTTTTCAAATTATTTTTAATATCGATAAATTTAGTAAATATTTTAAAAATAGATTTATTTAATTTTATCTTAAACAATTCATATTTATGAACAAGCATATTTATTTTACTCTTTTACTTGGTTGGTACCCTCGTGGGTGATCTCTAACCTATCCCAAATTTTTTTAGCCGATGCACATGTAGAGATTCTATTAAATTCATTAGGGTCTAATGTACAATATAATACATTTATTGTCTTAGCATTCAATTTTATCATTTTCATGTCATGCTCATCCCAATCCTCTTTTGGTTTAGGAATTTCATTACCTTCTATCTTAATTATGGGAGTGTGTGGATCTTTGATTATCACTCTTCAAAGTTGATAATCAAGTACTTGAATGTAGATGCATATGCGTGCTTTTCAATAAGTATAATTTATTTCATTGAACAAAAATGGACGGTTGGTTAATTGCCCTTTGGCAAGAGATGTACTCATTTAGATTGTCATTTGATCTTAACTCTTGATTGTTATATCAAATGAAGTAAGTACCAAGCTCTGATACTACTATTGCCCAGTAAGACAATCCAAGAGGGGAGGTGAATTGAATTTTTCAAAATTTAAATAAATAGTATGATATTTTCAAAAACTAGTGAAGTGATGGAGTATGTTTTAGTTCTATGTAACTAAGTATGCAAAAATGTAGAAATGTAATGAAATGAAGGAAACAAAGCAATAACACAAAAAAAATTATAGTGGTTCGGTGCTCCTTGCACCTACGTCCACTTTCTAAGATCTACTTAAAAATTTTACTATAATCTCTCCAAGATTATAGTCGAATAGTTTTCTAAGACTTACTATCCAAAATCTAGTTGATTTTATGCCGACTTACCAATCACAACCAATCTGCAAGCCAACTCTTGGCTTACGATCCAATTCCTAGGCTTGGATGGATCTTTTCCTTAGCTTCAAAATTCTATTGAAGCTAAGTTACAAGAAGAAGAAAAGCTGAACAATAAAAATGAATAAAAAGCTCCTTTGATAAGCAAGTAGGTCGATGAAGCTTTTGGAATCTTCTTTGAAGAAGGCTTTTGAGCTTGTTTTCTTGCTGAAAAAAATCTTTTGATTTGATGTTTCTTGGAGTTTTGAGTTGAATGCTCTCTATTTAAGACTTTTTGGATATTTTCTCTTAACTTTTTAATTTCTCTTGATGATTAATTTATCATCTCACATCCTCCAAATCTTTTGTAGCTTATTCTCCACATTTGGTAGGCTGGAGAAGGCCATTTGATCATTAGAGAAGTGAAAATAACCGTTTGAACCATTTCTGCACAGTTCTAAACATTCTACAGAAACTAGCTGTTGGGGCTCAAGTCGACTCAAGCTCAGCTCAAGATCTTTTACTTTGCTCGTTTCTCTACTCAAGATTTTTTGTTCTGCTCGATCCTCAGCTCATAGACCTCGAGTCGACTCGAGCCTCCACTCAAGATCATTTCAACTTTTATCCCAAAAATCGTGTCCTCTGTATTTTTCCTATGACTACAACTCGTGAACCTCGAGTCGACTCGAGCCTCCACTCGAGACCCTCCGAACTTTATCCTAAAAATTTTATTCTCTATATTTTCCTACGACTTCAGCTCGAGAACATCGAGTCGACTCGAACCTCCACTCGAGACTGTGCCATCTAAAACATCTGCATGTCAGTTTTGTATCAGCTTGAGCTGAATAACAAGTCAACTCAAGAGCTTTTTATGCTAAAAAATTATGACTTGCCCGAATGCTTTTCTCTTCAATTTTAGTTTTGAGATGTCGCTTTCGAGCCTTGCTTTATGTGTTATTCATGAAGAAGAAAATCAAATTTTTTGGATCAGGTTTATTCAAATCTGATTGAATCGAGAGGCATATTTCAAAAATTTTTCTTAGATCCAAATCAGATCTGACATTTTTCAGATCTGATTTTATGATCTGATAAATAAAAAAATTAAATTAAATTTAAATTAATATTATCTTATTTTGGATAATTCGATTATCCTTTGATGATCCTGCTGATTACCTGAGGTTCTGGATCTAGCCATGCAAGCGTTTGATCTCTATCGATATCCACTCGGACTGGATCTGAAGATCTTTTTTTTCTCTTTCTTTTCTCCAAAAATCAGATCTGGATCTGATTTGGAGGATCTTCAAAACTCCTTCTGAAGATTAGCAGTCGTCTCTGCAGCAGTGCTGTCTTCTTCCTTTCTCGTCAGCCTTTTCTTGCCTGGATCGCACCAAACTGAAGCCCAACTTTTTTGGGCGTAGAGAGGATAGAGAGGGTCAGAAGATGGCATGGAGGAGGGAGAGGGATAGCCTTGGGGTGTGGGCTAAGAGAAACTCTCTTTAGGTTGGGTGCAGATAGGATTTATTTATAGACCCTGCTGCGCCATGCAGTGCTGCATCATTCCGACCAATCGCATTGCTTCATGCAATCAGATCTAAATCTGATTGGTGGGATGATATTATCTGATCCAATCAGATGAGAGTCCCATAGATTCATCCTTAGATGGTGCCTTAGACTGGTCAAAGTCTATAGGTAAGGGTCACCTAGTTTGAATCCAAGAAGCAACCTAGAGTCCCATCCGTATGGGACTCCAGGTTTATCCACATGGGGCGCACGCCATCCTAGGCGTGCGCCCTCCTTCTTTCCAAATGGTAGGGGACAAGGTCCCCTATCTGCTCTCCAATGGGTGCATGACACATGGGCAGATGTCCAAGGGTCAAAGGTCAATGTTTGACCAAAGTCAAAGACAAGAATTAGCAGGTGATGAAAAATGGCAGGTGTTGTCTCAAATTTATCTCATAAATTAAGACAATCCTTTTCTGACTTGGACAAGCTCCAGTCAGACCAGGTAAAGGTACCTGAGTGAGCACAAACTCATTTGGCTCAGTCGAGACAACTTTTAATGATAGAAAAAGAAGAATGTTAGGTTCAATCGTGTGCTAGCACGATTTTCTTGAACCTAATTGAATCTAATTCAAATCAATTGAACTGGGTTAGTCCAATTGATGATATCCAGATCCAAACCCTTATTTGTGTGATCCAGTTAGGTTCAGTTCTGTATGGTAATGGGATATGTCATGATCTCCATCATCGACATCATCGAAACTCCTTTCGATGGATCAGAACTCTTCTGATTCAGACAACTAGAATGATCGATCATCTAAATCATTCTAATTGCTCCCAAAATCCACCAGTGACACCTAGCAGTATATGGTGGCAACCCATCAAAACTGAAAAATGAACCTCTTGGTGCAGCTACTTGTGTGATTAAGTTCTTCTATCTTGAGCCCCGATCAGATTAGGGTTAAGGTGAACTCGTCAAACCCTAATTTCTATCATATGATTTAATCATTCGATTCAAGTCCGATGTGAAAATCTTAATAGAAACTCTTTCTATTATTTCACTCTCTGCCATGGCCATGGGCTTATGGACTTGATTCTCATGATCATCATAGGGCTGCTCCTCATCCACCGAGGTAGATAGATTCCATCTTGGTGCAATCCAATTCCTACAATGAACATGCTATAGCCAACATACACCTCAGGATTCCGAATGGCTAGGAGATCGAGTCATGGTGTAGTCAAACTATAACACCCTCAAGGTGAACTACCGATGCACCTCAGGTCAAAGAACCAGACACACCACTGCAGCTTCGAGTCAGTCATCGACGAGAAGGTAGACTTCCTTATGACTACTCGAGGTGGTCACGCTCAGTGCCCTCGTTCTCTAACGAGTACCTGTACTCTCACTCTGGTGTCTCTACACCATAGACTCAAGACTCATCTACTATAAAGAAGCGATTGTACACCAACCTTCTGGATCAATCACCATCCTCATGATGATCCTACGGTCAGGAGCATTTTATGAGTTAATAATGAAAATTCATGTCTTAAATTTTCAACTCTTGAAAATATGAATTATCATTACCATTAACTCAAGGGATGTATCACAGACACTAAATACACATATGTGATAGAAAATAATCCCATTTTATTATTTATAGTCAAAATTATAATTTTGCCCCTTAGAAGTGTATTACAAGTGTCAGCCAATTCTGGCTTCTAGGGCACACATATCTAACAAACTCCCACTTGACCTAAAGCCAATTGGCTACAAATCTAAGTCCCATCTTCTCAAGGTGGGCTTCGATCTTCTGCTGGCCCAATGGCTTTGTAAGTGGGTCTGCCACATTATCTGCGGAGTCGACTCTCTTGACCTCGACGTAACCCTTCTCGAGGTAATCGCGGATGAGGTGGTATCGCCGCTCGATGTGCTTGAATTTTTGGTGAGACCTCGGCTCCTTAGCAAGGGCTATGGCGCCATTATTGTCGCAGTACAGAGGAATGGCATCTGATGGCATCACTCCGATCTCTGCGGCAAACTTCTTGTACCAGAATGCCTCCTTTGCAGCTTCTGATGCAGCGATGTATTCTGCTTCCATGGTGGAATCTGCTATCACTGTCTGCTTGAAACTTTTTCCAACTGACAGCTCCACCATTGCACACAAACAGACTCCCAGATGTCGACTTTCGATCATCTACATCGGACATAAAATCCGAGTCTGTATACCCCTGGACTTGGAGTTCTCCATTACCAAAGACCAACAACATATCCTTAGTTCTTCTCAAGTACTTAAGGATACATTTCACAGAAGTCCAGTGTTCTTCACCTGGATTCGACTGATATCTGCTCGTGACACTCACAGCATGGGCTATATCAGGTCGTGTACATAACATGGCATACATGAGGCTCCCTATTGCTGAAGCATAAGGGATCTTGCTCATGCATTCTATTTCCTCAGGTGTGCTAGGGCACATCTTCTTGGAAAGATGAATGCCATGTCTGAAGGGTACCAAACCCCTCTTAGAGTTTTCCATGCTAAACCTCTTTAGCACTTCCTCTATGTACATCTTCTGTGAAAGTCCTAGCATCCTATTCGGTCTATCTCTATAGACCTTAATTCCTAGAATAAAGGATGCTTCTCCTAGGTCTTTCATGGAGAATTCTTTAGATAACCATATTTTAACTATGGTCAACATGGGAATATCATTTCAATAAGGAGGATGTCATCCACGTACAATACGAGGAAGACAACAGCGCTCCCACTGACCTTTTTGAAGACACATGGCTTCCTCCTCATTTTTGATGAAATCCAAATAATTTTGATCACATCATTAAAATGAGTATTCCAGCTCCGAGATGCTTGCTTAAGTCCATATATGGACCTTTGCAGCTTGCATACCTTGTGATCATCATCACTGGATGTGAAACCTAGCGGCTGTTCCATATAGATATCTTCCTCAAGATATCCATTTAAGAATGCCATTTTCACGTCCATTTGCCATATTTCATAATCGAAATAGGCTGCAACAGCAAGCAATGTGCGGATGGATTTTAGCATAGCTACTGGAAAAAAGGTATCCTGATAGTCAATGCCTTCGCATTGACTATAACCTTTTGCCACTAATCTAGCCTTGAATGTCTCCACATTTCCATCTGCACCAATCTTTCTCTTGAAGATCCATTTACACCCAATAGGTACTATACCTTCTGGTGGATCTACCAAGGTCCAGACTTGGTTTGAGTGCATCGAGTCAATTTCTGACTTCATTGCCTCTAACCATTTCTCGGAGTCGATATCTGATATCGCCTCGTTATAGGTTTTGGGATCATCACCATGAACCCATTACCTACGAGGAACATTTTCTCTACTTCCTCTGAAATAGTACCTAAGTACCTCTCAGGAGGATGAAAAACTCTTTTCGATCTACGAGGTGGAGGAGGTAGTGAATGGATTGGCTCAACCTGATTTGGTTCCATTTGGTCCTTAGCTCGTTGCTCTTGTGAGACTTTCTCATCGAGCTTGATCTGCTTTCCAATGCCGCTATCTTGAATAAACTATTTTTCAAGAAAGATGGCATGTCGACTCACAATCACATTGTGATCTTCTGGAATGTAGAAATAATATCCTAATGACTCTTTAGGATATCCTATGAATCGAGCTCTAAAGGACCTAAAGTCTAACTTGTCCGCTTGTTGTCTTTTGACATGAGCCGGACAATCCCCAAATTCTGAGATGACTCAGACTTGGTTTCTTACCATGCCATATCTCATACGGTGTGGTAGGAACGATTTTAGAAGGAACCCTATTCAGTAAGTATATTGCTAGTTAACAAACAGTATCCCCAAAAAAAATCAGGAAGGTCTGTGAAGCTCATCATGGATCGGACCATATCTAATAGGGTCCGATTTCTCCATTCTGAAAATCTCCGTTGAGTTGAGGTGTTCCAGGTGGAGTCCATTGAGAGACTATGCCATTTTTCTTGAGATAGTCTAGGAAATTTTTGACTAAGGTATTCACCTCCTCGATCTGATCGAAGAACCTTAATGGAATTTTTCAGTTTGCTTTTTCTACTTCATGTCTGAATTCTTTGAACTTTTCAAAAGCTTCAGACTTGTGTCTCATAAGATACACATACCCATACCTAGATAGATCATCGATAAAGGTTAATGAAGTAGACAAAATTGCCTCTAGCCGGCACATCAAATGGGCCGCACACATCAGTATGTACTAGGGCAAGAAGATCTGTGGCCCTTTCCCCATGTCCTACAAAAGGGAGTTTAGTCATTTTGCCATTGAAGACAAGATTCACAAATTGGATATGACTCGAAAGTCAATGGACTCAATAGCCCATTTTTCTCCAATTTGTTAATCCTATCTTCTGCTATATGACCTAATCTTAGGTGCCATAGATACCTATCATTTGGACTATCCCTAGGTCATTTTGATTTTATGGCATTCACATTTTGCTCGATAATTAAAAATAGATACATCAATATGTAACTGATAAAGATCCGTTAATAAGAAAACCATTTGCAATTTTATTTCTTTCATAAAGAATGTTACAATGGTCCTTAAGAAAACTAATCACATAGCCTTCTAATGCTAAGGCATGAAATAGAAATCAAATTCCTGCTAGCTGCAGGCACATAATAACAGTCTTTTAAAACTAAGTCTAAACCAGATGGTAATCGAAGAGGGTATGTTCCCACGGCCACTGCAGCAACTCTTGCTCCATTTTTGATGCGTACAGGATCATCTCTCCATCCCTCAGCCTCCTGCTATCCTCAAGATCCCTGCATAGAAGTGCACAAGTGAGCACTAGAACCAGAGTCAAGCATCCCAACTGGATGCAGAAGAAATCGTAAGGTTAGACTCAATAACGAGCATACCTCCAGAAGGACCTTCCTTCTTCTTTTCTTCAGGGTGGCCAGGTAAGTAGGGCAGTTCCGCTTCCAATGGCCGTCGCATTGTTGCAATGGAAAAATACTTTCCTTTGTCAGCGGCCTTCTTCTTCAACTCTGCCTTTTTCTTCTTTCCTCCTTCCATCTTTTGCTTTTTCACAGACTTCTTTTTCTTTTCCATAAGACTTTCTTTTGGAAGAAGTCCATTCCATAGCAAGAACTGAGCCTTTAGAACCTTTCATAGAAAGCTCAGCGGTGACCAGCATATTCATTAATTCGGCCAAGAAATTTTGAAGTTTATGCATGTGGTAATTCATGATGAATTGCCCATATGCATCAGTCAAGGATTGCAGAATAATATCATTCTGCAGATCCAAGTCTAACTTCACACCGAGCTTCTCAAGCTCTTCCATGTCCTTGATCATCATCAGACAGTGATCTTGGACTGACTGCCCATCATGCATCTTAGCCTTAAAAAGTCATTTCGTGACTTGATACTTGGCTGCGCGACTCTGTTCACCAAACATCTCCTATAGGTGAGCCAACATTTGGCGAGCAGTCCTGATATCTTCATGTTGGCACTGGAGCTCATCAGACATCGAGCCCAACATGTAATATCTGGCCTTATTATCTTCGTCTATCCATTTTTTCAGAGACGCTCTCTGTTCAGTGGATGGACGGGCTGGTAAGGTGGGAGGATCCTGGTCCAATACATGAGGTTAACTTCTTGGAACCCAAAATAATTTTGTAGTTCTGGAGCCAATCTTTATAATTTGGTTCGGTCAGTCTATGTGTGTCCAGGATACGTGCTAATGGATTGGATGCAGATATTTTTCTGTAGAGAGTCAAAGATTCTAGTTAGATATTGTAATTATGACTTGACCAATTTATTTAGAAATTTTATTTTTAAATAAATTAGCTTCCCACTATTTTCTTGGATCCCTACACTTCCTCTGTAGAGATGCGAAAAATCTCCACGATTAATGATTTCTAGTGGGTGGTGCGGTCTCACCAACTGACTCATCACCTCACCTAACAGTTATTGGTGATGGGTTAGCCAATGAGTGAACAACTCTTGTTCAATGATTCTCTAATCATGGTGCACCCAAACTTGATCTCTAATTCATGAATCTCACCGTATCCGAAATATTGATCCACTCCTTAGTTAAGTCAGACCCACCATTTGCACAGACTGGATTCCTAATTGAGTCTCTCACCGTATCCAAAATATTGAGCCCAACTCATCCTCCAGCCCATAGCATCCAATGCCTAATAGACATGGTTGCATCTTCCTGGTGCAACTGAGCCACTGTATCCAGCCGAGAACAATCAACCCCAAAAAGGGCCCGCACATCTACAATGGTGGAAGACCTCAGACTTAATCTTTTCTTAGGAAAGAATTGATTTAGGTCTCATTAAACTAGACTTGACATAGTCATAACAATTATGACTAACCTAGTGACATGGGTTAGCTCAGATTATTGACCATCTCAAATTAGAACTGAGTCAACAAACATGGCCAGATAAGTGAGACCGATGGAAGCGATATGCCATTAACTCGATAAGAACGCATTCGAGTCAAGTAGCTTCCAATTAAAAATCAGTCGATCGTATCTATGCCAAACTTATCTTAGACACCAAATTATTGAGTTCGAACCAATCGGTTTAGCCTACAATCCAGACTCTAATCACTGAGCCTAATTGGATCTTAGCTTGATCGATCGATCACGTGACTTGATCTTGACCCAGACTTAAACCTATTAGGTTGGTCAATTTAAGCACCGTTGATCCCATCTAACCAACTCTTGATTCAGTTTGATCAACCGCTTAAACCTAATTGAGCTACCCAAGCTCGAACCCAATTTTATGAATATGTCTTAGATTTAAAATTCTCAATTTTAGATCTAATTAATATTTCATAATCTTAATTCTTAATTAAATTTAGAATTCACAAACAAAACATGTAAATAAGATCCTAAAATTTTAGGATCTAAGATTTTAAAGAAAATAAGTTTTCAATTTTTAATTAAGGACGAACACGCAGCATCCCTACACATCATAAGAACACCCCATCGAATGGAAGGAGAGAATTTTTAAATCCTACTTTGTTCTTATGACCGGACGACCAAGAGGAACGTCTTAATCATAAATACAACTAATCTACAAAACTAATTAGATCTAAGCGTATATCTCATATAAAAATTGATTAAATTAAAATATGTTTTGCATACATGTCATGTATCATATCATGCATATTTTTCATATCTAAATTATCTCATAATCATCTAAAAAATTAAATTTAAATTCGATCACATCAAATAAAATTTAATCTAGATTCTTTTATAGAACTATTCTACAACTAGTCTAAACATGCAACTATCATATCTCATATGAACAAATTAAATTTAATTTATTTTTTATTTTTAGATCTAATTATAAAATTTATAAGATTAAAAGATAGTAAATAAATAGATCTCAAAATTATATTTAATCAAATAAAAATTATGATTATACTAGACTACACATAAAATAATTCTATTCCTAGTCTAGTTATGTATCTCATATATTTTAGATCTAGATTAATTAATTTTAATTTTTAATTTTTTAATTTTAGATCTAATCACATCTCATGTGATATCTAAAATTATTAATTTATTAAATTAAATTAGATCTAAATAAATTTTATGCAATCTAGCTCTGATACCAATTGAAGGAGAAAATCAGATTTTTTGGATCAGATTCATTCAAATCTGATTGAATCAAGAGGTATATTTCAAAATTTTTTTTTTAGATCTAAATTAGATCTGACATTTTTCAGATCAAATTTTATGATCTGATAAATAAAAAAATTAACTTAAATTAAATTTAAATTAATGTTATCTTATTTTGGATAATCCGATGATCCTTTGATGATCCTGCTGATTGTCTGAGGTTTTGGATCTAGCCATGCAAATGCTGTTAGATATATGTGCCCTAGAAGCTAGAATTGGCTGACACTTGGAATACACTTCTAGGGACAAAATTATAATTTTGACTAATATCAATAAAATAAATTATTTTCTATCACATATGTGTATGTAGTGTCTGTGATACATCCTTTGAGTTAATGGTAATAATAATTCATATTTTCAAGAGTTGAAAATTTAAGACATGAATAATCATTATTAACTCATAAAATGCTCCCGACCACAGGATCATCATGAGGATGGTGATTGATCCAAAAGATTGGTGTACAATCGCTTCTCTTTAGTAGATGAATCTTGAGTCTACGGTGTGGAGACATCAGAGCGAGAGTACAGGTACTCGTTAGAGAATGAGGGCACTGAGCGTGACCACCTCGAGTAGTCATTAGGAAGTCTACCTTCTCGTCAATGACTGACTCGATGCTGCAGTAGTGTGTCTGGTTCTTTGACCTGAGGTGCATCGACAGTTCACCTTGAGGGTGTTATAGTTTGACTACACCATTACTCGAATCTCCTAGCCATATGGAACCCTGAGGTGTATGTTGGCTATAGCATGTTCATTGTAGGAACTGGATAGCATCAAGATGGAATCTATCTACCTCGGTGGTAGAGGAGCAGCCCTATGATGATCATGAGAATCAAGTCCAGAAGTCCATGGCCATGGCAGAGTGAAATAATAGAAAGAGTTTCTATTTAGATTTTCACATTGGACTTGAATCGAATGATTACATCATATGACAGAGACTAGGGTTTGACGAGTTCACCTTAACCCTAATCTGATCGGGGCTCAAGATAGAAGAACTTAATCACACAGGTAGCTGCACCAAGAGGTTCGCATTCAGCTCTGATGGGTTGCCACCATATACTGCTAGGTGTCACTGGTGGATTTTGGGAGCAATTAGAATGATTTAGATGATCGATCATTCTAGCTGTTCGAATCAGAAGAGTTCTGATCCATCGAAAGGAGTTTCGATGATGTCGATGATAGAGATCATGACATATCCCATTACCATACAGAACTGAACCTAACTGGGTCACACAAACAAGGGTTTGAATCTGGTGATCATCAATTGAACTGATCTAGTTCAATTGATCTGAATGAGATTCAATTAGGTTCAAGGAAAATCGTGCTAGCACTCGATTGAACCTAACGTTCTTCTTTTACTATCATAAATAGTTGTCCTGACTGAGCCAAAGGAGTTTGTGCTCATTTAGAGGCCTTCACTTTGTCTGACTGGAGCTTGTCCAAGTCAGAAAAGGTTGTCTTATTTTGTAAGACATTATCCTGTCCATTTTTAGGTCACCTACCATTTCTCATCCTTTGACTTTGGTCAAAAGTTGACCTTTGACTGGTCAAATATTGACCATTGATACTTTGACTTTTATCCATGTGTCACACACCTATTGGAGAGCTGGTGGGGGCCTATCCTCCTGCCAGAACCTGGCAAGGAGGAGGGCGCACGCCACCCTTGGCGTGTGCCCAAGCTAGAGGCGCCCAAGAGTCCCTGTTGGATAAGGACTCCATCTCCATTTTGGATTTCAATTAGAGTTCTCCTAAGAACCAACTTTGACTGATCTTAGATGCCCTCTAAGGAGGAATCCAGGGGACTCTATTCCCACCAATCAGATTTAGATCTGATTTTATAAAGGATTGTGATTGGTTGGGAAGAAGAGGAGTTGGATCATGCTTAGTCTATAAATAAGACCCTGCACCCAACTCAAATTAAGATTGAAATAATAATTCTCCACGTCCCAAGACTGCTTCTTCTCTCCTCCATGCCAAACCCACCTTCTCCCTCTCCTCTCCACATCCAAAAGAAGTTTTGGACCTTGGTTGGTGCGATCCAGACGAGAGAAAGATGACTGAAAGCTAGAAGGTTGCGCTGCTGCAAAGAACAACTGCTGATCTTTAAAAGAAGTTTTGAAGATCCTCCATATCAGATCCAGATCTAATTTTTGAAGATGTGATAGAGAAGAAGAGAATCTCCAGATCCAGCTCAAGTGGATATCGGTAGAGGTCAGGCACTTGCGTGGCTAGATCCAGAACCTTCCGCTGCTTACAGGATCATCAATGGATAATAGGATTATCCACTTCAAGATAAATTAAATCTAATTTAATTTATCTAAATTTATTTTAATTTTTAAAATAATAATAATCAGATCTAAAATATCTTAGATCTGAATTAGGATCAAAGAGAAAAATTTTTGAAATATATCTCTTGATCTGATCAGATCTGAACGAACCTGGATCCGAGAAATCAGGATTTTCCTTCAACTGGTATCAGAGCCAAGGTTCTAAAAGTATTTAGATCTGATTTTAAATTTATTTTAATTAAAAAATAAATGATTTCAGATGTCACATGAGATGTGATCAGATCTGAAATTAGAAAAAATTAAAATTAAATGATTTGGATCTAAGATTAGAAAATATGCATGACTAGTTCTAAAATAGAATAGTTCTATAGAATAGTCTTGCATGTTTTCAATTTAATTTGATTAAATCATATTTTAGATCTAATTTATTTACTATTTTTTGATATTATAATGATTATAATAATATCTAAAAAATAGTAAATAAAAATTATTTAATTTTAAATATCATATGAGATATGATTGATGCATGTCTAGACTAGTTGTAGAATAGTTCTACATAATTATCTAGATTAGAATTTATTTTGATTAGATCAATTTAAATCTAATTTTTTAGATTATTATGAGATAATTTAGATCTGAAAATATGCATGATTCGATACATGAGATGTATGCAAAATATGCCATGATTAGATCTAATTTGTATATGAGATATATGATATAGATCTAAAACTATTTTGTAGTATTGCATGTTCCTGATTAAGGCGTTCCTCTTGGCCGTCCGGTCATAAGAATGAAGAAGGGTTTAAAGGCCCTCTCCTTCCCATCCGATGGGGTGTTCTTATGATGTGTAGGGGTGCTGCGCGTTCGTCCTTAATCAGAAATTCCAAAACTTACTTTCTGCAAAATCCTAGATCCTGAAACCCTAGGATTTATTGTGCATATTTTATTTATGAACCCTACTTAATTAAAAATTAAGATTATGAAATATTAATTAGATCTAAAATTAAGAATTTTAGATCTAAGACATATTCATAATACTGGGTTCGGGCTTGGGTAGCTCAATTAGGTCTAAGCGGTTGATCAAACCGAATCAAGAGTTGGTTAGATGGGATCAACAATGCTTAAATTGACCAGCCTAATAGGATTAAGTCTGGGTCAAGATCGAGTCACGATCAAGCAAGACCTAATTAGGCTCAGAGGTTAGAGTCTGGATTGTAGGCTAACCCAATTGGTTCTGACTCAATAATTTGGTGTCTAAGGTAAGTTTGGCACATACGATCGACTGATTTTTAATTGGAAGCTACTCGACCTGAATGCATTCTTGTACGAGTTAATGGCATATTCCTTCCACCGGTCTCACTTACCTGGCCATATCTGTTGACACAGTTCTGATCTGAGGTGGTCAATAATCCGAGCTAACCCATGCCACTAGGTTAGTCATAATTGTTATGACTATGACAAGTCTAGTTTAATGAGACCTGAATCAATTCTCCCTAAGAAAAGATTAAGTCTGAGGTCTTCCACCATTGTAGATGTGCGGGCCCTTCCAGGTTGATTGTTCTCGATTGGATACAGTGGCTCAGTTGCACCGGAAGATGCAACCATGTCTATTAGGCATTGGATGCTATAAACTAGAGGATGAGTTGAGCTCAATATTTCGGACTTCTTTTAAAGGCTCAGTTCTTGCTATGGAATGGACTTCTTCCAAAAGAAAGTCTTATGGAAAGAAAAAGAAGTCTGTGAAAAAGCAGAAGGTGGAAGGAACAAAGAAGAAGAAGGCAGAGCCGAAGAAAAAGATCGATGTCAAAGGAAAGTGTTTCCATTGCAACAGCGACGGCCATTGGAAGCGGAACTGCCCTACTTACCTGGCCACCCTGAAGAACAAGAAGGAAGGTCCTTCTGGAGGTATGCTCGTTATTGAGTCTAACCTTACGGTTTCTTCTGCATCCAGTTGGGTGCTTGACTCTGGTTCTAGTGCTCATCTGTGCACTTCCATGCAGGGTCTTGAGGATAGCAGGAGGCTGAGGGATGGAGACATGATCCTACGCATCGGTAATGGAGCAAGAGTTGCTGCAGTAGCCGTGGGAACATACCCTCTTCGATTACCATCTGGTTTAGACTTAGTTTTGAAAGACTGTTATTATGTGCCTGCAGCTAGCAGGAATTTGATTTCTGTTTCATGCTTAGCACTAAGAAGGCTATGTGATTACCTTCTTTAAGGACCATTGTAACATTCTTTATGAAAGAAATAAAATTGCAAATGGTTTTCTTATTAATGGTCTTTATCAGCTACATATTGATGTACCTATTCTAACTATCGAGCAAAACGTGAATGCCAAACGACCTAGGGATAGTCCAAATGATAGATATCTATGGCACCTGAGATTAGGTCATATAGCAGAAGATAGGATCAACAAATTGGAGAAAAATGGGCTATTGAGTCCATTGACTTCCGAGTCATATCCAACTTGTGAATCTTGTCTTCAAGGCAAAATGACTAAACTCCCTTTTGTTGGACATGGGGAGAGGGCCACAGATCTCCTTGCCCTAGTACATACTGATGTGTGCGGCCCATTTGATGTGCCGGCTAGAGGCAATTTTGTCTACTTCATTACCTTTACCGATGATCTGTCTAGGTATGGGTATGTGTATCTTATGAGACACAAGTCTGAAGCTTTTGAAAAGTTCAAAGAATTCAGACATGAAGTAGAAAAATAAACTGAAAAATCCCATTAAGGTTCTTCGATCAGATCGAGGAGGTGAATACCTTAGCCGGGAAATTCCTAGACTATCTCAAGGAAAAATGGCATAGTCTCTCAATGGACTCCACCAGGAACACCTCAACTCAACGGGGTTTCAGAATGGAGAAATCGGACTCTATTGGATATGGTCCGATCCATGATGAGCTTCACAGACCTCCCTGATTTTCTTTGGGGACATTCATTGTTAACTTCAATTTATCTACTGAATAGGGTTCCCTCTAAGACCGTTCCTACCACACCGTATGAGATATGGCACGGTAAGAAACCAAGTCTGAGTCATCTCAGAATTTGGGGTTGTCCGGCTCATGTCAAAAGACAACAAGCGGACAAGTTAGAGTTTAGGTCCTTCAGAGCTCGATTCATAGGATATCCTAAAGAGTCATTAGGATACTATTTCTACATTCCAGAAGACCACAATGTGATTGTGAGTCGACATGCCATCTTTCTTGAAAAATAGTTTATTCAAGATAGCGGCATTGGAAAGCAGATTAAGCTTGATGAGAAAGTCTCACAAGTACAACGAGCTAAGGACCAATTGGAACCAAATCAGGTTGAGCCAATAAGAACACTACCTCCTCCACCTCGTAGATCGAAAAGAGTTTTCCATCCCCCTGAAAGATACTTAGGTATTATTTCAGAGGAAAGTAGAGAAAATGTTCCTCGTAGGTAATGGTGCTCATGGTGATGATCCCAAAACCTACAACGAGGCGATATCAGATATCGACTCCGAGAAATGGCTAGAGGCAATGCAGTCAGAAATTGACTCGATGCACTCAAACCAAGTCTGGACCTTGGTAGATCCACCAGAAGGTATAGTACCTATTGGGTGTAAATGGATCTTCAAGAGAAAGATTGGTGCAGATGGAAATGTGGAGACATTCAAGGCTAGACTAGTGGCAAAAGGTTATAGTCAATGCGAAGGCATTGACTATCAGGATACCTTTTCCCAGTGGCTATGCTAAAATCCATCCGCACATTGCTTGCCGTTGCAGCCTATTTCGATTATGAAATATGGCAAATGGACGTGAAAATGGCATTCTTAAATGGATATCTTGAGGAAGATATCTATATGGAACAGCCGCTAGGTTTCACATCCAGTGATACTGATCACAAGGTTTGCAAGCTGCAAAGGTCCATATATGGACTTAAGCAAGCATCTCGGAGCTGGAACACTCATTTCAATGATGTGATCAAAATATTTGGTTTCATCAAAAATGAAGAGGAACCATGTGTCTTCAAAAAGGTCAGTGGGAGCGCTGTTGTCTTCCTCGTATTGTACGTGGATGACATCCTCCTTATTGAAATGATATTCCCATGATTGACGACAGTCAAAATATGGTTGTCCAAGGAATTCTCCATGAAAGACCTAGGTGAAGCATCCTTTATTCTAGGAATTAAGGTCTATAGGGATAGACCGAATAGGATGCTAGGACTTTCACAGAAGATGTACATAGAGGAAAGTACTAAAGAGGTTTAGTATGGAAAACTCTAAGAGGGGATTAATACCCTTCAGACATGGTATTCATCTTTCCAAGAAGATGTGCCCTAGCACACCTGAGGAAATAGAACGCATGAGCAAGATCCCTTATGCTTCTGCAATAGGGAGCCTCATGTATGCCATGCTATGTACACGACCTGATATAGCCCATGCTGTGAGTGTCACAAGCAGATATCAGTCAAATCCAGGTGAAGAACACTGGACTTCTATGTGAAATGTATCCTTAAGTACTTGAGAAGAACTAAGGATATGATGTTGGTCTTTGGTAATGGAGAACTCCAAGTCCAGGGATACACAGACTCGGATTTCATGTCCGATATAGATGATCGAAAGTCGACATCTGGGAGTCTGTTTGTGTGCAATGGTGGTGCTGTCAGCTGGAAGAGTTCCAAGCAAACCATGATAGCAGATTCCACCATGGAAGCAGAATATATCGCTGCATCAGAGGCTGCGAAGGAAGCATTCTGGTATAAGAAGTTTGCTGCAGAAATTGGAGTAATGCCATCAGATGCCATTCCTCTATACTGCGACAACAATGGCGCCATAGCCCTTGCTAAGGAGCCGAGGTCTCACCAGAAAATCCAAGCACATTGAGCGGCGATACCACCTCATCCGCGATTACCTCGAGAAGGGTTACGTCGAGGTCAAGAGAGTCAACTCCACAGATAATGTGGCAGACCCACTTACAAAGCCGTTGGGCCAGCAGAAGATCGAAGCCCACCTTGAGAAGATGGGACTTAGACTTGTAGCCAATTGGCTTTAGGACAAGTGGGAGATTGTTAGATATATGTGCCCTAGAAGCCAGAATTGGCTGACACTTGTAATACACTTCTAGGGGCAAAATTATAATTTTGACTAATAATCAATAAAATGGGTTATTTTCTATCACATATGTGTATTTAGTGTCTGTGATACATCCTTTGAGTTAATGGTAATGATAATTCATATTTTCAAGAGTTGAAAATTTAAGACATGAATAATCATTATTAACTCATAAAATGCTCCCGACCATAGGATCATCACGAGGATGGTGATTGATCCGGAAGGTTGGTGTACAATCGCTTCTCTTTAGTAGATGAGTCTTGAGTCTACGGTGTGGAGACACCGGAGCGAGAGTACAGGTACTCGTTAGAGAACGAGGGCACTGAGCGTGACCACCTCGAGTAGTCATTAGGAAGTCTACCTTCTCGTCAATGACTGACTCGATGCTGCAGTAGTGTGTCTGGTTCTTTGACCTGAGGTGCATCGGCAGTTCACCTTGAGGGTGTTATAGTTTGACTACACCATTACTCGGTCTCCTAGCCATATGGAACCCTGAGGTGTATGTTGGCTATAGCATGTTCATTGTAGGAACTGGATTGCATCAAGATGGAATCTATCTACCTCGGTGGTAGAGGAGCAGCCCTATGATGATCATGAGAATCAAGTCCAGAAGCCCATGGCCATGGCAGAGTGAAATAATAGAAAGAGTTTCTATTTAGATTTTCACATTGGACTTGAATCGAATGATTACATCATATGACAGAGAACTAGGGTTTGACGAGTTCACCTTAACCCTAATCTGATCGGGGCTCAAGATAGAAGAACTTAATCACACAGGTAGCTGCACCAAGAGGTTCGCATTCAGCTCTGATGGGTTGCCACCATATACTGCTAGGTGTCACTGGTGGATTTTGGGAGCAATTAGAATGATTTAGATGATCGATCATTCTAGCTGTTCGAATCAGAAGAGTTCTGATCCATCGAAAGGAGTTTCGATGATGTCGATGATAGAGATCATGACATATCCCATTACCATACAGAACTGAACCTAACTGGGTCACACAAACAAGGGTTTGAATCTGGTGATCATCAATTGAACTGATCCAGTTCAATTGATCTGAATGAGATTCAATTAGGTTCAAGAAAATCGTGCTAGCACTCGATTGAACCTAACGTTCTTCTTTTACTATCATAAATAGTTGTCCTGACTGAGCCAAAGGAGTTTGTGCTCAATCAGAGGCCTTCACTTGGTCTGACTGGAGCTTGTCCAAGTCAGAAAAGGTTGTCTTATTTTGTAAGACATTACCTGCCATTTTTGGTCACCTGCCATTTCTCGTCCTTTGACTTTGGTCAAAAGTTGACCTTTGACTGGTCAAATGTTGACCATTGACACTTTGACTTTTGTCCACATGTCATGCACCTATTGGAGAGCTGGTGGGGGCCTTGTCCCCCTGCCAGAACCTGGCAAGGAGGAGGGCGCACGCCACCCTTGGCGTGTGCCCAAGCTTGGAGGCGCCCAGGAGTCCCTGTTGGACAGGGACTCCATCTCCTTTTTGGATTCCAATTAGAGTTCTCCTAAGAACCAACTTTGACTGGTCTTAGGCACCCTCTAAGGAGGAATCCAGGGGACTCTATTTCCACCAATCAGATTTAGATCTGATTTCACAAAGGGTTGTGATTGGTTGGGAAGAAGAGGAGTTGGATCACAGCATAGTCTATAAATAAGACCCTGCGCCCAACTCAAATTAAGATTGAAATAACAATTCTCCATGCCCCAAGGCTGCCTCTCCTCTCCTCCTCCATGCCAAACCCACCTTCTCCCTCTCCTCTCCACGTCCAAAAGGAGTTTTGGACCTTGGTTGGTGCGATCCAGATGAGAGAAAGGCGACTGAAAGCTAGAAGGCTGCGCTGCTGCAAAGGACAACTGCTGATCTTCAAAAGGAGTTTTGAAGATCCTCCAGATCAGATCCAGATCTAATTTTTGGAGATGTGATAGAGAAGAAGAGGATCTCCAGATCCAGCCTGAGTGGATACCGGTAGAGGCCAGGCACTTGCGTGGCTAGATCCAGAACCTTCCGCTGCTTACAGGATCATCAACGGGTAATAGGATTACCCACTTCAAGGTAAATTAAATTTGATTTAATTTATCTAAATTTTATTTTAATTATTAAAATAATAAGAATCAGATCTAAAATATCTTAGATCTGATTGGATCAAAGAGAAAAAATTTTTGAAATATATCTCTTGATCTGATCAGATCTGAACGAACCTGG